>WOXC01008810.1:0-408943 GCA_011680675.1 Gymnobelideus leadbeateri
GGATATAGACATTTTGAAGAGGGTAGCCCACAGTAATTTGGCCAAGATAGCTAGATTGTTGCTGACAGCAAATTTCAGCCAGAACAAGGGAGTTGTCTGTCTCCAGGAAACTGTCACCAAGAGGTTTTATGTGTGCTTTAGGGATGGAGGGCCAGGAGTACCAGCAGGGAAAGTGTTAGCTTATACAGAACTTTTTTTTTCCTCTGAAGAACTCTAAACATTCTGAATTTATTCCTTGGAAGTAAATAGGGAACAGTTTTCATGATACTTTCTAGATGAGTATCTGAGATCATAGAATTTTAGATGAGAAAGGAAACTTTCAGGTCAACTTGAACCTGATTCTGCTGACTTAACAGCCTCCCTGCCCCCCAAGCTGTAAATTGGCATTTATTGTGATTGTAGAAGGGGTTTCAAACAGTGCTCACTTCCATACCTTACACCTAACTGGGAAAATGGCCTATGGGCTGAACTTTTATTGTAATGACCAATTTCTAGCCCAGAGAACAAATAATTTTAAAATATTTCCGTCTTTCCACTAGAAAGGTTAAGGACCTTGGAAGAAGAATGTTGCATGCACTGTCAAATATAGTGCTGTTGTTACTTGTTTTTTTTAACTACTTTTATTTGTTACAAGGGAGGACTCATTTCATGGAGCTCTATTTGAAAATCACTGAAATGTAAAAACAAAAGATCAATCATATTTTTTTAAATGACTGAAAATGTTCACTTAACTATTATAACTTGTTAGTTCTTAAACTTGTGCTTGGCTAGACATGCCATTGCACATGATGGTTACTTAATAAATATTTGTTGAACCATATTGAATGTCAAGGATTCTTATGGCACTATTGCAAAAAGCACCTAAGTCCTTTCAAAGGTGCTTAGTAACCATTTGCACATCAATTCGTTCTGGTTTGTAAAGCAAATTCTCAAAAAAATCTATAATGGACTCCAACTGCCTACCATATAGTGCCCTTATCCTAGCATTCATGGCCTTCTACAGTCTAATAATCTAACCCTTATCTAATAAGACTATATATTATCGAATTACTTATCCAATAACATCTCCCACAGTGATCTCCCTGCCCTAAACAGGTAGCCCAATGTAGGTATTCATTTCCAAATCTATGTCTTGTTCCTATTCCCTGGAATATTTCACCTTTCTAATTACCCAATCCCTACCTAGCTTTTAAGAACTAGATTAAATCCTAACCTCCCCCCACCCCATCCCCATCTCCCACAAGTCTTCTTGACCAGTTCACATAGTAACTGCTCTTAGTCTTTGAACTCAGCTAGTGGACCTTTTTGAATTGTTCTAACAGTAAATTCCACCCATGAGGTTTGGTCCCAGGCAGATGGCAAATCCTCTGATTAGTTAACCAATCAAGCCACTGCCAGCAAGTTGTTATCACAGCTCACTCTCAGGGAATTGTAGAATTTAGATCTGGAAGGCCCCTCAGAAGTCAGATTTCAGTGTCCTCTTTTAATAAAGAAAGGAATTGAGGCTTAGAGAGTTTAAGTGACTTACCCAGGGTCATGCCAGTAGCAAATATTTGAGTCGGGTTTTGAACTCAGATCAAACTCTACATTTAGATAAATGAAAACTACAAAGCAGATATTTGATTCCCTCTTAGAAGGCAATCATGAACTTTCTCTGGGATAATGATCAGTCAACAAGTATTTTTCTATTATTTATAGCATTCTTTTCTTTTTAAATTTTGAGTTTCAAATTCTCTCCCTCCTTCCCACTCCTTCCCCCACCCACTGAGAAAGCAAGCAATATGATATCAATTATACATGAGAAGTCATACAAAACATATTTCCATATTAGCCATATTTCCAAAAATAAGCAAGAAAAAGAAAACAAGAAAATTATTCTTCAATTTGCACTCAGAGGTCATCAGTTCTCTCTCTGGAGGTAGATAGCATTCTTTTCATCATGAGTCCTTTGGAATTGTCTTGGATCATTGTATTGATCAGAGTAGTCAAGTCTTTCACAATTGATTGTCATTAATATTACTATGCACAACGATCTCCCAGTTCTTTGAATTTCACTTTGCATCAGTTCATACAAGTCTTGCCATGTTTCTTCTGAAAACACACTTATCATAATTTCTTTTGGCACAATAGTATTCCATCACAATCATATGCTACAACTTGTACAGCCATTCCCCGATTGATAGGCATCCCCTCAAATTCCAATTCTTTGTCACCACAAAAAGAGAGTTAACCAATATTTTTATACATCTAGGTCCTTTTCCATTTTCTTCCATCTCTTTGGGATAAAGACCTAGTAGTGGCATTGCTGGGTTAAAGTTATGCACAGCTTTATAGCCCTTTGGACATAATTCCAAGTTGTTCTTCTGAATGGTTGGACCAATTCACTGCTCTACCTGTAGCAGTTCCTTAGTGTATCTATTTGTCCCTTATCCACTCCAGCATTTTTCATTTCTGGTAAGTCTGAGGTTATACCTCAGAGGTGTTTTAATTTTACTTTCTCTAATCAATAGTAATTGAGAGCATTTTTTCATGACTATAAATAGCTTTGATTTCTTCTTATGAAAACCACCTGTTATTGGTTTATGACTTTGACCATTTATCAATTAGAGAATGGTTCTTATTTTTATAAATCTGACTCAGTTCTATATTCAGTATATATTTAAGAAATGAAGACTTCATTAGAGAAATTTTCTGTAAAAAATGTTTTATATTATTTCTTTTAGGAACCTTTTAGCAAAATGTAGCTTCTCTTATCTCTTTTAATTAGGTCTACTTTTTGCTTTTGCTTAGTCTGAAACCATGACTTTTTTTGACTTCAGCTGAAGCACATTAGATTCTGCTCCAGCCCTTTGTTTTAACTCTGTGTGTTACTTTATTTTTCAAGTGTGTCTCTTGTAAACAAGACATTTTTTGATTCCGTTTCTAATCCATTCTGCTACTTGCTTCTATTTTATGAGGGAGCTTATCACAGTCACATTCATAGCAATGGTTACTGAGCATTTCCCTCCATCCCATTATCTTCTGTTTCTTTCTCTCACTCACCCCCCATTCCTACCCCTCCTCAAAATCCATTTTGCTTCTAACCACTGCTTCCCTTAATCCAACACCACCCTCTTATCACACACACCTCCTTTCTCTTAACCCCTCCCCCTTCTATTTATCTATTGGGTAAATTATGTTTCTATACACAAGTAAGTGTGTAAATATATATTTCCCCCTTTGTACTGATGAGAGGGAGGTTAAAGAATTGCCTGCTGCTGCCACCACCCCATTTTCCCCTTCATTGGAAAAGCTCTCTTTTGTACACTTTGTTTATATAAAAAAAATTCTCGGGGCGGCTAGGTGGCGCAGTGAATAGAGCGCCGGCCCTGGAGTCAGAAGGACCTGAGTTCGGAGCCGGCCTCCGACACTTACAAACAAAACAAACAAAAACCTAGCTGTGTAACCTTGGGCAAGTTACTTAACCCCAATTGCCCTAAAGGGGCGGCTAGGTGGCGCAGTGAGTAAGAGTGCCGGCCTCGGAGTTGGGATGACCTGAGATCAGATCCAGCCTCAGAAAATGAGCACCCATGCATAAATAATGACTAGCCGTGTAACCTTGAGCAAGTTACTTAGCCCCAATTGCTTTAAAAAAAAAAAATTCTCCATTCTACCTCTCCCCTCCCCATTCTCTTTCTCACCCCTTCATTTTGGGGGGAGAACATTCTAACATAATCAGTTCACACCCATGCCCTCTGTTTTTGTAGACTCTTTTTGACTGCCCTAATAATGATAAATTTCCTGGGAGTTACATTTATCATAGTCCCTTACAGGAATATAAGCAGTTTAACTTTATTGAGTCCCTTATGATTACTCTTTCATGTTTACCTTTCTATACTTCGATTGAATCTTTAGCCCAAGCTAAAGAGAAAATTTGACATTCCAATAAGGTGGAGATTCACTTTTTTGGCTCTGCCCTGACCAATCTTGTAAGTCACTTTTTCTTCATGAAACATATACATGCACAAATGCCTCCCCATCCTATCCCAAATACCCTATCTCACAGTTCTTGAAAGGAAGATTGTATTTTGATTCTGAAATATATTCCATCTAACTTGATCTTTCTGTTTTTCATGCCCATCACTGCATCTTCCTTCCCCATGGTTTTGAACTGGCCATAGCCCTGCCTAGAATACTTTTACTTATCACCTCTGGCTCATAAAACCCTTATTTGCTTTAAGATGAGCTACTGGACTTTGATAACTCAGGAAGAGAGAGTGAGGCTGACAACTGTGCAACTCTGCCTCTGTTAAATCCAGTTCAGGAACAAGTCAACACATCACCTGTGAGGTCATTGGTCCTCTTCAAAAATTAAGGATGGGGGACAGCTAGGTGGTTCAGTGAATAGAGCACCAGCCCTGGAATCAAGAGGACCTGAGTTCAAATCCTGTCTCAGACCCTTAACACTTACTAGCCATGTGACCGTTGGCAAGTCACTTAACCCCAATTTCCTTGCTTCCCCCCCTTCAAAAAGAAAAATAATAATAATAATAATTAAAATTAAAAAATAAGAAACAAAAATGAAGGATGAATAATAACAAGCTCAAGCACCACCTTCAAATGAAGCTTTACTTGATCTATCTGACTCCTAGTGTCAAATGTCCCACTACTATCTTGTACTTAACTACCTTGTGTTTGTTTTTAGGCATTCTCTTTATAATTTATTTTCTACCCATTTAGAATTAAGAAAACTGGGTTCATACAACTCTGCCACTTAGAAGTTATATCTTCCCTTGGCCCTGTTTTTTCACATTTATAAAATGGAGGTAATTATACTAAAAAATACCAAAATTATAATACTAAATTAAACTGAAAAGTAACACTACTACTACTACTACATACTCCAAGGAGTTGTTGTAGAAAAGGTGCTTTGAAAATTGTAAAGCATTCATACAAAAATTAAGTATTATGCACAAAGGACACGTAGGAGAAAGATCACGTCTCATAGGGAAGCCCAATCTCACTATTATTCTCATAATATACATCCTAGATTTAGCTGAACAATAAAAAGCAGGCTTGCTCTCTCTGTCTCTCTTTGTGACTGTCTCCACCTCTCTGCTTCTCTGTTTCTATTTTTCTGTCATTTTTTGCCTATTTGTCTCTCTGTGTCTCTTTCTTTGTCTCTGTCTCTATCTCTCTTTTTATGTCTGTCTGTCTGTCTGTCTCTCTCTCTGTCTCTCTGTATCTGTCTCTCTGTCTCTCTCTGTCTCTGTCTCTCTCTCTGTTTCTGTCTCTCTGTCTCTGTCTCTCTACCTCTTTGACTCTCCCTGCCTCTGTTTCTCCCTTTCTGTCTCTCTGTTGCTCTTGAGGGAGATGCTGCTATTGATAAGCTATGCTTTTATGTTGCCATATACATAATTTTCTATATCTATAAATATTCATAATTGTGACCTTTTTTTACTTTTTTTTTTTTTTACTAAAATAGAGTGGTAGCTTGGGCTGAACTACCCTACATTATATTCAGGCCCCAGAATATACCCTTTTCACTTCCCCCTACTCCTCACCCCCCCAACCTTGGCCCCTACTTTTCGGAGGCTATGTTACCCATTTCAATTAGGTCTTCTTTTGATGACATTATGTACATGAACATCTTAAGCAATGGCCATGGTAGAGATGTAACTAAGGGTGGTATAGCTGGGGTAAAAGGGTACTTATGGCTGTGGAACTAATTTGGGAAGCATGGGGAAATATCTGACTCTCTGCCCTCCTGCTACCTCCTGAGGAAGTCCACCCACATCTTTTGTGAAGTAGCAGCTCCAAGAGCTAAAAGGTTGATGTAGAAATATCCAGGAAGACTCTCCTTCTTACCCAGGCCCAACACCTGTATTTCCTCAGATTTAGCATTTGGCTCATCTCAAATGGCAGAGACATTGCCTTTACTCTATGGAAATGACCAGTCTGATGGGAGAGATGCAGTTTTGACCTTGGGTAATCACATGGTCTATTCAGGGAGACATCTCTTGTACTCAGGGAGGGAGGAATATAACCAGTGCTCTTAGGAAACCTGAGGTCTGATGGGAGAGGTAAAATTCCTCCCCATAATGTCCCTCCCCCATTCCTACCTTAATACTAAAAATTAAAGCTGAATGAATTAGATTGATTAGAATCAAGTAAAGAATTAATTTAGAAAGGTTTCATAGGAGAGGTAGAGGCAAACATAGAAGGTGGTATATAACCAAAACAGGAAATCAGAGAATGGCAAGCTTTGATGGAGAAGAATGAGGAAGGGATTTTGTGAGGCTCAGAAGTAGGAATGAGTGGGGAATAATTAGGGAAGGGTAGGGGGAGACAAGTTCACTTGGCTGGAGCAAAACCTGTGAGCTGGATTCCAATCCTGCATTTGTGAATAATTACCCAGGCTATTTGATCAGTCATATTGTCTTCTCTATCCTACTTTCCTCATCTGTGAAGTGGGAATAACAATACAGGCTCTTACTGATCATTGAATTGGAGATGATGAATATGAAAGAATTTTCTAACTTTCAGCCCAGTGTACCTTTGACTAAAAAAAATGTGGAGGAGGGTTAAGTAAAAACTGAAACTTTGATTCCTTTCATCTGGATGGAAACTACCTAATGGTGCCCTTGTTTGTTATTGTTTGACTCTTCATGACTTCATTTGGGGTTTTCTTGGGAAAATACTGGAGTGGTTTGCCATTTCCTTCTTGAGATCATTTTATAGATGAAGAAACTAAAGCAGATAGGGTTAAGTGACTTGCCCAGAGTCACACAGTCGTTAAATGCCTGAGGCCATATTTGAATGCTAGAAGATGAGGCCTGAATCCAGGCCTGACACTCTACCCAACCACCTAGCTGCTTGGTTCTCTTGTTAGAAACATAATATTGAGCTGGATACATCCTGAAGTCTATCCAGCATGGCATTTTTATTATTGTGATTCATAAGATCTAAGCATAAAGGGCAGACCCACAAGTAGGGCCAGTGGCTGGGTTTGGCTAGCCCTTCCTTTCATTAGCTGACTTGGTTCATGATTAGCCTCTGACAGTATATGGAGGATGCAGAGGGAGACAAATGGAAGATATTGAAATGACAGAGACTATAGCAATCATTTAGACCAAGTCCCCTCATTTCATAGATGAGAAAACTAAGCCCCTTTGAGAGGCTAAGTGTCTTGCTGCAGGTCATACAGGTTGTGAATCACAAAAGCTTGGACGGGAACCAAGATCCTCTGATTCCAAATTTAGTGCTTGAGAGTGGCTCATTCTTTCCTTTGAGGAAAGAACATGAAAGAATTTGAAGAAGCAGGAATGAGGAAAAAATTAAGACCAAAGCACATATTCTATCCTTAAGAGAGTTGGAGAGGAGGATTATAAAAGAAGCTATGTAAAGATGGGAGGGTGGGGGAAAGAAGATTGTGCTGTCGAGACCATTACTGTCTCATAGGGCCTCCCAGGTGTCATTCAATAAAGGGAGAGTATCTGTGGGTCTCTAGGATCAATAGCAGGATACAAAATAAAGAGGCAACATTGTTACCCTCAAGGAATTTGAAGTCTAGCTGGGTAGCAAGGAGATTGAATATATAATACACACATAGGAGATGATTCAAAAACACAGCTGTGTATTAATGTTTGAATCCTTTAGATCCCTTTGTCACATATAAGTACTTTGTATTTTTCAAAGCACCTTTTCCTCCATTATTTCATTTGGTTCTGTGAGCTAGGAAGAGCCAAAATCACCATTCAGATTTTTTAGGTGAAGAAAATGAGGTCCATAGAATTTAAATGTGGGTTTTTTTGTTTGCTTTGGGTTTTGTTTTTTGTTTTTTTGTTTTTTGTTTTTTGTTTTTGCCAAAATTGCTTACTTAGTACATGGCAAAGCCAGCTCTAAAATTTTGGTTTCTTGACTATTAGTCTAGGACTCATTCCAGCAGAATATAGGGCAGTGATTAGATTAGTGATTGTGGCTGATCAAGGAAGACTAGAGGAAATACTACGTTTAGTCAGAGTCTGATGGAGGTCTTTGAGCACTGGATCAAAAAGATGAAAGTAGCCTAGGTGAGGAAAAAGTGGAAAGGAAATTCAGAATTTGGGGAGACATTTTAGAGTAAAATATTAATTAAAACAACATGACGAGGTAACAGAACTAACAAAGGACGGAGAAGAGGAAGTGACTAGTGGAAAGTTAGACCTGAAAATGCTGTACAGAGCTCTTCTTTCTTTGACCCTTGCCACATGTACTGTTTGGGTCACCCAGCATTCACAGGAAGAGGAAGTGCAGCCTGGACTTAATTTTGGTCAATATAAGAGAGATAGTTGGTGATGGGGAAGTGACAGGAACTTTGAGAGAAATTGACCATGTCATCTTCAATCAATGGCCTACCATCTCTTACAACTTTACATTCCTTGATTTATTATATATTTAGGATAGAGTTTTTTCATCCTCTGTCACATACTTTTTGAACCTATATCTGTCTTGCAATGAGGAAAATTATTAGCAACTTGAGGTAGGGTATCATGTTTTCAATTTAGAATTCCCAGAATACCTATACTGGAACTAGGAGTTTGATACTTAGGGAGTCAGTAAATACTAATTTAATTGAACTGAAAGAAAAAGCAGTTTAAAATTCTAAGAGGTCATTTACCATATCTTCAGTAATCATCTATCATAATTGAGCTTTCTCTTCAATATTGCATTCACAGCTACTCTCCCTTTCTTTCTTTCACTCTCCTATTTCCTACTTCATTAATTTATTTTTCTGTCTCTCTGTCTCTGCTGCTCATTTTCTGGCTGTTTTCCTTTAATCTGTGCTGGGTTTGTCCTGTGCTCTTTTCCCCAATCCAGACTATCTCTGAAAACTCTGGCTCTAGTCTCAGAAGTTAACGAATTTTTATCTTCTAATGCCAGCTCTCTAAAATGAAAGAATAGGCCTAGACTATCCCTAAGGTCTATCTGAACTTTTGGAAATAGCCAACAAGGTCTATAAAAACTGAGATGAACCTTCTGAGAAGCAAAACAAATCTATGGCCAGGGCAGTGGTGGCCGCACTGGCCGAGGTCCCTGACTACCATAAGACAGGCTGGAGACCCCCTCAGGGTCACAGAAAGCCCCGGCACATGCCATTGGACAGGGACCAATGTGCATATTGCAAACAGAAAGGGCACTGGAAGTCTGAATGCCCCTCCAAGGGAAGGCCTCAGGATGCTCTCGAGATAAATATGGAATAGGGAGGCCCTGGCTCCAGATCCACTCTGAAGTTAGACCCCTCCAGGTGCCGCAGGTAACTTTAAGTGTCAGGGGTCGCCCAGTCTCCTTTCTGGTAGATTCCGGGGCAGAGGTCTCAGTGCTAAACAAGCCTTTTGGGCCTTTGTCTTCGTCCACTGTTCAAGTCCAGGGGGCTACGAGGCGAGCCTCCCATGTGCCTGTCACCACTTCTCGCAAAGTCCAACTTGGCAGGGGGTTGGTCACTCATTCTTTCCTCGTCATGCCAGACTGCCCATATCCTCTTCTGGGGAGGAACCTCTTACATAAGTTACAGGCTACTATTTCTTTTTCTGACCCTGGACCTCTGTGGACTTGACCTTCCCTGTGATGTCAGTCACCTGTCTGCTTTCTGAGGAATCCAGGTTGTTCCAGGAGGCACCCATCTCCACCATCTCCCTCCAGCCTCCTTTGGAGGATCTCAAGGAGGAAATACCAGTGTGTGGGCTGAGAACAACCCCTACAGGCTAGCCTCTCACCAAAGCCCAGTAGTGGTGTCTCTGTTGTCCACTGCCACCCCGCTATACCCCTGGCTCCCATGAGCCAGCCCCTATTTCACATGGACTGACCCCCATTCCAGCTTGTCGTCCCAGCTTACCTGGACCCGCTTGCCCCAAGGGTTTAAGAACTCTCCTACCCTCTTTGGCACAGCCCTAGCCAATGATGGTATAAACAAAGGGGTTTGTTGACTTCCACGGGAAAAGAGGTGAGGAATTGGGAGCAGATTCAGGCACTTCTGGATGCAGTCTGGCTACCAAAAGAGGTTGCAATTGTGCATATAGCAGCGCACACACGGAGGAAAGATAGACTAGCACTTGGCAATGCGGTGGTGGATGAAGCAGCTAAAATTGCAGCCTTACAGGAGCCTTCCCAGGTGATGTCCCTCCTGACTGACTGACCAGAAGTCCTGGGAATGGAACTGCCTGCCTCCCGACCGACTTACTCCCCAGAAGACGCCAAGGGCGAAGACGATGAGGAAGGATGGCAAAGAACCCTGGAGGGGAAATTAATTCTGCCCCAATCGCTACTGCTTCCCCTTTTAATGAACTTACATGAGTTGACTCATCTAGGAGGCACCCGGCTGTACGAACACTTACATCTTCACTTCCACAGCCCTGGATTAAAGCAGGCTGCTGACGCTGTTGCTCGCCAGTGCCTGAACTGTGTCAAGATAAAGCCACCCACAGCTACTAAAATTCCCGCCAATAGGCCTAGAGGCACCTTTCCAGGGGACCATTGGGAGGTTGACTTTACCGACATAGAACATAGAATACAAGCATTCTGGTATCTACTCGTGTTTTTGGACACATTCACTGGATGGGTTGAAGCCTTCCTAGTAAAGTCTGAAACAGCTTTTGTAGTAGCCAAGAAGCTGCTTTTTGAGATCCTTCCCAGATTTGGTATACCAATGACTATAGGGTCTGACAATGGACCTGCCTTTGTCTCCTCTGTAGTGCAGAATTTGTCTAAAATGCTTGGGGTTAAATGGAAGCTGCATTGTGCTTATTATAGGCCACAAAGTTCAGGACAGGTGGAAAGGATGAATAGGACCTTAAAGGAGCACATTGCTAAATTAAAAGTAGAAACTGGCGAAACTTGGGTGAGCCTCCTTCCTTTTGCCCTACTTCGAGCCAGGTGTACCCCAAATCCTGCTACTCTTTCCCTGTCACCCTTTGAGGTCCTGTTTGGCGTTCCCCCTCCTATTTTACCCCGGGTATCTGAATCCAAACCTCTTGACCTCACTAATACTAGTCTTCTGAAGTCCTTAGAGGCATTGGTGGAGGTGCAAGCTGCTGTCTGTTCCTTGCTTGAGGCATCTGGTGACTACCCTCCCGAGACACCCTAGCCCATACAGCCTGGTGACTGGGTCTTTACCCAAAACTGCCCCGAGGATCGTCTTTGGAACCAAGGTGGACGGGGCCTTACCAAGTGATCCTGAGTAATCCCTCGGCAGTTAAGGTGGCCTGTCGCAAAGTGTGGATACACCGGAGCCACGTAAAGCCTGCTCAACCATCTGAAAAATGGTTGGCCACCCCTACCGGCAAACTCTGGTCCGCTTGTGGGGACCCCGGCCTCAGCATTAATATGGTTCCTTCTCCCCTTATGTTCTACTGTCCCTAACCCTTATGAGCCCTCTTCCTTCTTATGGACTCTATCACTCTCTGCTGATGGGACTATTGTACAAAATGTAACCACGGTGGGAGCTCCCACTTTCACATTTGACTTATGTGACCTTTTGGGTCATGGATGGAACATGGCCAGGGTCATAAACAATCCTTTTTTTGGGGGGGGGGGCAGTGCTTGCCCGCACACTTCTAGCACAGCGGTTGGAGCTGCAGAATCCCAGCTTCGCTGGCTATCGTTTTATGCGTGCCCAGCCTCAGGCCCTCCTGACTGCCAGGGGGATGGGTCATACCATTGTGCTAAATGGGGTTGTGAGACCCTGGCCACTTGCCTCAATGACGGGCAGGATCATCTGATTACCTTGCGGTGGACTTTTGTCCCGTCCAAGTGTACACCCATGAGGTGCAACCCCATGATATTAACTATAAAAAGCTTTTGGGATGATTTTTGGGAGACCAGCCACACTTGGGGTCTCCGATTGTATATGTCCAAGTGGGACAATGGAGTCACATTTACCATCCAGCGCTCCAAACCAATGCAGGTTCTCCTCCCTATCTGTCCAAATCCAGTCCTAAACCCCCAGACCCAATTACCCATGGCCATTCCCCAGGTCCCAGCCACTCCTTTGGCCCCCCGAGGTCCCGGGGACTTCGTTTATAGTACTTTGTCTGCTGTACATGCCCTTCTCAACTCCACTGAGCCCAACTTGACGTCCAGCTACTGGCTGTGCCTGAACACAGCGCCCCTTTATTTCGTCTGGATTGCTACCCCCCTGAATGTATCTGCCGTTAAGAACGTTTCTATCACTAATCAGACTCCCGCATGTAACCCTGACCAGCCCTTATTGACCCTCCAGGACATTCAAGGCACTGGACTCTGTCTCCATAATCCTAGTTTCCCCCTCTCCACTTCACTGTATAACTCTACCTGTCAGGAGTCTTGGGTAATCACTACCAAGAAGGACTCTGACAAATCCCTAATGCCTCCAGAGGGCCTCTGGTTTGCTTGCACCCTCGGCCTCACAACTTGTCTTGGGGAGGTGCATTTCACTAACCCAGATGAGCTATGTGTGGTTGCTCATGTGCTTCCCCAGGTTTACATCTACTCTGAAGAAGGGGCCTCTGAGCACTTCGGCCTCTCCCAGTCTCGCTGGACAGCTCCTATTCTACTTCCCCTCCTGGTGGGCCTCGGTATTGCAGGATCTGCAGCTGTGGGTGTCTCTGCCCTGGTCAAGGATGATGCTAACTTTCAAGCCTTCAGCGCCCAAGTGAACATGGATCTGAGGTCTCTCCAGGGACTAATTTCACACCTGGAGTCTTCATCAGATTCTCTGGAAGAAGTTGTTCTACAGAATCACAGGGGTCTAGACCTCCTGTTCCTAAAACACGGGGGCCTATGCATGGCCCTAGGTGAGACCTGTTGCTTTTACGCGAACAGGTCTGGAGTCATACGGGAATCTCTGGCCACTCTTCATAATCGACTAGATGAATGAGATCAGGCCCGCAGGTCCACCTCATCCTGGTACCAATCCCTTTATGAGCGGTCCCATTGGCTAACGACCCTACTCTCGGCTCTGGAGGTAATGGGGAGCCATTAGAGTTTATTGAGTAGGAAGGTGACATGGTCAGACCTATGTTTTAGGAAAATCACTCTGGCAGCTGAATGGAGGATGGATTATAGTGAGGAGAAATTTGATGAAAGGA
This sequence comes from Gymnobelideus leadbeateri, assembly GCA_011680675.1. Taxonomy (NCBI): domain Eukaryota; kingdom Metazoa; phylum Chordata; class Mammalia; order Diprotodontia; family Petauridae; genus Gymnobelideus; species Gymnobelideus leadbeateri. Next base: position 13,083 of record WOXC01008810.1, read on the forward strand.
GATCATCCTATTAGGAAGAACAATTAGAAAACTGAATAAGAGTTGATGAGGGCTGTTCAAGGCTGATGATGTAGTAGGGTGAGTAGTAGAATGAAAGGAATTCATGAGAGATGTGAACGTAAAAGCAATAAAACATGGCACCAAATGAGACAAGTGGGTGAGTGTGAATGAGGAGCTGAGGAGGAATAAAGGCTATAAACTGGGGATCCCCAAAAGAGGTGGTACCCTCAACCAGTATAAGAAAGTCTGGAGGCAAGGAGGGTTTCTCCTTTGTATTTAGCATGCAGTTAGACACCTTATGGAATCTTAGAATTTCTAACCTGCTTCTTCAGCAGACAGGACCAGAAACTAAGTCTCCTAATTCTAAATACAGTAGCATTTCTGCCCTTTCATACTGATACTCCAGTGAAGAAGACAAAGGACCAAGAGGCAAATAATATGAGTCTTGCTGTCTGATGCTTAAAAAAAAAGCAGACTTTAGGTTCATCCACTTACATAATCAACCTTCTTCCTTATCATTGCCAAGATAAGAAGTCCTCCTCTCCCCTTCATAAATATTCCTTAACATGCCCTTTTGTGACCTATTTTCCTCTCTGTGGTCACTTTAATCATTTTGATTTGACTTCATTTGTACAAAACATTGGGATGAGAATGAAAGGTTAGTGTCGGAGGAACACACAATGTGACTTACCCCAGACCTAACAAGTCTTAGAACTACCCTTGCCCTTTTTTTCTTAGTGATATTATACTTTTTTTCACAGCTCCTCAAGTCACTTGATCAAGAAGGTAGAGCATTAGCCTTCAGGTCTCAAAACATCCCCTCAGTCTCACCAGAAGCCAAGAGGAATTAAAGAAAAAAGAGAATATGGGCCTTTCCCATTAGCCATTGGGCTGATTGTTACCGGGAAACATTGGTGGAAGCTCATAAATGATAGTATTAACAGTAGGTGCAAACAAGATTGTTCTCCTTTCTTTAGACATCGTATTTCTGCTAGGGTCAGTAACTTGGTTATCACAGTTCCCTAAACCAGGTAAAGTAGTGTCAAAGGTCATCCTTGGAGCATCTGGGAATAATTGGGAAGAGATAGTAAGAAAATGAAAAAAGATGAGGGAGAGAAAGCAGAAGAGAAAAATTGAAAAGAAAAAGGCATATAATGGGGATAAAATAAAACTACTACCTTCTTATATTTTCATATCATTTTATCCTTTCCAAAGCAGTTTCACATCCATTATCTCATTTGGTTCCCACAGGTTCTGTATTATAAAATATCATATACATTTACGTATTTCAAGTTCTTCTCTCACCTCAGAGTCATCAAAATATCTGAGGCTATAGCATATCAATTTCTTGCAAATTTAATAATCTCACATTTTTCTCTTCCCTATAATGTGTTTTACCCTTCTGGCCAGTTCTTTTCCTGACTTTTATACAATTACAATTTTTTTTTACTTTTCTGCTTTATCAGCATGTATTTATCTCTAAGATCATACTTCTTTGTTCTTCTGTTTTCCTCCCTTTTTAATATAAACAGATAAACTTTGTCTTAGTAACTGCAGCTTGTCTGCTCTTTTCCCCTATTATAATGGCTACAAAAACCTTTTGCTTTCTGAGACCATAGTCATTCTCTTGGGCAGGTGCTTTTTCTCTTACTCAGAGGTTCTACTTTCTTATCTAATAGATGACTTGGTATTACTTCTATTTGCTGCATTCTCCAAAGACTTGAGAAAAGAAACTAGTGTTTAGTAAAGTTATAAGTCTCTACTTTGTTTTACTGGGCTGCTCACTTTACTTTTCTTCTGGATGCCATTGAAAATCCTTAAAAATTACTAGTTCTGGGGAGGCTAGGTGGCACAGTGAGTAGAGCTTCAGCCCTGGAGTCAGGAGGACCTGAGTTCAAATCTGGCCTCAGACACTTAACACTTACTAGCCAAGTGTGACCTTGGGCAAGTTACTTAAGCCCAACTGCCCTCCAAAAGGCAAAAAAAAAAAAAAAAAAAAAATTACTAGTTCTATTATTACCAACTAGTTGAAAGAGGTGGGCTGGAATCCTAGTCCTGGTACTTAGTAGGTGTGAATCCTTGGATACTTACAACTTATTTAAGGGCCTTAGTTTTCTGTTTTGTACAATGAATTGGGGGAAGGGTTGGAATGGATGAGTTTTAAGGTCCATTCCAACTCTAATATTCTGTAATCCTAAAATCTTTTGGTTTCCCTTTTAATGATTTTTTGCTCCTTATCTTTCACTCTGCCATATTCTTTTTTTTTCTTTTTGGAGGGCAATTAGGGTTAAGTGACTTGCCCAAGGTCACACTTGGCTAGTAACTGTTAAGTGTCTGAGGCCAGATTTGAACTCAGGTCCTCCTGACTTCAGGGCCAGTGCTCTACTCACTGTGCCACCTAGCTGCCTCGACTCTGCCATATTCTTAAATGCCATTTTCAGAAATAATCCTTTCTTTCTTTTTACTTTTTTTCCTCACTAGGAATATTTCCTCACCACAATTTTGAGCATGAGCAAGTAAAATTTGAAGTTGGCTCTCCAGTTTTTATTGTTTCCTCCTCCTCAGTTGTCTTATTTTCCTTCTTAAAGCTGATACCCAGAAACATCAAACTATGGCATAATTCTCCACTAATCATGACTTGTTATCATTCCTTTAGTGGAAGAATTTTGAGTTCTCTCCTGATTGTCTGCCAATGGGACCATTTAAAACATCGCCTTGTTTGAAATAAATATCTGATTGCAGCAAACTAACATAACGAATATAATATAATCTCTAAGCGACTTCTACCAATATGCTCTCACACCCACAAGTTGGATCTCTAGAGGGTGGTGGTTACTTTCAGGTTACCTTCTTTGTACCTACTCCTAACAGTAGAGTCCATAAGCCCCCACCAGAATGCTACCTTCTAATTGTTAGATAGTGGACACAATTAGTTCAAAGCAATAACATTTACTTAAATGGCACGGGAAGAAAAGTCACTACAAAATATTTTCCTACAAACCTAGAGTGTACTTTCCCCCAAATACCCTAAGCATTCATAGGAAGGGTGGGCAAAAATGTAGAAGTACAATAGTATTGAGGGATACATGTAAGAAATACATTTGGCCAAGGAAACTTAAACTTCTTACATTATTGGATCTTGATGTCCTATTTCTCCTCCTCAAGTCTTCTCGATAGCTCAACTTTCAATTGCCCCTGCTAGCAATCTCCAGTCAAATATTGTTCTCTTCTCTGCCTCTATACGTCCTCCTCCTTGAAGATCCTTAAATGCTATATCTCTGTATTTGTGTCTGTCTGGAGAGTGTATGCCTTTGCTTATTACTACATGCAGTGTCCCCTACTGGGCAAGTGTTAGACCCCAAGACCAATTAGGTATAGGATGAGAGACCTCCCTTTCCCCTCACCTTGCTTCCTTTTGGTATGAGCACAAAGGTAATACTTTGAACCAGGACTTCTCCAAACTGCATTGACTAACTCTAAGCTTGGATTTAAAGGCCACCAGGTTCATGGCTAATCATGGCAGAGCATGGCTAATAGGCACAGAGTTTAAGCAGCTTGTCGTATTATATTTACATCCCTTATGGATATCAGAGATAGGTGTTGAATATAGGTCTTCCTACTCCAACACGCACCCTTTCTCCATTAAACCAGGATGCCTCTTAGTATCACTGAGAACTGTCTGTATCTTGTTGTGATGGTCACTGAAAACAACAGCCAAAGTCTACCCACAAAAGACATAAACAGCTCAAAGGAGGGCATTGGGGGCACTTCATATCTTCCACGTGAACAGGATCCTCAATTTTTGAGCTGGGATACCTGCCTTTAAGTCTTTATTCTTCTACTGATGCCTTAGCACTTAAATCATCCACAACATTTTCTTTGTGCCTTTTCTTGATCTCAAAATAATGGCACAAAGAATTCCATTATGTAAGTTTCTCCTTTGATGCCATCTTAATCTGTTCATTTTTTATCTCTTAAACAAACATATCACCCCCTTCTTTCGCCTTTTTCTTTCACATTAGATATCTTTAAATATGCCTTTTTTTCTTCGCTTGACCAGCTTTCTTTGACAGTCTACACAGATTTTTCTCATTTGTACTCTAATTAATCTCTTCACCTTTTTTTTTTAAATCTATGCTCTGTATTAAATTCCTATCAAGCAGAAAACATCCATTTTTTTCTGAAGCTTTTGGCTTTACTCCCTCTCTTGAGAGCTTTCTTCATCATATTTTTAATGTGTCTCACAACTCTCCAACATCTTGAAAGGAAAGTAGGACTAACCTTCCTTTGATCATCTCTCTTATCATATTTTTAATTTCTTCCTTCTCTAAAAGGAATTTGCTCATCCCTTAAATACCTCTGCCAACATTTTTGGCTATTGAGAAATTAATTCCAGCTGTTACTGGGGCCTGGTCGAAAAGATAGGTCACAACTTCTATTCATTTGTGCACATAAATCCTGTCAGCTCTAAAGACCCACTATATATATATATATATATATATATATATATATATACACACACACACACACATTCCAGACTATCAGCATGTGTATCTAAATAATTCTGTACCTAAATAGACTGATTTTGAATATTTGGCTTCATAGGTCACTTTTTGATTACTTCTGACCTATCAGCATTTCCCAAATAGTTGAAATAACTCCCAGGTATCACAGGTGTGCACAGAAAGGATGATGTGTCCTTAAAACATCCCCATTTATCACTTAGTAGAGGGAATTGGGGATGGGGGAGATGGGGTGGAGCACAAATCACAAATTTCAACTTTTTCATTTTTAAACAAAATTTATAGCTATGTACTGGGACTCAGAGACAGACTTCTCTGTCCATGTGGAGTATTTGGAGCTTAACTAAATGGGTTCCTGGCAGATGTAGTTTGAGGTCAATAGCATTGTCTTCTTATCACCTATAAAGAGGTTTAGGCACTCTTGTAGGAGAAATGCTCAGGGAAGAAGATGAAGATTTTTGACCTAAGAATTTCAGGAGCCCCACTCAGCAGCCTCATTAGGAGGGCAGAAAGGAGCTAGAAGAGGTGCCAAACATGGATAAAATGAGTGATGTGCATTCTGGGTTCCCACCAGAGCAGCTAGTGCCTTCATTTTCTGGGGAGCATGGGGAGAGACTAATTTCTGGAGAATTTTTCTCATTTTGCCTCTTCCTTTTCATCTGAGAGGATAGATTACATCTGAGAGTTTTCTGTTACTTAAAGATATTTTCTGGCTATTTTAAGTAAAATCAAGGCGGATCTATTTGACATAAAGATCCATCTTAATTGCTTTCCAGCTATGTGTTTTTCTATATGCAAACAGAAAGGTTTGCAACACTATTTTGGTGTAGTCATAGAGACATATGTAGCACAGAAGTGGTGGGTTTAGAGTCAGGAAGACTCCTCTTTGTGAGTTCAAATCTGGTCTCAGACACTTATTAGCTGTGTGATCCTGAGCAAATCCCTGTTTGCCTCAGTCCCTCATTTATAAAATGAGCCAAAGAAGAAAGTGACAAACCTCTCTAGTATCTCTGACTAGAAAACCCCAAATAGTCTCACGAAGAGTCAGATACAATTGAAATGACGAAACAACAACAATATAGAGAAATATAGAAAAACGACCAAGGTTTAAACCCTAATTCAAAAGTTCTTCTGGGTGGAAGCTGAGTTAAGTGGAGGAAATATTCTGATAAACTTCCCAAAAGACAGAGCTAAAATGGTTCCTTTTTTTTTCTTTGTAACTCTGCCAAAAGCAAGTCAAAACATTAATTTTTTTTACTTGGGCAAGGCCAGGTTGTTGGGTCATCTTTCTTCATTTATTCTTTTCCCACTCTTCCCGTGTAAGTAAAAAGGGGAAAAAAAAGACCTCGTGGTGGGATGGAGTTAAGGGCACTGGTTAAGGAGTGGGAATTGTCTGTCAGAAAGAGGAAGGTGTGGCTAGACCTGTTGCCTTCTGCACTTTCTTTTTGTGTTCTATGCATTTTAAAAATGTTACATTGATATTTTTAACATAACTATTTATTTAATGCTTTATTAACTTCTGGTTTACATCATTCATTTCCACCAGATTATGAGTTACATTTTCCCCCCTTCTTTCCCTACCCACCACCCCAGAATAGCAGTCCCACCAGATATCCCCTCATCCAATCTGCTCTCTCCCATATCTTCTCCCATACCCCCTTCGACTTTGCTATTAGGGCAAGGTGAATCTCTGAGCCCCACTGCCTGGACATCTTATGAAACATTTAATTTTAAAACTTCGATTTTCAGATCCATTCCCTTTCTCCCCTGTCCCCCACTCCCTCTGAGAAGATAAGCAATTCAGTATGTGTTGTACATGTATATCTATGCAAAACATTACCATAGTAGATATATTGTAAAAGACTGCTTATATTTCCCTCCCACCTGTCTCACCTCCCACCTAGTCCATTCCCTACTTTGATCCTGTCCCTCTTTGACAGTGGGTATTTCTAACCTCCCCTCTCCTCAGAATGCCCTCCCCTCCATCATCCCCCCTCTCATCCCCCTTTCCCCTACTCAGGAGAGTGAGTGAGGGTAAGATATTCCATTTAGTATGTGATTCTCTCCTTGAGCCAACTTCAATGAGAATATGCTTTTGCCTTTTTGCCTTTCTGTTCTTCCCCTCCCCTGCAACTACTTCCCCTTGCCTCTTCTACATGAGATAGTTTGCCCTACCCTGTCTCTCTCCATCTCCTCTTGCCACTTTCCTCCCTCACCTCTTGACTTCACCCCTTAAGAGTCATCCCTTCCTTGGGGCAACTAGGTGGCGCAGCGAGCAGAGAGCCAGCCCCGGAGCCAGAAGGACCCGAGCTCGGATCCGGCCCCAGACACCCAACACACAAACAAAAACCCAGCCACGTGAACCTGGGCAAGTCACCCAACCCCAACTGCCCTCCAAAAAAAAATAATAATCATCCCTTCCCATCAAATTCAACCTGTGCCCTCTATCCATGTATACCTGTGAACATATGCCATGTACCCTTCTTCAATTATTTTCATAATGAGAAAGGTTTCATCAAACATAGTTATTGTTTTTCCATGTAGGACTGTAAATAGTCCAACTTTGATAAGTTCCTTTTGATTTCTTTTCCTTGATTACCTTCTCAAGCATCTCTTGCTTCTTGTGTCTGAATGTCAAATTTTCTATTCAACTCTGGTTTTTTCCTCAAGAATGCTTGAAAGTCCTCTATTCTACTGAATGACCATATTTTCCCCTGAAACAAGATACTCAGTTTTGCTGGGTAGGTGACCCTTGGGTTCATTCCCAGCTCTTTTGCCCTCTGGAATATCATATTCCATGCCCTTCTATCCCTCAATGTAGAAGCTGCCAGGTCCTGTGCCATTCTGATTGTGTTTCCACAATATTGAAATTGTTTCTTCCTGGCTGCTTGTAGTATTTTCTCCTTGATCTGGGGATTCTGGAACCTGGCTATAATATTCCTGGGAGTTTTCTTTTGGGGATCTTTTTCAGAAGGTGATCTGTGGATTCTTTCAACCTCTATTTTGCCCTCTGGGTCTAAAACATCAGGGCAATTTTCCTTGAGAATTTCTTGAAGGGTGATTTCTAGGTTCTTTCTTTGATCATGGCTTTCAGGTAGTCCAATAATTTTTAAATTGTCTCTCCTGGATCTATTTTCCAGGTCAGTGGTTTTTCCCATGAGATATTTCACATTGCCTTCTATTCTTTCATTTGTTTGGATCTGCTTAACAGCATCTTGATTTCTCATAAAGTCACGAGCTTCCATTTGCTCCAGTCTAACTCTGAAGGAATGAATCTCCTCAGTGAGCTTTTGAGATTCTTTTTCCATCTGGCAAATTCGACTTTTTAAGGCATTCTTCTCCTCATTGCCTTTCTGAGCCTCTTTTGCCATTTGAGTTAGTCTATTTTTTAAGGTGTTATTTTCCTCAGTCAGGCTGTTGACTGTCATTTCATACTTTTCTTGCATCTTTTTCATTTCTCTTCCCAAATTTTCCCCCACTTCTCTTATCTGCTTCTTAAGGTCCTCTATGGCCTGTAGCCAGCTTGTATTTTCATTTGGGGCTTTTGGTGCAGGAGTTCTGACCTCACAGTCCTCCTCCATGCTTTGATCCTCTTTGCCCCTAAAATAGGAGTCCAATGTTGAACTTTTCTGTTTATTTTGTTTTGTTTGCCTAGGCATATTGCCACTTAATTACTTGATTTTTGGGCTTGTTGCCACAGTAGGATTCTGCCACCAGACAGGGGAGCTTCTGCCCAAATGTGGGGTCTTCACAACTTCCGTCAGTTGGGTGGCCTCTGTAAAGCCTCCACCCACTCTGGCAAGTTGGATACCCACCCCAAACTTCCCCCCCAGACCACAATCCAGATCCAGGCAGTTTAAAGCAAAAGCGATTAACCCCGAGACTGATTGCTGGATATTCCTACAGTTTGCAGACCAGGAGCTAGAGCCACTACTGATGCTGCAAAATGGCTTCTGTGCAGCTGTTTCTTCAGCAGCTTTTTGCCCCCAGGGGAGGAAGCCACATGTTCCCCAAATACTGGTCCCAAAGTCCATAGGGCACTAACCTCTCACTTTGTCCTAGGCATATCTGTGCTGATAATTCTGGAATCGCCACTATTGCTGGTGTTTTGGGGTTCCACCAGCCGGCTGGAGGCCTGGCCGCCCTGGGGCTAAAGCCTCGGGCCTGGGCTCAGCTCTGCGGGCTGTGCTGTCGGTTCCCAGCGTGCTGTGCTGCCTGCTCTCAGAGTGCTGCGCTGGCCGCTCCCTGCAGGGCTGCTGGGCTGTCCTCAGCAGGAGGTTAGCTTCTCTGTGCTGTTCTGTGGGTGCTGTGGCTCCAGAAGTTGTTCCGAGCTCCCTTTCACATTGTTTGAAATTTGTGTGGGGCAGAGCACATTGGAAATGCTGTTTCTACTCCGCCATCTTGGGTCCGCCCTACATTGATATTTTTAAATATTTACACATTACCCACTAATGTACCACAACTATCCCTCCAAATTGAGGTCTCTGGCTCTCATAAAATCTTAGATCTGAAGGGTGAAGGGAGCTGGGAAGCTATCTAGTCCAACTTTCTCATTTTATAGGTAAGGAAAAAGAGGCCCTTGAATAATAAGTGATTTGCCCAAGGGATTCACTCACACAGGGTGTGAGCATGAGCAGTGGGCCTTAAGTCCAGCTCCTCTGGGTCCACCTCCAGCGTTCTTTGCATCGTATCATGTATTCTTCCCCTGGAGTTCTCAATCATAAGTGACATGTTTTCTTATTCATATTCAGTTTTACTTCTCACACTACAATTAAACCCACTCCCTCTTCTCTCAAAGCCTCAAAGACCTTCTCTCTAGCCTTCAACATTTTCTCTGTACTATAGGTTCATATTTTAGGTTGTGCCTTATACTGTTTGTATGCTTTTATTTAGTCTTTATAAGTTTTCTCTGAATTCTATTTTCTGCTCTTCTACCTGTCTCCCTGATCCCATGGCACTTCCCCAATTCTCTCCTTGCACACAAACTATTTGGATTAAATTATCTTCCTTTTCCTTGTGGTCTTCTTGTTACATGATAGAAAAGAACAGGCAAATCACAGGACTGTCTTCTTTTTCCATTTCATCCTCTCTTTTCATTGTTTTGTTTTTTTGTTCCTCCTTTCCCTTACTGTGCCTCAGATCTTGAGCCTTTCCCCACTTCCTGCTTCCCTAGTACCTATTTGCATCTGTTAGATCCTCTGATCAATCACCTGGCCCATGTTAAAAGGGAAAAAATCTGAGCACAGATCATCAAAACCCACACAGTTCTCAGCCTGCCTTTCCTTTCCTCATCCGGTTCTATATAGCTTGTTCTATCATTGCCATAAGCATCATCTTCTTTCTCCTTTCCCCATTCTGCCATCTTGTTTCAATTTTTATGATATCTATAGCAATTTACTCATCTTCCTCCTCTCCTGAGGTGACTATATTAACTTCTTCCCATCATGTGTGCCTACCCCTCCCTCCTCCCCAACCTCTCCCCATCTGTCTTCTTCTGTCTCTGTTTCTCACTGTCTCTTTGTCTGTCTCCCTCTCCTCTCTGTCTATCTGTTTTATCTGCTAGCTTATCCCTCACAAAACTTCTGTGAGGTAACTAGAGTAGGGATTCTTTTCTACAGTTAACAGGAGAGGATCATAGGATTATAAATATATAGCTGAAAAAGACCTTAGACTCTATCTAGTTTCAGACACACACACACACACACACACACACACACACACACACACACACACACACACACACACACACACACACACACTTTACAGAAGAGAAACCTGAGACCCAGAGATGTTTATTGATTTGCCCAAGACCACACAGGCACCACATGGCAGATCTGGGAAACTCCCATCCAGAAAGATACATAAATGACTTAGATCTTCTTACACGTGGTTAGCTTCTAAAGCCACAAGTTCCTTGACTAGAAACCTATGCAAAAGATCTTGCCTTCAGCCCCAGGACCAACATCTTTTACTCCTCCTGAAACTTTCCTTGATTCATGATCTCTACCCCAAGGCTTTGAGCCTCCTGGAGCTTCTGGTCCCTTTTCCTGATCACTTCCCTGAGTCTAAAGATATGCCATATCTAAATAACCCTCATTAGCCTTCTTTTGCCACCAGCTCTTGGCATCCATCCCCAGAATCCACTTCCCTGTTTTGCTTTTAGCTTTTACCTCCTTGTCTTCATTTGGTCCAGATCATAAGGTTTTTTCCCCCCAAGGTTACTTACAGTGGAAAATAGAATATGCAATTTCGGAAATAATAAGCAAGATAAAGTAACTAAAAGTTTGAATAAAGGAAATACACCTGGTAGCCCTAAACTTCTTAAGCTACTCTAGCTACAGTTCTCAGGACCTATCTAGGTTTATCATGTTTCTCTCTAAGCTAGGAATATCAACCTAAATTTTGACAAGATAGTGATGACATTTTGATCTACTAGGTCAACCTAGGACCAATTTGGTGGCTGACTATCTGGAATCTCTGGATCTAGTTCACTCATCCATTTTTCTAATCTCAGACACACTTGTAGCCATTCAAGAAGCATCCTGGATTTTTGTAACATATCTTCCTACCTACAATCTTTCTTGATGCCCCAGAGAATATTTTTTCCTCATATATAAATATAATCATCCCATTCCTCTGCTCAAAAATCTTTACAAACTCCTTATTTCTTATTGAAAGAAAAAAGTTCAGACTCTTCTGCTTGTAATTCAAGGCCTTTCTAACTGCATCTCATACTACTTCCCTCCTTGTAATCTACACTCCAACTTCTGAGCTATCTATGTCCCATGGACATTCACTAAACCCTGACAGTTCTCTTAAATGAGGCTGCTCCCTATCTTTAAAAGACCCTCCATCTACCTTTTTATCTGTTGAGCTCATACCCATCTTTTAAAGTCTAACTTAATGACACCTCCTCCAGTAAGCCATTTCTCATCCTCCATCTGGGAAAGGAAGAAGAAGATTTATTAAGCCCTTATGATATATGAGGTACTATGCTATGCAGTGAGTATGTCAAGCAGAAAGCATGACAACTGCCATCAAGGAATTTGCTTTCTAATAAAGAAAAAAATATGTATGTGTCTATGTACATGTGTATCACACATACATATACATATATATGTATGTATGTGTGTATATATGTATATATACATATATGTGTGTATATATACATACATATATATATATATATGTCAGGGAGGACTCTAATTGATCAGTATGACCTTTCCAGGAATGGTAGTGTTGATTGGATTATTATTCTAGAACTAGAGCTGGAAGCAGGGTAGGGCAGTACGTCACGGAGATGACTGGGGAAGGAGTGTTAGGTCTGGCTATAATCTATAAATGGTAAATACTCACAAATTCTAAACCTGGAGTCTCAGAGTGAGAGCTTGAGTTGAGAATGAGAAGTAGAAGTTGGTTTCACAAAGAGGCACTTATCAGGTCTATTATGGTTATCTATGTTTGTAGCATATCTCCCTACTACACTGTAATTTCCTTGAACATTGGAGTTCTATCTTTTCTACCCTTGTATCTCCCCTCCCACCTAACTCTGGTAAATTCCCAGTAGTTGCTTAATAAATTTCTCTTGCTCTTGTTATATGGTATTTAGGAGTCAGGACATAGACCCATGAGACAATTAGAAGACATTATAAGCTAGTCTGCTATAAGTACCCACTATGTATATAGAACTTTTGAATATAGGAGTTCAGGGAGACATCAATCTGAGATGATTCTGGGGAGTCATCAGTGAAGATTTCATAGAGGATGTGAGAACCTGAAGAATGGGACTTTGGCAATTGGAGAGGAGAGGGAATTCCCAGAAAAGGTGGGGGGGGGAGATTATAAGCAGAGGAACATATCAAGGAATGTGCACACAAGGCAATAATTGGACATTTCCATGCTTGGACTCATTTGGGGACAGGATAATACGCAGAGTGAAGGAAGTTTGAACTTCAGGAAATAAGCAGGCCATTTGTTAGCTATTTTTTGGTCTGTAGTAGGGACTAATGGGAGTTAAGTTCAGTGCTTATGGTGGGGTTGTTGCCTAGCATATAAGGATTAGAGTTATAATATAGAATGAGAACACAGAGAAGCTAGATCTTAGGGCAAAGTAAGAGGGTCACAGGTTTGTGGAGAGGAGGATGAGAACTAGTAAAGACTTAGTTGTATTTGCTCTTCACTCTATCCTTCCATCCCTGAAGAGAATTTTATATCTTATGAGCATGCACATTTGTCCTTAGAGAACCTCCCCTCCCTTTATTCCCCTTGCTACCCTTTTTCCCAATTCCATTTACATAGCAGTGGCTAATGAAATATTAATAACTTCTCACAATGACCAGTTGTGAAATGGCAGCAGTGTTTTAAAGGCTTCAGTGATTTGCTCCCCACCAACCCCAGAGTTTAAGTATACACATAGGGCAGACCTTAGGCAGAGGAGGAGTAGGCAGCTACCTACATGGTATGATTTCTGGGGCCCTATTGAAAAAATATCTCTCCCACTGTCTTATTCATGCCTGAAATTGCACAGCTAAAGGATCATTCTTTTGGTTTAAGGCTTTGTCCTTTGTCAAAATGCAGATTACATTCCAAATAAATAATAACTATGATGACATTTCTATATTGCTTTATACTTTGCAAAGTACTTTCGCACACATTGTATTATTTGGTCCTTTTAACAATGGTTTGATTGAAGTGACCATTTGACAGCTGAGGATACTAAAGCTCAGAGAAGTAAGATCATAAATCCAGAGCAAAGTTCTTAATCTTTTTTATGTCATGGACCCCTTTTGACAACCCAGTGAAGCTGATGGACCTCTTGCCAGAATAATGTTTTCATAATGCAAAAAATAAAATATATAGGATTACAAAGGAATCCAATTTTATTGAAATAGTTATCAATTTTTTTAATTCACAGATCCTTGTTTAAGAAACTCATCTTGTAGTAGAAACAAAACTTATAAGCAAGAATGTAGGTCCCCTAATTCCAAACACAATCCTACTGACTCCCCATTACTGTGATCAGCCTATCAGCACAAAGCATGAGATAGAGGAAAGAGTACAAGTGTTAGGAGGAGGCAGAAGATCAAGGTTTCAGTACCACTTCTGTCACTTGCTTAGCTGGGCATCTTTGGGGGGCGTTGCTTAATTTATCTGAATCATTTCTCAACTAAAAAATGGGAGTGATAATAATTTAGGTAACATGCTTCATGAGGTTATTATGAAAACAATATTTTGCAAACTTTGAAATGATACATAAATGTGAGCTAATGATTCTTTCATGGAAGGATTAATTGGGGAGAGAAGGATCTTGATGATTCTTGGAAGGTGGCCAAGGGACTCAAACACTGGGGTTGGGGAGGGGATAGAAATGGACAAAGGAGGAGTTTTTGCGCAAGAGATAAGCTTCACATTTTGTCCAAGATCAGCCCCCCTCACCCCATCCCTGAATCTGCTTCCCTCAAACAAATAGGGTGGTAGTGATATAGAGATCAGATTAAAGTGGAGGAAAGTGTTAGACCAGAGTGAGAGACAGAGGCAGAGACAGAAACAGAGACTAAGTGAAGCAGAGACAGTCAGAGACAGAGAAGCAGATAGATTAAATAGATTATGGCTAACCCTTTATGGAGCATTTTAAGGTTTGCAAAGCTTTTACATCATTTCTTCAAAAGCCAAGGATTATCATAGTAGAGGTTTGATAATTGCTGTGGATTGTCTGAAAGCCTGTCCTGCATCAAGGGATTTTTGTGAGGTTTAAAATGACCCAATAGGTATGGAATTGACAGAACTGTCACTGTGTCTTCTTTTCTTCTTTGTGCTTACATAATGCCCAAACAGTCTGGAGAGAGGGGGGACTTGAGGCTTCTTGAATTCTCTGCTTTACCAGCAACACGCAGGACCCTTTGTCTCCAGGTCCTGTTGATTTCTAAAAATGAGTGGGAAATGCTGCCTGAGAGAGGTGGTGTCTATAAGACATTTAGGGCTCTGAAACATCTCATATTTTTAAAACCTTATATCCCCTTTAAAAAAAGTTTTCATACTAATATTTCATTTCTTTGTGAACCTTAGTAGAATCCACAAAATAAAAAATAGCCTCACATTTTTATGCCATATACCATCATAGAATTATAGATTTAAAACTAGGAGGTCCCTTGGATGTCATGGAATCCAGCCCCTTCTGATGTTCACTTCCATAGTTTTCTTCCAAGCTTAGCATAAATGCCAACTCCTTTGGGAGGCCTTTCCTTCCCCTCCCCAAATTACCTCATATTTATTCTATATATTTTTATATATTCATATATATCCTGATATAATTTTTATTTTTTAATTATCAAGCATTTATATTTTCACCCTCTCCCATCCCCTAGCCTTTTTATCACATAGACACAGTCAAGCCAAACAAATCACCACAATTGTCATGTATTCTACACGTTAACCTATCATCTCTCTGTCATGTTGTTATCAGTTCTCTTGAATTAGTTTCTCACTTAGTTAATCCAAATTCTTTAGTCTTTTATAATTGTTCACTTTTATGATCATGATGATAAAGTATAAATTGTTCTGGTTCTATTCAATCCATTCCGCATCAGTTCATAAAGGTATTTCCATGTACTTTCGAAACTATCCTCCTTCATTTCTTACAGCACAACCTATAAACATTTATAAAGTACGTATTATGTGCCAGGACTTGTGCTAAGCACTGAGGCCACAAAAAAAGTCAAAAGGCAGTCTCTGCCCTCACCATCTTATAGGGAGCACAATATTTCATTATATTCATTTGCCACAATTTGTTCAGCCATTCTCCAATTCACAGAATAGAAGTTCCATGAGGACAGGGAGTGTTATATTTTTGTCTTTGTATGCCAAGATCTCCAGACAAAGCAAAAATTGTAAAAGCCACACATAGATTTTTAAAATATACCCTCTCCTCACCAAGGCATTCCTAATAACATAAAATTCTTTAAAGAAAAAAGAGTTTAAAAAATTAACCGTCTACCAAATCCATGTTTATGCAATATCCTGTGCCTACGTAGTTACCTACTTCTTCGCAGAGGGGAGGAAGTTAGAATCCATGATTTCAAAGACCCTTTCCATCCGTTATCTCAAAACTTACAATTGATCCTCACTTACAGAATCACAGGACCTCAGAGTTGAAAGGGACTAGGACATCTATTCTGACCCATACCTGGTATATAGTTTTAATAATTTTTTACAACATCTCCAACAATTATTCATCCACCTGAAGACCTCTGATTATGGGGAATTAATTACCTTCCAAGTCAGATCATTCCACTTTGGAATAGCCTTAACTATTAGGTATTTTTCTTTACCTCAAGCCTAAATCTCCTTTTCATTTTCATTCATTGTTCCTTATTTTGTCCTGAACAATCAAGTAATTCAAAGCAAATCACCCTTCCAAATGACAGGTCCTCAAATATTTGAAGACGGCTATCATGTTCCACTACTGACTGTTTGCTGTGATTGTTTTCCAAGAATAAATAATCCAGTTCCTTCAAATGTGGCAATTTACTGTCACCTCACCACCCTTTGGTTAGTGCTTTGGTTATTTTTTAATTATCATTAATTTACCTTCCCTTCTCTTCACCTCTTATTTACAGGTTAGCAGCTAATGAAATATTAATCACTGCTCCAAGTGACTTAGTTATGTTCCATCCCAAATTCTTACAAAAACAACATCAGTAAAGGACAGGGATATAGGCTGAACCTGGGATTTCACTGGTTTAGGGAAACCCAGGTAAAGAAGCTTCTTCTACCACTACAAGTAAGCACTTTCTCCATACTATATATAGTCTTAGAGCTTGGCATGATGGTGCACACCTGTCATCCCAGATTCCAGCTAGGTTGAGGCTGGAAGATCTCTTGAGCTCAGGAATTCTGAGCTGCTGCGGACAATATCCATCAGCTATCTGCACTAAGTTCAGCATTATTATGATCAGCCCAGTGGGGACTTTACCTAAGGAGGAATGATGTGGCCCAGGTCAGAAACAAGGCTCCCAGGCCAATCAGTGGTGGGACAGGGCCTCTACACTTCCAGCTTTGGCAAGATGGGCATATCTAGTCTTAACAACAACAGCAACGATGAGAATAAAGTTTTGAAAACTTGCCTAGATCCCACAAAGAAGACAATAATAATTCTACCATGTAATTCGTATTTACTAATATCAACCCAGATTATAGTGATTCAGTGGTACATAGTAAGCTTTTAAAAAGTTCTTGTTGATTTATTTAAACACTGAGAGACGAATCCTAATTTTTCAAAGTAATTTCTTTTTAACCCCATTACTCTCTCTACTCATTATCCCTAGAAAAATCCTTACAATATGCCCTGGGGAAATCCCTCCTTTAGTGAAACTCAAGGCCTGAGATGAGTACTTCAGGGACAAGTAACCACCCCCATGTCCTAACTCTCTGAAGTCCAATTTATTCATTTTGACTCAGTCCAATTTAATTCTGTTTCCCTTCATCTCAGTTCAGTTCAATTTCTATTTCAATTTAGTTAAATTCAATTCAGCAAATAATAGACACAATAGAAAAAAGCACTGTTTTTGGAGTTAAAAGATCTGGGTTCAATTCTTTTTTCTTTCATTTACTACCTGTGTGACTTTAGACAAATCATTTAACCTCTCTGGGTCTCAGTTTCCTCAACTGTGAAAGAAGAGATAGGCTTAGAAAATCTCCCAGGTTCCTTCCAGCTCTAAATCTATGGTCCTGTGTACCTAGCCCTTTTCTTGGTATTGTAGAGATAAAAGAGGATCAAGCAGAAACGTCAGACACAAGCCCTATGCTACAGGAACTTGCTTTTAAGCTCTTTTTTACTTCCACTTAACTTGTGTGATTTTAGCTCTACAAAAATTCCATCAGAGAGGAAAGATATCCAATCAATACATGCTGCTTTTTTGAGCCCCAATAAAACAACCCCTTGTGATTGTACAGTTTTCATTTATAAAATCCTTCGTACCTGGCACATAGTAAATGCTTAATAAATGTTTTTTGAGTGACAGATTATCTAATCTGAGTTTCACATCAACCCTGTGCTCTTCATAGTTTCCAGATAAGGGGACTCGGAAAGTTGAAATCACTTACCCAAAGCCACATGGACAGTAAGGGAGAGAGCTAATGTTTATCTGATAACAGAAATATAAAGTTGGACTTGAAGACACATTTTCAGAAACAAAGTTGAATACTCTTTTCAGAAAACTGTACTGACTGACTTTTATGTGCCCAGCTCTGTTGTAGTCACTAGAGAAGACACAGAAGTCTAGGACACAACCTATGACTCTAAAGAGTTTTTGCTCTACCTGTGTAAGAAGAAAAACCCTATATACTATAATAACCAAATAATAATACCAGGGGCAGCTAGGTGGTACAGTGAAGAGAGCACCGGTCCTGGAGTCAAGAGAACCTGAGTTCAAATCTGGCCTCAGACACTTAACACAAAAACTGGCCATGTGACCTTGGGCAAGTCACTTAACCCCAATTAACTTCCAAAAAGCAAAATAAATAAATAAATAAACAAACAAGCAAACAAATAAATAAATAAATAAAATAACGATACCAGATAGGATATAACTATTACAACTGAGGAGGATAGTCGTTTATCGTTCAGTGGTTACCAGCCACTAAAATCATCCCACAAATCTCTTTGAATGAATGTGTAGGATAGTGTTGTTCACCTGGGATGAGGGCAAATTTTATGAGTTGGACTCAAATCTGGGGCCTATCCCAGTCAAACAGGGGAAATAAAAATTGATGTAACATCTACATTGCTCCCATACTTCCCAGGCACTTAAAGTGATGTTTTAAATGAATCCTGCTCTGTTTCTACTTGCCATAAAAGTTAATACTTTGGAGCCTAGAATCCAGTGAATCCTTCTAATTTAGGAGAAGTGCCAGGTTGCTCGATAGGAGAAATAGAGTGTGAGCAATAAAATGCCTTCATTAGAGTCAGATGTTTGTCCACAGTCATCACGTAATTTACCCTAAGACTATTTGAATCTTGCCTGTTACGTTTAAGAGAAGTGATTTTTTTCTCAAAATTAGGAACTGTCTTTTTTGCTTCATTCTGGAGCCTGGTATGATGAGTTCAAGAAAGAGAATGAGAACATTTATATTTTATAACATCAATCAATTAAAATAATTGAGTATGAGGGAGGCACAAGGCATGTCCAAGTCAGGCAGACTTTGAGCACGGTGTGGAACACTTAGAATCAGAGGATAATACACTTAGAGTTAAAAGAGAACTTAGATACCATTTAATCTAACTCCTTCATTTTATAGATGAAAAACTGAGGTCAGGCAAGAAGAAGTGACTTACCTAAGGTCACACAGGTAGTAAGTGACAGTGTCAGGGTATGACACTCAGTCCTCTGGCTTTTCACTACGGTACCATCTGTAACTTTTGAGAGAGAAATTTGAGTAGGCATGCAGGATTGGAAGCCAGCTTACCAGAGGCTTAAGAAGTGAATGGATGATGAGGAAGTGAGGGGAAACAGGTATAAAAGATTCTTTCTAAGAATGAAGTAGTTAACCGGAAGAGAGATACAGAGATATGGGGAAGGGAGAGGAGAGGACAAATTTCAAGAAGAGACAATGATCAAGGACTAGAAGAATAAGCATCTTTTATTGAGAGAAATAACATAATATGGGTAAAGGTGTAGAGGGTTTTAAACATATGACATAGAAGAGATAAGGCAGCTTAGCATATTGTCTCAAAATTCTCCGTAAGGCATGAGTCTTGTGATGGAAGAGATGGGGTGGGTTGAAATCTCAAGGTTTTAGAAGAGAGGAACAGGTTTGAAAAAACTGGGAAGAGAACTATGAATCAGAGTCAGTCTGGAAAGAGTGTAAAGATATAACAATCTGTCACTCTGTGTGGGTTTGGTTTGCAAAGCTAGTAACTCCCAATGCTATTATTTCCTTCATACCCCCAGAGAAATTGCCAGGTAAATAATATTGCTTGGGCTGTTGGCTTCTCAGTCTGAAGGACTAGGCTTCCCATAAGCAGGATTATCCCAAACAAATGAAGAGTACAATTTTTCTACTCAAAATAAAATAACAGTAAAACAGCCAAGTATAACATTTACTGCAATTCATTATGTTTAAATAGATACACAGTTTAGAATACAATTTAAATGATTAGAAATGTTTTGATTTGGCACGGTTTTTTTCACTAATCTTCAGCTGTTATCAGTCATAGCTTAGTTGAACCTTAGTTAATTGGCTTTAACCAAAAGCTAGTGTTTGAAAAAAGCTCATGACCACAGATTGCTGGATAGAGCGAAGACATTACAATTATGGAGAATGATCTATGCAGACACAGAGGTGAGAACAAATGAATTGCGAGCAACGGGGGTTAAACAGGATAGAAGGAAAGAAATCAGGCTAATGATGATGGTGGTTAGGGAGAAAAGCTTCTGAAGTGGTCCTTGAGACCCAAGCTGTACATTGTTCTCATGAACTATCTATATGCTATGTATTTTTCTAAGTCTTTGGTTATTACTTGCCAATTATCCTAAGGTCATTTCTAATCTTAGCAATGCAGAATTTTTGAAAGGTCTCTTTGGGAGCTGAGCTATTTTTAATCAGTCATCCACAATGAAACTATATTTAATGTTCATTGAATACTCACAGTGTTCTGGAAATGTTCAAGAGCTGTGGCCCCATACTTCTAGGACAGTACAGTCAAAATGCAGCTGAAATCAGTGTTTGTATTGGTAAAGTTCAGTTGCCTTAACAGCTTGCCAATATTTGTAGCCATTACTTATTCCGCTATTTTCTGTCCTTTTTATTCTTTCAAAAATTTGGTTTCTGAGGCTGTTACTTTTCCCTCTTTTTCCTATTTCCAGAACTTTTTCCCCCTCTCCCCTAAAGCAATTTCTGATTATAGATTGTCCCAGAGAGGCACCCACCCAATTATCTGGTTTCCTGAAAAAGTCTTCCTTTCTTTCTCAAAGAGATGGGAACAGAAGCCTGACTGTCTCCTAGATAAAAGGCCTGTCTCTGTCAGCCTTGCTCCCTTGCCTCTCACAGCTTCCCTTTGATTTTCCCCAGAGCTCCCCATACTCCATGGGGCAATGCTGGTGGTACAAGGAGCAGAAGAGAGAGGAGGGCCCCCGCATTTTCCCTCCTTTACAGACACAAATGCTCATTCATGGGCTTCAGTGCTCTCTCAAGTTCCTTGCCTTTCCCTCATTCTTCCCTTGGTCTACCCCCACCCACTCATTTTTACTACCACCAAAGACCTTTTAGTGACCTGGTAATTTTGTTTGTTTATTTGTTTCATTTTGTTTTTCAATAAGTTTTATGAATGTGTATTTTTTAATATTACAGTTATTTTTAGATATGTCTCTCCCCTTAAGAATATCATGGGAATTAATGGAAAAAAATGCAAAGAAAAGGGGCCTAGGTGGCACAATGAAAAGAGCACCAACCCTGAAGTCAGGAGGACCTGAATTCAAATCCAACCTCAAATACTTAACACTAGCAAGTCACTTGCTTGGGCAAGTCACTTAACCCCAATTGCCCTGCCTCTCCCCCTCCAAAAAGAAAGAAAGTGACCTAACTGTACCAGATCTAAAACAATATTATAAAGTGGCAGTGATCAAAACTATTTGGGACTGGCTAAGAAACAGAGTGATGGATCAGTAGAATAGGTTAGGTACATAAGACACAGTAGTAAACGATTATAGTAATCTTCTCTTTGATAAATACAAAGACTGCAACTTCTGGGAAAATGATATGGCAGAAACTAAGCATAGACCAACATTTCACACCCTATACTAAGATAAGATCGAAATGGGTACATGATTTAGACGTAAGGGATGATACTATAAGCAAATTAGGAGAACAAAGAATAGTTTACCTGTCAGATCTATGGAGAAAGGAAAATTTTATGACCAAGCAAGAGATAGAGAACATTATGAAATGCAAAATGGATAAATTTGATTACATTAAATTAAAAAGGTTCTTTACAAACAAAGCCAATGCAACCAAGATTAGAAGGAAAGCAGAAAGCAGGGAAACATTTTTACAGGTACTGTTTCTGATAAAGGTCTCATTTCTAAAATATAGAGAGAACTGGGTCAAATTTATAAGAATAAAAGTCATTTTCCAATTGATAAATGATTCAAAAGATAGGAACAAGCAGTTTTCAGATGAAGAAATTAAAACTATCTATAATCATATGGAAAAATTTTCTAAATCATTATTGGAGAAATGCAAATTAAAAACAAATATGAGGCACCACCTCACACCTATCAGATTGGCTAACATGACAGAAAAGGAAAATGATAAATGCTAGAAAAATATAGGAAAATTGGGACACTAATGCTCTGTCAGCAGAGTTGCAAATTGATCCAACCATTCTGGAGAGCTACTTGAAACTATGCCCAAAGGGCAACCAGACACTGCATACTATTTGATCCACCAATGCCACTGCAAGTTCTATATCCCAGGACCAACATGTGCAAAAAGTATTTATAGCAGCTCTTTTTGTGGTGGCAAAGAATTGGAAATTGAGGAGATATCCATCAACTGGGGAATGGCTGAACAAGATGTGGTATATGAATGTAATGGGATACTATTTTTCTATAAGAAATGATGAACAGGTGGATTTCAGATAAACCTGGAAAGACTTATGTGAACTGATGCTTAGTGAAGTGAGCAGAATCAGAACACCGTACATAGCAACAGCAACATTGTGTGATAATTAACTGTGATAGACTTAGCTCTTCTCAGTGATAAAATGATCCAAGACAATTCCAAAAGACCTGTGATAGAAAATGCTATCTAGGGTGGCTAGGTGGCGCAGTGAGTAGAGTGTCAGCCCTGGAGTCAGAAGGACCTGAGTTCAGATACGGCCTCAGACACTTAACACACACAAACAAAAACCTAGCCGTGTGACCTTGGGCAAGTTACTTAACCCCAATTGCCCTCCAAAAAAAAAAAAAGAAAGAAAAGAAAAGAAAATGCTATCTACATCCAGAGAAAGAACTATGGCATCTGAATGTAAATCAAAGCATACCATTTTCACTTTTTTTGTTGTTTTTATTGTTTTTTTTTCTTTCTAGTGGTTTTTCCCTTTTGTTCTGATTCTTCTTTCACAAGATAACTACTGTGGAGATATGTTTAACATTACTGTACATGTAAATCTATATCAGATTGCTTGCTGTCATGGGGAGAGGAGATGAATGTTGATCACACAAATGAATGTTGAAAACTATCTTTACATATAATTAGAGAAAAAATAAATTACTATTAAAGGTGAAAAAAAAAGGATATGCCTCTCCCCTCACTCTTCTCAATAAGTACTCCCTTATAATGAAGAAAAATGGGCAGACAAAATGAACCAACACAATTACCTCGTCTGCTGGAATATACAACATTTTTCACCCATAGTCCTCCACTTCTCTTGTTGTTCATCCTTTGTTTTTTAATAGGATCAATGACATCACAGAGTGATGCCTTGACTTGCATGTGAAAATGATTTGTGAGACAGGATTGCACCAAGTCGTCAGCATGAAAAAACAAAAGTGCATTATCTCTCACCATTTTTATGAAGTTTGGGCTTCTCTAGGCTCTGAGATAGCATGACTGTTGCATTGCAATATCTTCCTGAATTACTATTTTGTTACTCTTAACACAGAGGTAACAGTGCCTGACGTATAGTAACCGCTTCAAAAATGCTTCTTGCCCTGCCTTGCCTTGCCTTCCCTTCCTAAGCTGAGTCAGAGGGAGGTGACCTACAACACATTGATGCATGGTAGGCAGCAGCTTGGAGGAGGTTAAGATGCTATTTCACTCTGTTGACTCGTTGATTTGTGGGAAGACATGAGCAAGAGTTTTGTAGAGCAAGAGTTCAGATGCAGGCTGCCCCCGTAGAGGAAATATCCAGACTGAGGAGATCCCAGATCCCTCAGACCAGAACAAGAAGAAATAATACCGCTTCACAAACAATAAAACAAGGCAATAAGCGGTACATGCTATATGGATGGCAGAGGGGATGAGTACTCTGGGAGTACAGAAGAAGTCACTTTCTGGTGGGGTCTTTTATATAACAGTGTAAAGTTATATTAGATGTGTATAATCTATATTATATAGTATGTTATTATAGTGTATATATGTTGTATATATGTGTATGTATACCAGTGTATGTATAAAGATACACACACATATACAAAGTAAAAATTCATTACTTTATTTGAGCCTCATACCAAATCTGTGAGCTGACTACTTATTATCCCTATTTCACAGAAAAGGAAACTGAGTCTTGGAAAGGTTGGGTGACCTGCCATTGATCACACAACTAGGAGCAGAATTTGAATCCAAGTCTTTCAGAATCTGAGACCAGCACTCTGTAAACTATGACCTATGAGTCTGTAGTGTGGAAATTAAAGGCAGGAATTCCTTTGGGCCGATGAAATCAGTCCTTGTACTAATTGCTGTACCTCCCTTAAAATAACTCTACCAGTCTGTGGAATTAGGCTGCTGATGACAGACACAAGCGGAACAGCTCCCAAAGACTCCTAGAGTCTGAATCTAACCAGACATAGATGGCTACTTTTTTTTTGGCCTAACACAAAAATTTCCCTTATGCTTACAAAAAAATTTACTTACAAGCCTATCTTCCCTCCATTATCCATCCTAGAAGTTTCCTGGGGAAGGGTCCCTAGGCTTCCCACAAGGTTCCTGCCTTTCTGCTGATATGCAGATTGGTACCATCTGGCATGTCTCTCCCACTATCTCTATAAATTTCATGTCTTTTGAGTCTCATGATAAATAGGCCTTTTACCAAAATGCATAAAACAAAAACATATGATAGCTTATATTTCTAAAGTACGTTCTTCACAACATCTCTATATGGGAGATAGTTCCACAGAAATATGATTATCCCCATTACACAACTGAGGAAATCAAGGCCCAGAGATGTTAACCAACTCATCTGGTCAAAAACCAAATAAGCAATGAAGCTGTAACTGAAATCCAGGTCTTTCAACACCAACTTTAGTACTGTTATACTTTACCATGTTTCTTCACTTTGGTACCAACACAGAGCTCTGTTTTGTTCTGTTTTCACAATTCATTAACTGTTTCACATTTTTCTTAAGAAAAAGTATGGCTCTTTGTTACTCATGAAGTATTGCTGCAGGCACCACATTTTTCTAACTCAAAATTGAGACTCATGGTCTGAAAAAAGCCACTCTTTTTACAATGCCTCCTTAAAAAATCCAATTCTTTTCTTGTAATTATGACCATTCAAGAAAATCTGCAATATGGTGTTCGCTGCTACTAAAGACTTAGCAAAAAACAAACAAACAAAAAACGAAGACAAAAACTAAATTCCAATCTGACTGGGTCACTTTAATAAATAAGATATATCTAATCAGGATGGCCTTCCTCATGTATACATAGGCAGAAGAGGACTCCTATGTAGTGTGATTTTTATGGGTTCTGAGATCAAAGTCCTGTCTCCAAAGTTTCCTGACAGCCTGTCATGTTGCCCAGGATTACACCATTATGGACTCATTCCTTTGGGTTCCAGAGCTTTTCTGGTCTTTCAAAACTCTCTGTTAATTGAATTCCATTCTATTCACAGACATTTATTAAGTGCCTGCTACTCAGAGGGCTTTAAATGCAAGGCTAAGAAGTTTTGATTTGTTGTATTAGGTGGCAATATGGAACTTCTTGAGAGCAGGACTGTCTTGCTTTTATTTAAATGTCCAGTGCTTGGCATATAGCAAGCACTTAATATATGCTTGCTGACTTTATGCAAAGGAATGAGCACTCCAGTCATCTGCCTTGGGAAGATTATTTTGGTAGCTACTTAGAGGTTAGATTAGAAAGGGGAGATGGAGAGTTGAAAGGGAGAGAGGAAACGGGGAAACTATTTAGGAAGCTATCAAAACAGTACAGGTAAGAGGTGATAAAAACCTTAACTAGGGTAGCAGCCACACAAATGGAAGGACAGGGGAGATGAAAGATAGAATCAGCAAGACAAGGCAACTAATTGGATATGGAGGTTGAGGAAAAGGGAAGAGTCAAGGATGTTTCTAAGGTTATAAAACTGACTTACCTTAAGGATTATGGTTTCCTTAACAAAAATCTATCCATCCACTGGAGAAGTGATGAATTTAAAGGGAAAGAAGAAGCATTCTCTTTGTATATATTGAATTTAAAGTATTCATGGAACATTCGGGTAGGACTGGAGACATGATATCTGTCAGCAAAGAGCTCCCAATCAGTTTGGGGAGATAGGAAATACATCCATGACCTCTTAGACAGAACATAATGCCAATTTGTGCAACCTAGGGGCAAAGAATTTCTGGACTGATGACCCTAAAAGCTCTCAGATATATCAAGAGGCCTAAGTGATAATGTCAGATATATAATTTGGTGTTTGAATAGTGGAAAAAAGCAAAAAATTAAACCATTAATAACTTTCTTTTTATGATAGATTAGTAGTTAACATAGGCATTGAACAAACCAAAGACTAAATTCATTTCAGCAAATACTAGATGAGTGTTTACTCTGGGCTAGGTGTATGTGTGCTGGGAGAGAGGAGACATGATTCCAGATATGAAAAATAAAATGGGGGAAGCTGGGTGGTGCCAAGAATAGAGCACCAGCCGTGGAGTCAGGAGGACCTGAGTTCAAATTCGGTCTTAGACACTTGGCACACTTACTAATTTGTGTGACCTTGGGCAAGTCACTTAATCCTAATTGCCTTTCCTTCTCCCCTCCAAAAAAGAAAAAGAAAAAGAAAACGATGTTTGTATTCAAGGAGCTTACTAATATAGGAGCAACAACAGAAACAGTTAAGATACAGGGCAGGGTGAGGTCATCACAAAGAACAGGATGACAGAGAGTACTAGGAAAAAATTGAAGAAAGCAATCAATTCTGGCTGGAAAAGAGAAGTGAGGGATGGGTGGGTCAGCCAGGGTTTCATGGAAAAAATGACCCTTGATTTGAACTTTGAAGGCAGAAATGAGAGACTTTTTTCTGGACATAAGGGACAGCATGGGCAAAGGTCAAAAGATGGAGAGTAGCCAAGATAAGAGTAGAGGATAGTAAGCAGCAAAGCCATAACTAGGATGGAAGTGGTACCAAAATTCAAAGGGGTGCTGATAGCATTTTCAGTCCTTCACCAGTATATAAACAATTGATCTCAGCCCTTAGTTAGGAAAAATAATTAGCTAAAATTGGAAACTACCAGACAGCAATTTTCCCCCTTCCTTTCAGCCACATTTCAGGGGAACCCTCTCTGCTTCTCCCCTTGCCTGAAAGCAGCCTTACAGTATCCCAGGGTATCCGATGTCCCCACCCCAACCAAACTGGTCCAAAGGTTTTGCATGCTGCTTGCCCACAATACAAAAAAGTCATTTGTGGCCTTTGGTCAGGTAGACCAGAAAGTGGTCCATTTTTTTAACAAAGTTAAAAACTGCTTCTAAATGTAAGATTCGTCCAGTTTTAGAGAAAGGTATGTGGTTCATACAACATCCTTACCTCCTGCATGCAGTTCTAACTCTGTATTATCCTAGATATGGAAGCCACCTGCTGTTCAAGGAATCCTACATTCCCTTAGAATAAAGATTCTTTCCCCTAAATGCTTACCTTACTATTTCCTTCAGTTTTTAAGGAACCCCTCTGTGAAATAACTTATAGCATGATACACAAAGTGTTGTCCTGTTATCTATATACTAATTCATGCTTCTGGTAATCTCTGAGTACTTGACTCCCCCCAAAAGACTACTCTTTCTTTGTAGTTACTTTGATCTCTCTTGAAGGGTGGCATTCTCATCACCATCATAACTATACATTTCAATTCATTTCAGCAGATTTTACTGTAATACCTACCTATGTTGTGTCCAGTCTTATGCTGGTGCTATGGAGAATAAAAACAGTCACAATATTTAAGCCAGAAAGAGATGGGAGAACATCATCTTAGAAATGAGGGAACTGAAAGCAAGAAAAGGAAAATCATTCATCCAAGGTAACAAAGCCAGCTATTGAGAGAACCAAGACTAAGAACACACGTCATTTGACTTCTGGTTCAGCAATCTTGCTACTTCATTGGAAATTCAGTCTACTAAGGAAAAAATAGACATTAATAACAAAATAACAACAAGTAACATTCATATAGTGCTTTAAATTTTGCAGTGTACTTTATTTCCATTATCTCATTTGAGTACCCGACATCCCCTAAGGTGTCTACTACAGGTGTAATTATCCTTGGTTTATAGATGAGGAAACTAAGGCTCCAATAAATTGAGACTTGTCTATAGTCAATAGAGTGTCAGAGGTAGAATATGAATTCTAGTTTTCCTGACTTCAAGTCCAAGGCTGTACCCATCAAGTCATGCAATCTCTTCAAAGTTACAAGATACCAGGTATTGACAATATGCCAGTTGTAGCACAGGACCCCCCAAATGAAAGAGGTTATTGTGTCCTAGAGTATTTAAATAAGATCACACGGAGGAGGTGAGATTTGAAGTAGATTTTTATAATGAATAAAATGTAGGTAGGGAGAGAGTAGAGGCAAGTTATTCCAGGTAGAAGCAACAGTGATAATATTAATGCAATAATAATAACAACAATAATAAGTACCCATATTAAAAATAATGAAATATGAATAAAATAAAATAATGACTATAGCAGTAATTAGAAATAGGTCCTTCATGGGTGACACCCACATGAACTCAGCTAACAGTGATATATATCCACAAAGAAGGGTTGGACAGATCACTGAATCATATGCCTTTTTGTAAAAACAGAAACAAAAAAAGTTTATGATTGTAATACAAGATGAGGTTTTTTACCATCAGAAATTACAGAAGGTCTTTTCTTAAGTAATTCAAACTTACTGATTGGTACAGATTTTGAAAGGAAACTATTGTAGCAGCAAGCACTCCAGCATCCCCAGGATGGCTGCCAACAAAGGTTCTTAGATCTGCTTTTCTAAAGGAAAGCAACTCAAAATGGGTTAACAAGTTTGCTTTAATCTTGCTAACAATCTTGCTATAATTTACCTAGTTCAGGGGGAAAAGTCAGCACTCAGAACTTCAGAGAATACAGACAGGTTACAAGCAGAAGTTACAAGAAGACAGGGAAACATTTCAGCTGACAGGCTTCCAACTGTCTGACCATTACATCCATACCTAGTCACAGTTACCAGAGAGGGAAGCACCAACATCTGGGTTTTCAAAGCCAGGGAGCAGTGTTCAACAGCTACCCAGAGTCTCATCTGGTCAAATCACACAGGACTTCTCAAAGTAAGCCCCAAAGCAAAGCCTCACATCAGGGATTATATAGCCTTCTCCTGGCTCAGAAAAATTCACAACCCTCTTGACCCACTGCCCAATCACAGAGCACCAAGGGCATTCCTGAAAACCAAGCCCCCCACCACAGGCTCCAGGTGCACTTAAGCCTATCAAAGGGCCTAGGGGCCTTAAGGAAGATCTTAAATTCCCATTCCCATATCAACTATGAACACTCCAAGTTGTGAAATTTTATTAAAAGTGAAAATTTAGGACCTACCAAAATCCTAGAAAGACATAATTGATTTTCTAGAATTCTACACTAGCAGCTCATTATTCTTCATAAACTTATGGAAACAAATCTCTGTACTACAAATACTAACCCTAATGTATTCTTGAGAATTCAACAAACAAACTCAGCTGGACAAAGAGCATCATCACAAGCAAATCACGAGAAATAGCCCTGACTCATAAACATTTAAGAACAAAGTTTTAGTAGATTTTTCAATCTACATTCAATACTACATAACCTCCAAAATATGCTGAATGAAAAGCTCTCAAACCATAGAGACCTAAGGGAAAAATCAAAACTATGTGAGAAAAGGATAAAGTGTATATTATCCCTGTTGTCCTGTCTTCTGTTAGATGCTTTCACTGAGTATACAAAAGATGAGTCTATAGCCCTAAACTGTATAGCCCTATACTCAAAAGAAGCAATCATTTTATTAAATTGTAGAAACAGTTCACTGAATATTAAACATAACAAGATAATAATTAGGATAGGTACTTTTTCCAGTCCCCAAAGGTTTCTATACCTGAACTCCATTGAATAAAAGATAATAATAATGATCGCACATATATATCTATATCTGTGTTTGTGATGTATATGCCTATATGTACGTATGTACATATATACTCATTTGCATTTGCAATATTCATGTGTGTATATGATACTCTGTATGTCAGGGTATAACTGAAAGTCTCATGTCAGGAATTAGGATAGCATGTGTCAGTGCAATAAGGCAATTATTCTGGATGTCTAAAAAAGGCATATTGAGAGGTAGTAGAAGATGTGATTGGAAGGGGAAGTATTAAAATCTCATCAGTTTCTGACCTCTAGCCAAGCCCTTCCTTCACACATTCCTCTCCCTCCTTCACAGGGTCTTCTACGAAATGGATTTATTTGCACCAGTTGAGTGCCATTCCAGGGTTGTCAAGGAGACTCCAAAACCAGCTACTTTGGCCTGTTATCCCAACCCACTCAATACCATCTTTAAGAATTACTTCTTCACTTTGCCAGGTCCTAGGCCTTTGTCCTTGTTGACTCCAGTCTGAATTTTCTGAAGATGGGAGAATCAAAGAGTCATAAGGAACCTTAGTAGTGATCTAATCTCCCCTTCTACTTGCAACATGGTTTCTCTCTACATGAACATTTCCAGTGATGGGGAGCTCACTACCTTATTATGAAATTTTTTGGTGCAAAGAGACTATCAGTTTTTTAAAAAGTGTTTATTAAGCACTTGCTATGTGCTAGTCACTGGGGATACAAGTACAAAAAATGAAATAATCCCTATTCCCAAGAAATTTACATTTTAATGGGGGGATAAATACATGTAAATATATAAACACCATAAATACAAAATTTAAATATATAAGGTAATTAAATATGAGGTAGTTTAGGAGAGATCTGGGGTAAGAGGAGGGTGAATCAGGAAAGGCTTCCAGCAGAAGATGATGCTTAAGCTGCACATTAATGGACAGAGAAATTGTGAATCTGAGGTAAGAGAGGGGTACTTTCCAGAAATGGGGGACAGGCAATGCAAAAGCTCGGAGAAGGGAAATAGATGTGTGAGGAACAAAGAAAAGACCAATTGGACTGGATCACAGAATGTGGAAGAGGAAATAATGTCCAATGAGAATGGAAAATTAGATTGGAGTCAGTGGTGGTGATTCCATTCAACTCAACAAACAGGTATTAAGGAGTATTGACTGCAGAACACTGTTCCAAATACTGGAGAGACACAAAATTTAGATAGGCTGCCTGCCTCTCTGACAATAGTCATGCAATCTGCCCCTGAGATTGGTCCTCAAAGCGTTTCTAGTTTAGCAGAACTGGTAGATTTTGGAAACAAAGAATCACTTCCATGCCAGGATGAAGAAGGAAGATTTTGGTTGAAATGGCTCTGTTTCCTCATTATGTTGATATTATTAAGTTGACAATAAACCTGGACTCTTCCCCCCAATCATAGCTTTAGAAACATTTAATCCAAACTTCCCCTTATACAGTTAAGAAAATTGAGCCCCATGGAAATGAGATGTCTTATTCATGTTCATAGTGGGAGAAAATAGCAGAACCAGGAATCAAACCTGGGCCTTCTGACTCTGAATTCAGTGCTTTTCTCTTGTTACTCATGATGTCATCATGAGGAAAACACTTTGTAAACTGAACATCCTTCTATAAACATGAGCTGTCATTATCACCAGGACTGATCAGGAGTAAGAAGACTTCACTATACAGACCTTCCTCTAATGAGCCATGTGCCTTTGGTTGTCATTTTTCTGGGCTCTGGTTTTTCCCCATCTGTTGACCAGGGATATTTCCTGATAATCCTGATGACAGGCTTGTTAAAATGGATGGGTCTAAGCACTAAATGAACTCATGATCCTTTAACTCTTTTTTGAAGGGTTTGAAAAGCACTCTCCAAACACAAAGGATTATTATTATTGGTGGTCGTGTTTAGACTAGGACAAGCATTTATTAAGTTCCTACTCTATGCAGAACACTGTACTGTGGGTTCACATGGCAGCCGGGAGAGAACTCCTGACAAAGGAGTCTTTTATAGGGCTTGTGGGTCTTAGGAATTATAATTTCTGACAGAGCAGCTTTAATGTTTGTGAAAAACTTCATATACATGATCTCATTTGAGCCTCCCAACAATTCTGTGAGGTCGGTACTACAAGAGATTATTAGGGATGGGAATAGGGATAGGAATTGGACCAATGATTTCCTTTTTACAAGTACTATTATCCTCATTTTATTTTATTTTTACCATACCTGTAATTTCAGTGGTATAAGGGTAGCTTCCCTTCAGGAACTTCCTGTACCAGTGCAGATTATCACCAGCTCTGATATTTAGTCTTTTTTTTAATATCGTAAAATAAAATTAATCATATAAACAACAGAGATAACATAAATTTCATAATTACTTTAATAAATGAAAAATGTTTTTGTTCAAATTTAGTACTAAGTTATATTTTTTTAAAAACTAGAGCTTTAGCATGGAAAGGTCATCCTTTAATACATAGAAAGCATATATTTAAAACCAAGAATTAGCATTGTTTACAATGGAGAGACAATAAGAACTTTGCTATTAAGTATATAAATAAAAATTCCCTTTGAAAGGCAGTATAAGGGTGGCTAGGTGATACAGTGAATAGAGCACTGGCCCTGGAGTCAGGAGGACCTAAGTTCAAATCCAGCCTCAGACACTTGACACACTTACAAGCTATGTGACTTTGAGCAAGTCACTTAAACCCAATTGCCCTCCAAAAAGCATTTTTTAAAAATGCAGTAAAATATAGTGGAAAGATACTTTTCCTCTGACATTTGATACCTCTGACCTTGGGTAATAATAATAGCATTTACATGGCATTTTAATATTTGCAAAGCACCTTACAAATATTATCTCATTTTATTGCCATAACAACCCTGGTAAGTAGGTGCTATTATTATTCCCATGTTACAGATGAATAAATAGAGGCAGAAATTAAAGTGACTTGCCTAGGGAAACATATCTGCTATTTAGTTTTAACAGAGTTGTGGGAGCACACTGAGAATTCAAGCAGCCTGCCCAGGGTCACACAGCAGGTATGTGTCAGAGGTTGAATTAGAATCCAATCCTTCCTGAACCCCAGGCCAGATCTCCGCTATGCCAAACTATAACTTCTCTCCATTTAATGAAGAAAGAAAACAAGGCTCAGAGTCTGTGACTTACCCACAGGCACATAGCTAGTAAGCAACAAAAACAGAATTTGAACTGAAGTCCATCCTGGTTCTATGCACCCTAAAAACTATATCAAATGCAGAGTGATAAAGACAAGAGTGAGATAGCTCTGTGATGAAAGGAAGAGAGCCCTGAGTTAGAAAAAAAAAACAATCCAGCTAGGGCTAAAGAATGTTTTGCAGAAGGAAAGCTTAGTTTTAGAAATTCTAAAGCAAGGCTGAGAGCAGATAGGGGTCCTTAGTCTTAATGTTCATTTTGCCTACATAATCATGTTACTTATCTGGGTTTGGGGTTCCTCTTCCCTGCCCTAGCTACTTCACAGAGCTTCTATGAAGAACACAACATGAGATGTTTTGGATTCCAATGGATTGGAATAACTGGGGTTATTAATTCTGTGGACAAGAAGGCTTGGGAGGAACAAGATAACTTGTCTTCAAGTATTTGAAGCATTGTTATATATGGAAGAGGCATCATTCGGCATCAAGCTTTAGGACAAAGGGAATCTGTGAAAGTACCTGTAGCTAATATCAGTTCCCTATAGATTATAAGCCAGTTCTTCCAGACTCTACCTCTACCCCCGACCCGATATTGATCTACAAATCAGCAAAACAAGAATCTCATTTCAGTTTGCCAAGGCAAGTAAATCTAGATACATGTCAAACATAATTCACCTCAGTATAAACCTTTACTGAGCTTCCTAGCCTCCACACCTGATTCACTGATTTTCTTTTAATTAACCTGACATTCAAGAGAGGCCAGCTTCAGAAATGTCCCTTTTCTTGGCAACCTATTTTCCCCAATTGTCCCTTCCCCTCTGAAGCAAGAAGAAAAGTTCAGAACTGCAGAATGCTAAGCTCACTTGGCAGCATTAGATTTTCAGGGGTATTATTTTCTTTCTTGCCTTTTTCTCCCACCTTTTCTTTTTTTTAAGCAGATGGAAAACAGTCTACACCACCCCCCATCTCCACCCCCACCCCTGGTTCTTCAGAGTCTCAGATAAGCCTCCCAGGCAACAGAACAAGCTGAAGCTAAGCCTTTTATCGAGAGGCTGCAGAAGGTGGTCTGGTACACACACCCTAGGCAGCCGCCAGCAACTGATAAATGGCAGCCTGAAGCCTCCCTCCCAAGCCCCGTGCCCTCCCCATTTCATGGGGCTCTTCATCTAGGTACAGTAATCCATGGGCATGGCACCTGAGCCATGTACCCAGTCCATAAATGGAGGCATTCTTTCCTTTTGAACAAGGAGATAGAGGCTTATGGTGCTGACCTTTAATAGGATTTGTTATAGTCACTGAATTTAAATAGAGAGTATTTTGGCAGCAAGTTAGAGGAAGATGGTTGGTGCAGTAGAGGCTCTCTCATCTACGATCAGGCAGTGAGCCTGTAGATGCCCTCACTGTGTGCGTTTTTATTGTGGACATGGCATGACATGGGTGTGTGGGTACATTTGGGTACAGGGGGGAATAAGCCTGTGTAAGTCTGTGTATGTGTATGCATCTGTATATGCATGTGTATATGTATACATATATCCACATATACACACATGTATGTATATATGTATAAGAATCTGTATGCATATATGTGTAATGAGAGGATGAAATTACAGAAACAGAATTATAAAGGCAGAAATGCACACACACAAAGACAAAGTTATGTACAAGGATAGATTATATATATAGACATGTATATATGCACACACATACACTCATGCCCAGATGTGTGTATATGGATGTGTCTATGCATACATGTGGAAGAAAGAGCCTGTACTTTTGTGGGAGAGTATATATAGGCATATATATGAATGAGTATGTATATATGCATGGAGAGGTCTGCCTGTGTGTACATTTCTGTTGGCGGGGGGGGGATGTTAGACATGTCCTTGTTTATGTTTGAAGGGGTAAATTTCTGCCTGTGATTGTATGTGCATATAGACTCATAGAGCCAGAGCCAGATAAGTTCAACCTTATCACTTCACAAAGGAGGAAGAAACCTGGGTTCCAAAGGTCACCCGGAGAGTAAATAGAAGAGGCTGGATTCTATTCTAGGCTTTCTGACTCCAAGGGTAGCACACTTCCCCCCTACTCTGTGCATGTGTCTGGATGTCCTTGTGCATGTGTTTGTAGGTGAATGAGTAAACCTGTAGTCTGTGAGTTTTAAATATTTGTACAAACAAGGACTTGTTTGCATGTGTGATGGTATCTCCCCATCTTGAATGTAGGCTCCATAAAGGCAAGGAGTATTCATTTCTGTCTTTGTATCCCCACTACCTAATATATGACCTGATACATATTGGGCACTTGATAAATGTTTCCTGTATGACTGACTTGTTAGAGGCCTAAGCTTATAAAGTTTAACATTGCACTAAGACTTTTGGGACACCCTGTATTTCCATGTTACAGCACCTGCATACACAGATAAGTATCTCTAAGCATGCTGCCCCATTGATTTTTTACTTTAGTGTGCAATGGCCTCCAAGGTTGAGCTTAGCTTATAAGGTGATTACTTGCCAACACTTGCCAGTATTATAGAAGATCTCATATATGACCTGGAAAGGTGCTGTATTAAATAATGCAAAAAAAAAATCCTTACAAATAGCCCTAGGAAAGGATTCCTTATAACTAAGACTAAGGATGGTTTGTTTGGTTGGTTGGTTTGAGGGCTTTGCTGTTGTCTTTTGTTTTAATGGCCATATTCATCCTTTCCTTCATTATTTGGAAATACTGGAAGGCTTAAAGAGAAAGGCAATAATATTAGAGTTAGATCAGAACTAGATCTCACTTATTTTAGGACAAAGAAAGGTGGAAGCTCTATTCATTTCAATATAAGCCCTATTTGTTGAAGGATTGCCAGGGTTAGCCTTATGCATAAGTAGGATAGGGGTTACCCATGTGGTTCACATGTCAGTGATTCAAGAAGTCCTTCTCATTCCATAAAATAACTCCTTCTTAGACTTGCCAATGGCTGAAATTCTATTTTCTGGGCCTTCTCTTTAGCCTCAAATAATGATTTGGGGGTGGAAAGGTAGTAGCTAGATAAGACAGTGGATAGAGTGCTGGATCTGGAGTCAGGAAGACTTGAGTTCAAATCTAGCTTCAAACACTTACTTAACTGTGTACCCCTGGGCAGGTCATTGTGCCTCAATTTTTTTCATTTGTAAAATAGTGATTATAATAACACCTACTTCCCATGATTATTACGAAAATTAAATTAAATATTTGTAAAGTACTTTGTACACATTAAAATGCTATATAAATGCTAGTTATTTGATGATGATGATGATGATGATGATGATGATGATGATGATGATACAACAGCAGCAGCAGCAGCAGCAAAGCCTTGTGGGAAGGGTACCGCTTTAAACTACTCTTTAAACATTTTGAATTGTCTACTATCAAGATATTTAAATGGAAATGAGCTCAGATCATTTCCCAAGAGCAGATTTCAATAGATGGGTTATAATGGGAAGAATGTGAGTGAACTGGGCATCCCTGAGTGTGGAAGACAGTATCCACTGACTTTGCATTAAGCTCTACAATTAACTCTGGGGATGTAAGAGAAGAAATATAATCTCTGTTCTCAATAAGATTATAATCTGTTTGAATATACTTTGGTTAACCAAATTAAAATTAGCATAGAAACCTGACAGCTACCTCCTCTTCTCTCCACAGACTTTTACCAGTTAGTCCATTCCACCTCTCTAATACCTACCCTCAGGAAAATTTAAAGTGGGGGGGTCAGTTATTGGAAAAAAATTAAAATGTGTGTTAAATTATATAATTGTAGAGATGACAAAAAACTCAATTTCCCTGACATAATTTCCCTATGCTTGAAATTCTGCCATTAAAGATTTTTATTCCTTTGACTTTGGATAACATTTTCCAAATTATTGTTTGAATAAGGATTCTGTGAGGAAATGTTGATGCCAGTGATATTTTCTCTCTAGAATATCAAACAGATTGATGTATTTATTAAGAAACACTTATTCTGTTTTTGAGCGAGAAAAATATAATTAATTCCCTCTGTTTTCCTCCATAATTTCTCTAACCTCTCTTTTATTATAAAAATTATCAAAACTGGGGCAGGTAGGTGGCGCAGTGAATAGAGCACCAGCCCTCAAGTCAGGAGGACCTCAGTTCAAATATGACCTCAGACACTTAACGCTTATGAACCGTGTGACCTTGGGCAAGTCACTTAACCCCAATTGCCCTGCCCTCCCCCCTCCAAAAAAAAAAAAAAAAAAGAAAAGTGATCAAAACTCCCCAGGACCATAAGTGTGGGTTCTATCAACATATTTCAAGCCCTAAAGTTCATGCTTCAGCTTTTCAAAGCTCTTTCCCTATTGGAATTAAAATATCCCTGGAAAGAATGATACAATCAGTATTATCAGTCATTGGCACTTAATATGAATTGTTTGATGAGACTGATTGTGATCGTGGATTTAGAATGAGGAAAATCCATGTTAGAGGCAGCTCTAATTCTAGTCCTCTCTTAGGTCAGGAGCCAGATGGGGCAGGTACTTGCAGATCACCAAATGATTAACAAAGGAGGTGGTTTACTTTGCTTTAACACAAGGATACTAAAAAAATGCAGTGGTACTTACCATCTTGTACATGGCTCCACTAGTCTCCATATGGAAAAATGTTTGGTCACCAGAACAGGATATCATTGAAGAACATGGAGACTTGATAGTTGTCAGAAACCATCAACTCTGAAGGACCAAGACTCCATATGACTAGGACTTTTTATACCCTCAGATGACCAGGAATCTGGGTTAGAGGAGCCAGGCCAGTTAGAGCCCTGGAGTAACTTTGTCTTCTTTAACACTGTCTCGACAGTGAAAGAGTGTTGGAGGTGATTTTTTTTTTCCAGAGAACTCTGTAGTTGGGACTACTTGGCCATTGTAGAGCTCGGAGAAGCTGAAGCTACTGATAGGACCAAAGAAAGTGAAATTGATTCTGGCTGCCTCCTGGCTTCTGTCAGCATAGGTGACATTCAGACAGACACCAGAAACCCTGTGGCTCCTGCATTTATCAGCACAGTCTGAACAACCATCCAATTCAACTTTTTGTCTAAGTAATGCCTTCCCATTTTGTGGATGGGAGAAAAGAAACCATGCCAAGGCAACACTGGTTCTGCCACAAACCTGGGTTCACATCCATCCTCAGACTCATACAAGCTGTGTGACCCAGCAAACTGTTTCTCTCTGAGCTTGTTTCCTTACTTTTAAAATGAGGAGTTTGAACTCAGTGACCTCTAACATCCCTCCTATGAGTCTCTGGTCTTATACTCTTTTAATTCAGGGATTCTTAACCTGGGAATCCATGGGTTGATTTCAGGGAATCTGAAATTGAATCTTTTAATATTTTAATAACAGCATTTCAATATAATTGGTTTCCATCATAATCCTCTATTTTATTTTATGCATTGAAAAACATTATTCTGAGAAAGGGTCCATGATGCAAAAAGAGTTTAGAAATCCTGTTTAGTAGAAACAGGTTTTCAGAGAGAGAGAGAGAGAGAGAGAGAGAGAGAGAGAGAGAGAGAGAGAGAGAGAGAGAGAGAGAAGAGATAGTAGGAGACTTTGGGTGCCTTTGGGAGATACTCCAGAGTGGAAGAAAGGTCAAGAAAAGGGGTGGCTCGGAACAAGATTTCCCAGTTTTACTTTTCAGAAGAATAGTGTTGTAAATGGAAATAATGAACAGATGTTAAACAATCAGTAAAAAAGATTAGCTGGATAAGAGGACATTCAGCTGCCCATCTCGTGCAGCAGTCAGTGGGACCTAGTGTAAGACCTTTCAGTCATCAGTCATCCAGCACTTACATAGTACTTAGCACATAACAGGGCAGACTAGGTAGATAGAGCATTGGACTTGAAATCAGGAAGATTCATCTTCCTGAATTCAAATCTGACTTCAGGTACTTACTAGCTGTGTGACCCTAGGCAAGTCACTTAACCTTGTTTGCCTCAGTTTCCTCATCTGCCAAACGAGTTAGAGAAGAAAATGACAAACCACTCCAGTATCCTTACTAAGAAAACCCCAACTGGGGTCACAAAGAAGCAGACACAACTAAAACAATTCAATAGCAAGATGTTGAGCCTAAATCCTTAGACTGAAAATTCAACCCTCTCCCCCCCGCTTAGGGAACTCTTCATTGACTCTATATTTTAATTATACTTTTTCTTATATATTATCTTATCATGCCCAATTAGACTGAGCTCCTTTAGGACTTAGAGCATGTGTATCCTAAATTTCTTTGTAGCTCATGGCAAGGAAAACAGTATGGTACAATATAAAAGTATGCTGAAGGACCTGGATTTGAAACTTGATTCAACTAAAGAAGTTTAGAACAGGCAAGGCCCACTGTGGTCTGGGGTGGTCAGGGAAGGGAGGTCCCTTTTAACTCTAATCTGTGATCCTATAAGTCACTTAACCCAGGGCTGGGCAAATAGTGAATGCTAGATACATATATTATTGAGGCTTAATTCAGGTAATGATAATGACTGGCATTTATTTGCTGTATTAACATTTACAAAGAACTTTGCCTGCATTATTTGATTTGAGCCCCCACAATCACACTCTGAAGTAGAAATAAAGGTACAGAGGAGGAAACTGAGGCTCCAAGGAGTTAAGTGACTTTCTGGTTGTCACACAGCTAGTGTCTATCAGAATTTTAACCCAGTTCTTGCTGATTATAAGCTAGCATTCACTACATTTTGCCGTATCCCAGGTGAAGTATTATTCCCAGAAAACTGACAGTGAAAGAATGTTGGAGGTGATTTTTTTTTCCCAGAGAATTCTGTAGTTGGGAACTAATTGGCCAGTGTGGAGCTGGGAGAAGCTGAAGCTACTGATAGGACCAAAGAGAGTGAAATTGATTCTGGCTGCCTCCTGGCTTCTGCCAGCATAGGTGACATTCAGACAGACACCAGGCTCCCTGTGGTTCCTGCATTTATCAGCACAGTCTGAACAACCATCCAATTCACGAGTACAAACCTTTATGCTCCCCTCCTAGCAAATAGCTCCTGAGAAATGAATTGGCAGCGTTTTGCCCTCCCTGCTGCTCAAAGGGTAAGATGAAGGACATTTGGTCTAAGGAAAGTATGTCAGGTTCTTGATGTTACCATGCTTAGGGTTCTTTTTGATTAAATGCTTTATAAAAAGTAACAGCCTTAATAAGTAGGTACAGTGAGGCAGTAAAGAAATTGAAATAGGAGTCCCTAGTAGATGGGGGTTAGAGCTGAGGATCTGACATGGTAGATATGCAAATATATTCCTATAACAGGGGTGATTGGCAACTAACTGTATTAAAATTCAGCCAGGAACAAGCATCTTGGCATGCCTGAAACCCACAATGCCCTGGGTGGGGGAGAGAAGGAGGAAGAAAGTAAGTAAAAGAGGAAGAGAAAGAATAATAGTAATAATAAAACAGCAACAGTTCTATAGTGCTTACTATATGCCATGTGTCAGGCCCTTTATAATTATTATCTCATTTGAGCCTCACAACAGTCCTGGAAGGAAGTATTATTATTATCCCCATTTTATAGATGAGGAAACTGAAGCAAAGAGAGATTAAGTTACTTGCCCAGGGTCACACAGCTCTTAAGGGTCTGAGGCCAGATTTGAAATCAGGTCTTCTGGACTCCAGGCCTAATGGTCTATCCTCCTCGCCATAGAGCTGCCTGTTATATATAACTAGTCCCTCAATACACAAATTATTTGATGCTTTCTTCACTATGTCCAGCCCTGTGCTAGGTGCTGTATTTAAGATATAGTCCCTTGAAAGGCAGTAGGGTTCCACAGAAGATATAGTTCTGGTCCTGGAATCAAAAAGAACTGCCTGCCTGTTCTTCCTGCCTCAGATGCTTCCTATCTGTGTTACCTTGGGCAAGTCACTTAACCTCTGCTTCAGTTTCCTCAGCTATAAAATGAGGATAACAATAGCACCTACCTCCCAGGGTTGTTGAGAGGAGTCAACAAGAGACTACTTGTAAAACTCTTAGCACAGTCCTAGAACATAGTGATGCTTGTTCCTCTTCTTCCTCCATTAGTAGAATTTGTATTCTGTGTCAGGAGAAGAGGCTTATATACAAATGTTTTGGCTTCCATCTGTTGAATTGAATCAATGGATACAGGCAATAGGCAAACCTGGTTTAAACAGAGTAAAAAGAAAAGCTTTTTGAAACTTAAAAATAGTCATGTTCAGACACACTTAGGATATTTCAACTTAGATTATGTATATCAAAGGAACAAAAGTCCTGGGGTCTAAGCCATAGGACCATAATACTGAAAGATGAAAAGGACCTTTGAGGTCCTATGGCTCATTTTATAAATGAGAAAATTGAGGTCCAGAAAGGCAGAGTGATTATCCAAAATCCTGATTATCTAGCCCCCTTTCCCCATCCCTCCCCCCACCCATATACATCCCCATCCCCTGTTCCTCAGGGCCCCCACTGGAGATAGAATCCTGTGCTGGAGGTGTCATGGGGCTGGTCCAGAGAGGCATTTCTGTTAGACTTATGGAACAGTAAAAAGAACTCAAAGACAGCCCCATTTCTCTTAGGATAGAGTCTAATTCTCACTCAGTTCACCCTGATCTCTTCTAGATGGAATGTTGTAGAGAGGAAATCAAACATTGGAATCAGAAACAGAAGACTCAGCTCCAGGTCTGCTTCTAGCATCTAGCAATCATATATGTCTAGGTCCCAAAATACTTAATCTCTGAGTCTCAGATTCTTCATCTGTAAAAAGGGCATAATAACAATTGTACTTAGTGCACACGTTTGTTGTGAGGATCAAATGAGATGATATTTACGAAGAATTTTGCATAAAGCCTGATAGAGAGTAAGCCCCTAAATGCTGATTTCCCTCTCTTTCCCCCTTCCTTTTATAGGGAAGGAAGAGGTCTGGTTTTATAGGAGTGGGGAAGGTATTTGATTTTAGTTAGAGATCTCTTCCTGCTCCCTCACTACCATCTAACTTTTATGATGGCGGTCACTCAGAGTACACTGGGGGCACAAAGAAAAGATTTGTAGTGGGGCTCCTGAGCAGTTTGTTGTTGTTTGTTGGCAAATAGGATACATCTATATCTTAGAAGAAGCAAAGAATAGCAACCTCTCTTATCTAGCAAAAGTAGGTTCCTGAATGCAAATGAAGTCTACATCAAAGTCTCTCCAAAATGAAAGAAAAGTGTTGCCACAGGAAACAAACTCCTGATTCCCAAATCTCAGAACAGAAGCTATGAAAGTGATCCTATTCTGGGGCTGAAATTAAGCTTTTCACCATAGAATTAAATCTTCAAGGGGAAAAGAGCAGAAACAGGGGGAAGGGAAGAGGGGAAAGAGCACAGTGTAATAGGGATCACAGGATTTGATGACTGGGTCTTCTACAAATTTACATACTCTAACCTCAACTGTCTCACAGGAATCATTCAGCTTTTATTGTCTATCTTTCACATTTCCCACAAAAATTGATCCAGACCTTCCCTTGCCCCCTCAAGTCCCCAACTCTTCTACCATTTCTTCCTCAAAAATCAACCCTTCCTTCCATTTTACTGAGAAGCAAAAGACTATAGCTCTCTGTGCCTTAGTTTCCCTATTTATAACATGAAGGGAGTGGACTAAATGATCTTTAAGGGCCTTTCTCACTATAAATTCTACAATCCTACTATAATGGAGTTCTTCCTCCATACCTATCAGTCAATCAGTAGTTGTACTAATGTTTTAAATGTGTATGTAAGATGGTCTATTCTCAGGAAGCATAAATCTCAAGAAAGAATTATGTGATTAGTGAAGAGAATGAGTTATGCCCATTAGGGGTATTCATGTATGTGTGTATTCATATATACATTATATATTTTATATAATGTATACATATATGCATATATGAAAACATATAGAGTATCCCAGAAGACTTTTTAGAATACCCTTATCATAATAATCAATCCATTAGTGAGTATTGACCAGAAGGGTTCAGCCCAAAGGTAGAAAATTTCAGTATTCTAAAAATTTGAAGTGAAATATTCCAGGTCAAACTGAGAACAATTCTTAGAAAGAGGGGAGAGTTTCTTCCCCTGACTTCTTTTGTCAACAGTACTATCAGCAATGTTATCAGAAAGAAAGGAACAATAGAAGGTAAGGCATCCTAACCAGAGCACACCAAGGACAATGACAAACACAGACACCAACAGATGTTAAAAGATACATACCTGAAGCAGATTCAAGTCATGTGGCCTCTTGAATCAGAAAAGATTTCTAGCTATGGACTCAAGAAAAGGATTTCTAGAAACCAGGAGTTATCCGCTTACCCTTTGACCACATATGCCGTCCACACACATGCCTTATAGCTATTGTACTCTGAATTTAAACCCACT
The DNA here is from genome assembly GCA_011680675.1 of Gymnobelideus leadbeateri. Taxonomy (NCBI): domain Eukaryota; kingdom Metazoa; phylum Chordata; class Mammalia; order Diprotodontia; family Petauridae; genus Gymnobelideus; species Gymnobelideus leadbeateri. The sequence goes on from WOXC01008810.1 coordinate 56,251, forward strand.
TTTCCCATGTACTATGTGGGTGCTTGTTGAAGAAGGTGCCCCAAGCTTTGGGGGGAGGGGAACATTGGTTTTAATATATTGTTAAGGCAGTAGGTACCCCTTTCTAAACGCTAATTATTTCTGGCTGATAATTGATGGTGGGGATGAGGACACACCAGGTGGGGTCTCATGAACAACAATGTCAGGAAAAACCCAGCCCCTCGGAATTACAACTAGGACCCTGCGAGAAGAAGATTCCATGACTCTCTGGAGACTTAGCCTACCAGTGCTAGTGAGAGTTGGGGAAATAACCACAGAGGTGGTGTGATTCTATCAAACTGAGACTATTGCACATAAAATCCCTCGACCTCCTTCCATTCCTTGGAACTCTTAGCCCGTCATCTATCTTCTCCTCCTCCCCTCCAATCTCAGAATAGGGGGCTCTTTTCTTAATTCTTCTCATCTCTTCTATGACCTTATTCCATCATGCATCTCTTTCTCATGTATAACTTAATATACCTTGTTATTTTCTTCTCGTCTACACCACAGTAACCATTTCCTAAATGCTCTTCTTGACTCTAGTCTATATAAATCATTTTTATAGAGCTGTCTAACACCACCCAAATCACTCAACTCAAAGACCTTTAGCAGCTTTCTCTTCCCTAGCAAAGTAGAAACTGTTGATCCTGACACTGAAGGTCCACATAGTTTAGCTCCAACCTCTCTTTCCAACCTTATCTCATACTAGGTCCCTTGAAGAATTCTCCATTCTAGCCATATTAGACTATTCTCCTTTTAGTAGTCTCATCTTGGACTCCTATTTCCATGACTTTTCACATTCTGCCCCATGTGCCTAGAAAGCATTCTTCTCCAGTCTCTATCTATTGAAATCCCTTCCTTCTAAGGCTGGACTTAGCTCCTCTGTGAACCTTGCCTTTTATTCTTTCCATACCCTTTTTCACTTATCACACACTCCCTTGTATCATAGCTGCTTGTACACAAATCTTTCCCTCTCTATTAAGAAAAAGGTCTGTTATGACTATCTTCATATCCCAAGTGCCTAACACAATACCTCATTTATCATAGGCGCTTAATATTTATTGAACTGAATTGAGAAAAATTGTTTCATCTAGCCATAAGATTCTCTGAATCTATGATTTATAACACTACTTTTTTATTTTGGAAACAGCTCATTGGGTGCCATCAGATTGTAACCTGTTAGACATATTGACTGAACATGCATGAAAATTATTTGCAAAAAGCATATCCAAAAATACCAAGTATTTTCATCAGTTTATACTATAATACTAGGGACATAGTAAGGTCCTCAATGAATATATTTCAACATCTAAATTCGTTACCAACTGTTTATGTTTCAATTAATGGTTTTTGTGTGTCTTTTGTACATAAGTTGTGAAAATCAAATGAAATAATAAATAGGAACATATTTGGAGAAGAAAAATGTGTCATAATTTTGAGTGCTGCTATAGAAATTTATTCTGTTTTATATGTTTTTATTTTCTCAAACTGGCTTGTGTTTATAGACTCTGGAGAAGTCATCAACCACGTGACTTACTTCCAGAATATTTCTAGATCTGTTGGTCTGATTTTCTTCAGTGGGATCTACCATTCTACCATGAGCAGTGATTATAAAATATTCAACATTGTCAATGGTGCCCAGCTTCTTGAATCTATTTCTTCTCTTAGATTCTGGTGTGCTAGATCATTTTGATTCCTCTCCTACTTCTTGTGCTGCTCCTTCTCAATCTTCTTTTCCTAAGAGGCAGGGTAAATAAATTAACCAAGGAATCTTGGCCACTGAAGTGTCAATACAGTGACACTCTACTCACTGACTAATCACAGTTGACAGATCACATCAGATCATGGAGTGGCATTGGCCTGTCCATTAACTTTAGCCACAACATGCCAAAGGGGACAAAGTCTGAGTTTCTTTTGATTACTGCAGTTAGCATATTTCACTTTCTGTGAAAGAAACGTTTAATTTAGATGGCAGTTGATTTGTGTCATGAGATTTCAACTGACAGAAACCAAAATTATGTGTGTGTTTACGACTTCTTTGCTTTTAAAGATTTATGTCAGGGAAACATAAATCACAGAACCAGGACTTGGAAGGAGGGGGGAGAGGGAACTTGTCAGCTTGATGGATTGAGATCTATTAGGCCCCATCTCAATCTGCTGAGAAAATGATAAGGGGGTGGGGAAAAGGGATGGTCAAAATTTAGTGGTTTGCCTATCCCCTACACAGTGGCTTAGAGTTTGGGGAAAAATTAAATAGCAGAAGAAACAGCAATGGACCATGCCAAGAGACCTCTAATACCAGCCCTGCCATTGACAGAAGTTAGAGTGGGAAACCTTAAAAATCATTTTAGTCCAACTCCTTCATTTTATAGCCTAGTACTCTGAGGTCAAAGAGGGGTATTTTTTTTAAAGAAGACAGTTTTAAACCATCTACAAACTTTCAACAAAAAAGTGAAGCTCTAATGGTTAATTGGAGAATAATGGAGTGGGGAGTGATTTTTAGGGAAAGGAGCCTTCCTAGGGATCTTCATGGTACCAAATACATAAGATGGGCATGTTTGATTTTCCTAAATCCTTTCAAGTTAAAAGAATAATGTTCTCTTCCACTCTTTGTGGTAGAAGCAATGGAAGCCTCAGAATCTCTCTCCAATGAAAGTATAATTAGTCTACTTCTGTCCACATCTCATTAAATGGGATAGATTTCTGAAGACCTGGAAGGTGAGATCAGTGCTTGCCTGTATGAACAATCCCCTGATAATGAGGTACTGGACCCATAAGTAGTCATCTCCAGCGATGCCAAAGCCTGCTTCTTAACCCTGACAGTGATTTCTCAGATTTACTTCTTAATTTTCTGGTCTTTGAATCTCCTGTTGACAAGTTTCCCTAATCTCATTACTACTTTGCTGCTTTGATTTTCTTCTCCATTTTTGTATCTCCTTCAACATTTCTTAACTCTCAGTCTTTAGATTCTCCTTTGTTGAACTAAGGCCTCATCCTTCCCCCCACTTCCTTCAGAACAGAACTGGTAGGTCAACAGTTCTGGAGAGCATTCAACTCTCATTTGAGTTATTACAACTCTGCTCCTGCTATATCAATATTCCTAGCAATCTACCCTCTGATGAACCACTACCCTCTTCTAAAAAATCAGTACAATTTGCTTCCCTCTTCTGCTCCTAAGTAAACAGAGGCTTTCACTGTCCCCTTTCCCTGCTTTTCTAAGAACATATGTATAAGATTCCTCTCTTATTCCAAAGCCTAAGGAAGAGACACATAAACTCACACAAAGAAGCAAGCTGAGGAGGGAACCTGAAGGCCCACAGAGACATAACTTCTCAGGGAGGAAGGCCATAAATGAGCATCCCATTTGCAGTCACAGTGTGTTCCCACGAAAGAAATGGAGGTAATCATATCATCAGTGTTAGAGGATACACTGGTGAGATTAACTGCTTCCTATGAGTACAGCGGCTAAGAAAGCAGTACTAGCTACATCATATATCTAACTGCTATTCTCAATCATGCCTGTATCTTCCTTTTAGGTTTTCAGTCATAAGTATCTTGCTTGATTGACAACGGATCCATGGTGGCTGGGTGTGGCACCAGTTCAGCAGGGACCAGTTTGTCTGTTGACAGATGGATTTCTGCTTTCTGAATCCCCAGGATATTTCCCTATAGTCAGCAGCAAAGAATTTGAGCCACTAACATCAAATGTTTAATCCAGAAGGGCTTCACTATGAAGACTCTACCAAAAAGTGTAGGATGGATCATAGATTAAGAGGATATAGGATGATAGTCAGAGCTGAGAAAAAAGCATGAGATTGGGAACTGGTTCCTTTTGGATACCCCCTGTGTTTGTCTGCTGATACAGTCATAGGTTGACCAAAAGGAGAGAGAGGGCCACAGGAAAGGAGAGACCAACTAGAACATCCCTGACATGGTTGCCAAAAATGACTAGTTTATAGAAAGATTAGAGACCAGAACAGAGGGTTCGACATAAAGGAATGGCCTCAGGATGGTATCTGGATTCCCTCCATCACTTTTCTCCTACCATCAGCATATAGAATCACAGATCTAGAGCTCAAAGAAAACTTAGAAGTCCAACCCCCTCATTTTATAGATGAGAAAAATGAGGCTAAAAAAGGTTAAGTAACTTGACTAAGGCCAAGTTAATAATTAGCAGAGCCAGGATTCAAACTCAGGTCCTCTGATTACAAATTTAGTACCCTTTCCACTATACCATGATGGATTACAGATATAATGATTAGATTTGTCCATTCAGTATGAAGCCCTGTTATGCTACCCTCTCTACTGACCTCCAGTCTCCCATCTCTAATTGACTAGCAGACATCTCCAACTGCATGCTCCTTAGGCATCTTAAACTCAGCATATCCAAAATTGAATTCATTATCATTCCCCTCAAATCCTTCACTTCTTCCTAGCTTTCTTATTACTAGAGAGGATACCATCATCCTTCCAGGCCACTAGGATCAAAACCTACTTATCTTTCTCAACTCTTCATTCTCTCTCATTACCTATATCCAATATTCCAAGAACTGTTGACTTCAGTAGCATTTCTCAAATATACCTCCTTATCTCCTCTAATACTGCCACCACCCTGGTGTGGGCTCTCCTTACCTAATGTCTGCTGGTTGGTCTCTCAGTCACAGGTCTCTCCATCTTCCACATAAGTGTCAAGTAGATCTTTTTTTTTTTAGGAGGGAGGAAGGTAGGGCAATTGGGGTTAAGTGACTTGCCCAAGGTCACATGGCTAGTTTTTTATGTGTGTGTGTGTGTCAAGTGTCTAAGACCACATTTGAACTCAGGTCCTCCTAACTCCAGGGTCAGTGCTCTATTATTCACTATGTCACCTAGCCGCCCCTTCTTTTTTTTTAATAAGAATTTTTTCTGCCTTAATATTCTTTCTTAAAAGTTAATTTAATATTTTATTTTCCACAATTACATATTAAAATACTTTTAATTTTTTTTTTTGTTTTGAGAACTAAATCCTAGCCCTGATTTCTTTCCTCCCTAAAACAGTAAGTAATCTAACCTGATAGTTGAAACATGTGTAATCAGTTAAAAATTTCCATATTATTCATTTTCTACAAGATGACTTGAATTTTTTTTTAAAGCAATTGGGGTTAAGTAACTTGCTCAAAGTTACGTGGCTAGTCATTATTTATGCGTGGGTGCTCATTTTCTGAGGCTGGATCTGATCTCGGGTCATCCCAACTCCGAGGCCGGCACTCTTACTCACTGCACCACCTAGCCGCCCCTTTAGGGCAATTGGGGTTAAGTAACTTGCCCAAGGTTACACGGCTAGGCTTTTGTCTGTGTGGATTAAGTGTCGAAGGCCGGCTCAGAACCCAGGTCCTTCTGATTCCAGGGCCGGCGCTCTATTCACTGCACCACCTAGCCGCCCCTGACTTGAATTTTTTAAAAAAGAATGAAAGAAAGAAAATGAAAATAATATGATTCAGTCCATATTCAGACAGTATCAGTTCTTTCTCTGGAAGGGAATAGCATGCTTCATCATTAGTCTTTTGGAACTCTCTTGGATCGCTGTCCTGCTGAGAACAGCTAAGTCATTCACAGATTCATAATCATACAATATCAATCACTCTTACTATGTGCAACATTCTCCTGGTTCTGCTCACTTTACTTTGCATCAGTTCATGTAAGATCTTCTTGAAGTGAAGGTCTGATAATGTCATTTCCTTATTCAGTAAACTCCAGTGACTCCTTATTACCTCCAGGATCAAATATAAAATCCTCTGTCATTCAAAGCCCTTCATAACCGCCCTCTCCCCTTGCCTTTCCAATCTTCTTACACCTTACCCCATGCTCCAGGCCCCACAAACATACTCTATGATGCGATGACACTGGCCTCCATGCTGTCTCTAGAACAAGACACTCAATCTCCCAATTCTGGGCATTTGTGCTGGCTATCCACCATTCCTGAAATAGTCTCTGCCTTATTTCTGCCTCTTGGCTTTCCTGCCTTCCTTCAAGTCTCAGCTAAAACTCCACCTTCTACAGGAAACCTGTCAGATACCCCTTCATGCTCATTCATTTCCTCCATTGATTATTTACAGTTTGTTCTATATATGGATTGTTTGTATGTACTTCTTGACATGTTTTCTCCTGTATTGAAGTGTGAGCTCCTTGTGAGCAAGGAATGTTTTTTACCTTTCTCTGTATCCCCTTCCTTAGCATGGTACCTGGCACAAAGAAGTCACTTAATAAATGCCTTTTGCTGATCTCTATGGGCATCAGTCTCCTCATCTATAAAATGGGGACAATAATAATTCCTATCACTATCATAAAGCTGTTTTGAGAATGAGATAACATAATCAGTCTGAAAATTATTTGAAAAAAGCAAGATGAGCAATACAAATGCAAAGAATTCTTAAAACTGCCTAAAGCTAGTTTGTCTAAAGCCTCTTTGCTTACCTTAAAGTGTCAGAATCCATTGGGAATTGTTCCCCTTTGCAAGTTTAGCAAAAGAGTTTATCTTCAGTCTAAAACTGTTCCATTTGGCAAGTTGATTTTATAAGCTAGGCAGATTTGTTGTTCTCACCCTCTCCCTGTCTCTCTTTTACAGTGTGTCAATGTAAAGCAGGCCCTTGCTCTGTCTTTCCTGGAGCCTTTTCCAAACAGGATCTTATAGCAGCAACATCCTGTAGATTTAAGTCTCTCAGATAGTACATCTGTCGGGAGTTGTAAATTGTCCAGATTTTCACAGGCCAGATCGAGGCCTTCAAAGGCCAGCTGCAAAGCAGGCAGAGAAAGAGCCCAGCTTTGACTAATTAATTAATCGATCATTTATTAAGTACCTACTGTATGCCAGGCATTGTGCTAAGTGGAGAGAGATGAAGGGGGGAGAGAGACAGGGAGAGGTGAAGAGGGAGAGAGAGATATGAGGAGGGATGGAGGGAGAGAGAGGGAGAGAGAGAGAGAGAGAGAGAGAGAGAGAGAGAGAGAGAGAGAGAGAGGAGAGAGAGAGAGAGAGAGAGAAGGAGAGAGAGGGAAAGAGAGAGAGGTGGAGAGGGATAGAGAGATATGAGGAGGGAGGGGGGAAAGAGAGAGAAGGGGAGAGAGAAAGAGAGAGAGAGAGAGAGAGAGAGAGAGAGAGAGAGAGAGAATCAAAACACATTCCCTGACCTCAAGTAGCTCCTAATCTGATAGAGAAAAGAAGCAAATAAATGCATGCAAATAAGCCTTCTATGAGAAAAATAGCAAATGATTAAGAGAGGGAAGGCACTAGAATTATGAGGAGTTGAGAAGGCCTTCCTGGATAAGATGGCATTTAACAGGAACTTTAAAAAAAGTTAAATACTGCTTTATCCAGGAAGATGAGGAAGTGTTACAGAGAGAAGAGATGCAGTGTCTTATTTGTGGAATTGCCTGAAGGGCCTGTGTCACTGAATTGAACAGTCTGTGGCAGGGTGTAAAGTATAAGAAGACTGGAAAGGTAAGAAAGGGCTAGATTATGGCAGACTTTGAATGTCAGACAGAGGACTGTGCATTTGATCCTAGAAATGATAGGCAACCACTAGAGTTTACTGAGTTGGGGGTGTGGGGGGAGAGGGGAGATGGGATAGATGATACCTCTCTCAGTCAACATTCATTGGCTGAATGAGATTGGAGAGATATCTTGTTTTCTAACTGATGTTCAAAGCTGTGCCCAAAATATCCAACTTCCGTGTGTCCTGGTAGGTCATCATATTGTACTACAGATGTTCCTGGGAACCCTTTAGAACCCCCTTGGCAAAGGATATTATAGGATGCAGGTCACTATTTGACCTTTCTAAAGTGTGGAGTGTGGTAACATATACTTTCCCTTAGGGAGAGGTGGCTAATCAAAGAATCAATTATGGCATCCGTAGCACTGAGCTTTATCAAATTCCTAAGCAAAAGGAAGATCTGAGTTCAAGTCCCATGTCTGAGACATATTGGCTGTACAAGTCACTTAACTTCTCAGGGCTCTAGGTCAGTGGTATCAAGTTCAAATAGAAACATGTTCATTAAACTCCACATAAGGGTCTGTGGGGCCTGCTGAGAATACCACATATTAATGTTATCTGTGTTCAGTTTTTATTTATTTTATTAACTATTTCCCAATTGCATTTTAATCTGGTTGGGCGCTCAGGAGTACTATGGCCACAGGTTTGACACCTCCACTCTAGATACTTCTTTTCTTCTTTCTTACACTTTTCCCTTCATCTTCCTTCTCTATCTCCTTCTATTTCTTTCTTTCTTTGCTTTTTCTTTCTCATTTCTCCCTAATTCATTCGACATATAATATTGTCCTATCTTATAAACCACCCTCACAAATTTCTTCATGAGTTTTTTTCCAAACGTTCATAGATTTGGAAGAAACTTTTAAAGTTATGTAGTTTAACATCCTTATTTTATAGATGAGAAAACAGAGACCCAGAGAAGAGAAGGGACTTGTTCAGGAACAAAGATTCTTAGTAGCAAAACCCAGGTGTCCTGCATCATCAACCGGTGTTGTTTCCACTATGCCACAGTGACTCCTAACTTCCTTTTTGGAGGAGATATAAGCTCCCCCCTCCTTGTAACATCAGTAGAAACAGCCCTCCTATAGCTCATGATATATTGAACCATTATCATCTGTGACAAGTATTCTGAACCTTTTTTGTGACATAGACCCCTTTGATAGTCCAGTGAAGTCCATCGACTCCATCTCAGAATCATGTTTTTATTTAAAATTCATAATTGAGGAAAATGCTAAATTAGAGTTAGATGTTAGTGAAGATAAAGGTGTATTTTTCCCATCCAAGTTCAAAGACCCCCTGAAATATATTCACAGACCTTGAGCATCCACGAATCTAAGTTTAACAATCACTTATCTATGAGCATTCTGGGGAAGGGGAGGCAGGGAACAGATTTTGTTTTACAGATTGAGAACTGAAGCAGGAAGTTCTTTTTTTCTCCTACAATAACAGAAATCCAGGGCAACGAAGGCCAGTGTTCCACTATAGCACTTTATTCAGTGAGGTAAAGCCTCATGTAGAAAGTAATACCTGAGTTGCCCTTTGAAAGATGCTAGAGATTCTTCAAGGTAGAGGGGGAAGAGAGGGTATATTCCAGGCAAGGAGCATCACTTGTACAAAAACACAGAGTCAAAGTATGGTGCAGCCCACAGTCTTTCATTATATATCCTGAAGTCTCGTGGGTGCCATCTCGGAGCAGTGGAAAGAGCAATCAGTTTGGAGTCAGAAAATGAAACCTAAATTACATTATGCCTGCTTTGCCATTTCAAAACCTATGTCACCTTTGGCAAACCATTTTACTCTTCTGCTCCTCAGTTTCCCATTCTGTAAGAAGAAAGAATGGGTTGAATTTGACAAGTTCGGATGTCCCAGATCTAAATCCTATGATACTCCAACATGCCCGTGTTCCCTTGTGAATGGGAGGCAGTGTACAATAGGGAGAGTAATTCCACAGGTTGAATAAGGAAGACTACTTTTAGCATCTTCCCAACTGAAATGACTTCTGTGACCAGAAGAGTAGAGCCTTGCTGGATGAAGTCTAAATTCTATAGTTTGGTATTTGATGCCTCTACAGTCTGATCTCACTCTACCTTTCCAAACCTTGCCAACTAGGCTAACCACCTACCATCTATAGTTGAAGGTTTGTTATGCAGAACAAGGCCTTACTGTGCTAGATCTTAAACAATCTAGGGTCATTGAGAAGTACATGGAAAACAGTATAGAACAGTGGAAATAATATTATTTGGAAGGGAGAAGACATAAATTTAAGTCCCATCTTTGATAATTATTAACTCTATGATCCTTAGCAAGCCATCTAATAAAGAGGGTACTACCCTCTTTGCCTCAGTTTTCACATCTCTAAAATGGGAATAATATTTGTATGATTTCTTTTATACATTTGTTTGATGTAAATGTTTTGTGAACCTTAGAGCCCTAAATAAACCAGTTAATGATTATAACAACAGTAGTAATAAGGCATACCTTGCCTTGATAATTAGGAAGAATTTCCCAATGATTAAATGTATGAAATACTGAGTTCCCCAACACTAGAGACAACTGAAGGATATAGGGCTTTCTAGGACTTGTATAAAATGCATTAATGCACAAGGTCCTTTCCAGTTCTAGGATTCTATATGTTTCTGATTCTTTTCCCTCCGACATTCTCCCTTCCCCCATCTAAATTTCTCTGCCTCCCTCCTCTCTCTCTCTCTCTATGAAAAATCCTTTCTATCTTCACGGACTGCATTTATATTTTCTATTCATTTCCAGCACTTATGACGACCACAGGAGATTACGGGCATCTCTCTAGACACACCATGTTTCTTTTTCCTGCAATAATTACTTGTACTATAAAATATAATTTGAATTCTGGGCTGGTTTTTACTTGAAAAATAAGCAAATAACAATCCTTTGCATGTAATCTCAGGGCGGGTTACTCTGAAGTTTTAAGTTCTGCTGCATATTGTCAGACTCTTGCCCATTATTTTGTCTTTAATTTGTTCTCCTGATGTGGAGCACTTCGGGCCTGTTGTCTCCGTTTTTATGTCCTTTCAAAAGCATTGGGAAATTGAATAGGGGAGGGGAAGAGAAGCAGGGTGAGGGAAAGAGAAAAGTACTTTCAACATTCCATTCACCAATTGAAGTGGCTTCTAGGAAACGGGAAACAAAACATCACTAACTAAATCATCATTATTTACACATGCAGCTGGATGGAGGCAGTTTGGGCATGTAATTAGGTGCCTAATTATGCTGAAAATGCAATTATATGATTTTTTTAAAAACAGAATTAGGTCCTCCTGAGAAGTGCTAAAGATTGGAGTGTTGTTATCTCGCTAGAGAGCAAGCCTAGCAGAGGGCACTTAAACCTGATGGGCTCAGGGCCCCTGGTGTATACAAAAGGTCTCAGAAAAAAGCAAACAAACATTCCAAGGGCATGGAAAACAGACTAATAAAATTAGAGAACTGTAGGATTGAAGTGAAGTGAGCTGAAGTGAGAAGCAATGAATAAGCCAAATATCACGGAAAGGTAACAGCCAGCTACCATACATACATACATATATATTGGCATGAATAAGTTGAGCATGAAGGTAAAATTTAAAGGGACTAAGAAACATCAAAACCTCAAGAGGGGTGAAGAAGTTAAGTTTAAGGCATAAGGGAAATTTACACAATGCCTGGTACATCATGAGAGCTTAATAAATACTTGTTGACAGACTGCCTAACAGTACCTGAAGCCCAGATAAAGAAGGTTTGTGATACAGAATAGAAAGTGTGTTCCTCATTCATGGGTCAGAAACCAGAGTAGAAACCAGGAGGTAGATGAGTCTCAGCATTTGACAGCATTTCTGTTTTAAGGAACAGAAGGACTTGGGACTCATACACACAAATCCAGCAGAAAAAGACACTGTGCCCAGGGTGTGCATTAAGTGTGTCAAACTGTCATTCATCTGTCAGTCGGCTTCCTGTTTCTTGGGTTCACTCTGGCTTCTTTGACCCTTTGGCCCCTCCTGACAGTTCCTCAGTTTGGCTTCCTGTCTTGGCTTTCATTCCTATGTGTTGAGCAGACTTGTTCTCATAGTGTCCCAGGTCTTGCTCCTAGAATGAAGTTCCTGCTCTTTCTTTATCTTTTGGCTTATTACCCTGACTGCAGCCTTGGTTCCTCTGTTACTTTCCTTTGTCATCTCTACCCTTGTACAATTTCAAAATGCCCAACATGCTCAGTTGGTTAATTCTCCAAACGGATGTGCCAAGAGGACCAGGGAGAGTTCCCAGACAGGAAATATATCACAACCTAGGGATGGAAGAGACAATTCAGGAGTCTTGACTCATAAACAGAATCAGGAAATGGGCTCTGGAAGTGACTAAGGAATCTACTAGAGTGGCTAGACAGTGCAGTAGATAGAGAGATAGGGCCTGGAGCCTGGAAGACCTGAGTTGGAAGACCAACCTCAGACACAAACTAACTGTGTGACCCTGGGCAAGTCACTTAACCCTGTTCCCCTCAATTTCCTCATTTGAAAAAAAAATGAGCTAGAGAAGGAAATGGCAAACTACTCCATTATTTTTGCCAAGAAAACCCCAAATGGGGTCATAGAGTCAGACATGACTAAAATTACTGAAGAGCAAGGATTCCGCTAGAGTCGATCATCAGAAGCAACTATCTCTGTAGCAGGTGTGCCCTTTCGGAAAGAGATTTGGCCAAATTAAAAATGCAGCAGGCATATAGCAAACAGCTGTGGCTATGGGTATCAAACTAGCTATTGACCAAATCCTAAATAGTCTTCACATGCCTCAACTCCAAAGCCATTTGCCAAAGCAGACAAAGACAGAAAAGACTTTACCTAGAGAGCAGATCAGAATCTGCTTCCTGGACACGTCCTGTAGCCCAGGGTTAGCACAGGAAGGAAGAGATGGATTTGCAAAGGGATCTCACGCCATCAAGTCCATCCTGTCTCATTATGCTGTATCCCCTTTCCTCACTCTCATTTAGCCATCTGTCCTGCATCCACAGAAGGACAACCTAGGATTTAAAAGTTGGAAGAGAATTTAGTGATCGAAATACTTCATCTAAACAGATGAAAAAATTGAAATTGTAATCAATAGCAGAGCAAAGATTCAAACCCAGGAGCCATGACTTGAATTCATTGCTTTCCATATACCACACTGCCTCCCCATGACTGGGAAAATGTATAAACAAATACTAGTGAATCATAATCACATCATCTCATATTAATTTTGTTTCTACCCATGCCTTTATACCATCAGTATGGGGAGCTCACCAGTGAGGAAACTCCCTTTGCCACTGCATATCATCAACTGTTATGTCCCTGATCCTGTTAGAGACTACAGTGTATTCTTAGAGAATTTCTCTGGGACACCAAGAAGTTAAATGCCTAGGGTCACACTGCCAGATTAGGCATACTTAACCCCAAGTCATCCGCTGTTGGAAGCTCTCTATTCCTTCTGACATGCTATTTCTCTTTACCTTAAATATCCCTATTAATTGCATCTGCTCTTGCTTCTCCTCTTTTCCCCCAGTGACTCCTTTCCCTGCCTTTGTGAGATCATAGAATAATAGGATCTTACACTGAAAGATACCAAAAGGATCATTTCATGCAACCCTCTCCTTTCAAAGATAAAGAAACTGAGATTTGCAGAGACCATGATGATAGCAAATAGTAGAAATTTGAATTCAAATCTATGCTATCTACCTCAGAAACTAGTCTTCTTCCCACTCTATCTCTTGACTGATATTCTTGCATAACTCTGAAAGTGGTACTCAATGGGATTAGAAGCAGAAAATAGCTTTATCTAGCATCCAGATAATTCAAAAATCTATGCTCCATAATCCTTCCTTGCTCTGTAACTTACTGGGTCTCATGGAGTGATTTTTTTCTGGGTTTAGTTTGTTTACTTTCATTTCTTACAACAATTACTATTTTAAATCTTCAGGACACTGGTGAGTTTGATAATGGTAAACCGCAGGTGTTTCTTCAAGTCAGGTGTTAGGGTAACAGAAGTGATCACTTGGAGCTCTGGAACCTAGAAGGGAGAGGGTGGGGGTGGACCAGGACATACAGGAGGAAAAGACTCACAAGGAATAGAATTGGACCATCTACAAAACTAGAGTCCCTTCACGCCTAGACATTTGATTACAGATAGACCCTCCAGGTTGCTTCCAGTTTTGGAAGTCTCTCTACTAGATGCCTCCTTTTTTGGAAATGCCTTAAAAACTTCATTTCTGGGCCCGTAACTTTCTTGCCCCCAGACCTTGGCACTGTTTAGCACTGTCCAGAAGAAACATTCATTCACCATGCCCAGCATATGTAGCATTGCATATAGCACCCTCCTTGAATACAGTCCCTACATACATAAAGTCATTGACTCATAGAATACAGTAGAAAGAATGCTGGGTTTGGAGTCAGAAAATGTACCTTTGAATCACAGATCTATATCTACTATCTCCCCTCTGAATCTCAATCTATAAAATTGGGAGGGGGTTGAGGAAGCAGGACTCTGTGTTTTATAAAGTCCCTTCCCTGATCTAGTCCAATACCTTCCTTTTATAGTTAAGGAAAGTGAGTCCCAGAAGGATGAAGAAAGTCTTAAGTCCCACAGCTTGTCAGTGGCAGTCATGTCTAAATTATGGGTGTTATGTTTCAAAATCTTAATCCATTTCTCAAAATGTCCTCAGGCCTATTTATCAAAGTGTTAAGAGCTAGAAAGATCCTTTGGGATTTTCCAATTCAGTAGATGCTTTAACAGATGAGATAATTACATGCTTATTTAATTTGTTGCCCATGCCAATGTCCAGGGCCAAGGAAGATAAATAGCAATGTAAGGGATTCTTTTCCCACACATACTAAGGCTTTTATATACTTGAAATTTCACTAGAGATTGACACTGCCACTTACTACCTGTGATACTTTAGGCAAGTAACCACTCTCAGGTCCCGTTTTCTTATTTGTAAAGCGAGGGGGCTGTACTGAGTGACCTCTAAGGTCCTTTCCAACTTAAAAATCTACAAGTCTCCAAGTATAAGCATATGCTTGTGATTTCAGGTATAGATGGGCAAAGGAATTGATTGCTATTGTTTTGGTGATGTGGAAGGAGGAGGGGTCTTACATAATGCTGATAATTGCCTTTATTAACTGCATGATGTTAACCTGCCTCATCCTTATTTTGTTTCCCTGAATTAATGCCTGCCTGATTCCTAAGCTTTGAGGGTTGGGGGAGGGAAGAGCAGGAATGAAGTGGGAGAGTACAGGGAGCAAAAGCTGCTTTTGACTATCTACCTAGGTATTTTGTAAATCAAGTCAACAAGCAGCCACCTACTGTGTGCCAGGTACTGAACTAAGTGCTAAGAAAACAGAAGGCAACAGATTGTCCCCCTCTCAAGGAGTTCACAATCTAATGAGGGATAAACATGCAAACAACTATGAACAAACTATGAAAATGACAAATTGGAGATAATCTCAAAGGGGAGGCTTTTTAACCACCTGTCTAGCACTGTTCTAGGCAATGGGAATATTAAAAATAAAACATAACACATCCCAAACCCGTATAGAGTTTATGTGTGTGTGTATGTGTGTGTGTGTGTGTGTGTTGGAGGGATATATCTATAACATGAACATGTATAAGTAAAATATATGATGAGAGAGAGGAATGATAAATTTACCCAAATTACCTAGGAAACTATAAAAGGCAAGAGGACCCTCTAACCTAGAGAGATCATGGAAGCTTCAGTAGTGTAGTAGATGTATGAGTTGAATCTTGAAGGAAGAGAAGATTTCCAAAAGGTGGGACATTCTAGGCCTAGGGGACAGCCTGCTCCAATGCCTTGAATCGGGAACGTGTATGTTGAGTGTTGGCTGCACACTGTCCTTCCAGTCATATTTCCCATTACTCTCCTTTATGCCAGTCCAAATGGTCTACTTTCTGTTCCCCAAAGTGGACATTCTACTGCCTAACTCCCTGCCATTACTTGTGTTTGTGTCTTCATACTTCTTCACCTCCACCTCCTAGAATTCTTAGATTCCTTTAAGACTCAATACAGGTGACTGACTGACCACATCCTCCACCTCTCCTCATTCTTCCAGTTCTGAGTGTTTTCTCCATCTTCGTGTTATACTGCATTTGATTTTCTGTTTAAATATTGTATCCCCTTTCCCAGTAATATGTGGACTGGTTTTTTGTCTCCATGTCACCTTGGTCTAGCACAATGCCTTGTGATTTTTTTTTTTCATGGGACCTGGGACTTCATCAGTGTAGGCAGCTCCCAGTGAGGAACTTCTGCCAAGTAGATTAACCTCTGCTTTGCAACTTGAAACCTTAGAGGTCTACCTGGGGCGACTGAGATGGTGGGAGACTGCCCAGATTTACATAACAAGTATATGTCAGAAATAGAACTGGGACCCAGTCTTCCTGATTCAGAGGCCAGTACAGCCAAGACTACCCCTCCCCTGGCACAGAATCAGCTCTTAAAATGCTTGTTGATTTGAAATGAATTGAGTTATCTTGGAGAATGACAGATAGAAGTTAAAAAGGGAGAACACATTTTTAAACCTAGCAAAAGATCTCTTCCTTTGAAAATGTGTTCATTAATTCCTCCAACAAACATGTAATAAATTCCTACTGTGTACCCAATGCTGGGGAAGGAAACAAGATGAACTTATTTGTGTGTGCATGTATGTGTGAAAAGAGACTGAGAGAGACAGAGACACTGAAACAGAGAGATAGAGAGAGGAGAGAGAAGATAAGGAATGGAGGGAGGGAGGGCGAGATGCAGAAGTATATTATTTAAAAATTGTAAACTTATTGAGGGAAGAGCCTCATACCCAGGGTTTCTGACATATGTAAACTTGAAAAATTATTTAGGAAAATGAGATCAATTCATCCAAAGTTAAGTCATGTAAGGGTTAAGTGATATATATACATATATATATATATATATATGTATATATATATATTGTCTAATACATAAGGCTGTGTAGGTTGAGTGCCTAATAAATTACATGTAGAAGATGATAACACTAAGAATAGCTATCATTTACATAGCACTTTTTTTTTAAAGCAATTGGGGTTAAGTAACTTGCTCAAGGTTACACGGCCAGTCATTTTTTTATGTGTGGGTGCTCATTTTCTGAGGCCGGAACTGACCCCAGGTCCTCCTGACTCTGGGGCCAGCATTCTTACTCACTGCACCACCTAGCCGCCCCTACATAGCACTTTAAGGTTGTCAAAATCCTTAATCTTTGCCATCCTATTTTAGCCTCACAACAACCCAAGTAAGTGTATCATACCCAACTGCACATAAGAGGTACAGAGTGATTACATGACTCACCCAAGGTCACACAGCTAGTAAGTCATCTGGATCTGAACTCAGGTCTCCCTCACTCAAAGTACAACATTCTCTACACCATGACACCACAGTGCTTCAAAAAGAAGCAAAATGGAAATGCTAGGAAGATTCAGAGGAAGAGAGACAACTGTTTGCAAAAATGGTTTAAAATAGGCTTCATAGAAGCAAGAAGCTAGTATTGTGAAGATGATGAGACTGTAGAAAGGCAGAGAAGAGAGGGGAGTTTGCATTGTAGGTTTAATAGGGATAAAAACAAGGAGGTGGGACATTTTTGAAGGTTAATAAGAAAAAAATCTAGTTCACTATCATAGTTATAGAGTTAGAAGGAATCTTATTTTACAGATGAAGAAACTGAGGCCCAGAGAATCATGCAGGTACTAAATGGAATAGCTCAGGGTTAAAATACAACTCTACAACCTCAAAATACAGAAGCTTTAGGTTGAATAGATAGGTTGGGGCCAGATTACAGAAATCCTAAATCCTACGGAAGACTCAGAAGTCTAAAAAGTGAATGGGCATATGGACAAGGTTTTAGGGGCTATCTGTCCAAGAGGTTGGAGGATGGGCCTGCTGAGCCCTCTATACCCCATCTCTCCTTAGGACCTTCTGTCTCCAGCATATTAAGTTTTCATCTGAACTCAAGGCCCTAAAAGAATGAATGGCTGAACATAGCCTAAAGCTCATACACTATCTTCTAAGTGAGTGAAAGGGGGAAGGGAAAGGAGGTAAAGGGCACGTGGAGGGAATGAAAAAACAGAGAGAAAGAAAGGACAGAGGCACTTTCAGTGAGGTCTCTGAAATCCAGGCCTCCAGGCTGCTTCTACCACTTTGACTGGATGGTTTCATGATAAAAAACAAAAACAAAAACAAACAAACAAAAAAAACAGCTCCAGAGCAGGAAAGGCCCTAGATATCACCTCAAACCAGCAAACTGAGGGTAAGAGTGGAAAGAGAAAAATAATTCAGTTGTTCTAAGTGAAAATGATGGTAAGAAGGAATAAAAGGACCAGCATCCAGACCCAAGGGGGCAGCCTGTCCAAATAGACCAGGGAGTGGGAGCTGGGAACAAAAGCAGCACTCAGACTGGGCTGCCATGACCTGGGGGAGGTCTGACCCTCCCCACAGCCCCCTTTCATGGGGGTGTGGGGGAGATGACATTTCTCCTTCAATAATGTATTAAAGCCAGCCAGATGTCCGGGGTCATCCTTAGGACATAGCCTTTATTAAAGCCCCACATTAACATCTCTTCTACCCAAGGCATTAAGGAAGACTAAGAGAAGGGCAATTCAAAGGAATGGATTCATCAAAGAAAGAGAAGAGAGAGGTTCACCCCAACAAAATGCTTCCTACCTAAACCTCTCCTTCCTTTCAAACTAGGTCTGGAGTGACATCTGAAATGGGCTTTGAATTGTAGTTCAAATGCCAAAGCCTCCAGACAACACTGGGAGGACAAGTCACTGAAATGTGGTTTGGGTGACCCCTGACCTCCCCTTTATGTTCCTTCCTTTTCTTCTGGGCATTCCCTTAATCTTGGAACCATCAGGATACCGTGGAAAGGACCTAGGTGTGGGAGTCCAAGCGCTTGGGTTTAGACCCCACTCATCTGATCTTGAGCAAATCATGTGACTTCCCAGGATCCATTTTCTTCATTTGTAAAATGAGGGGACTAGAGTAGTCTAGCAAATTCTTGGACTTTTTTTTCCCCCAAAGACAGGAGCTCTATTTAGAACTTATTATTTTCTATGATTTATTCAGTAGGTTAAGTAAGCATAAATGAACTAATGTTTTGAAAATTGGGGTGGAAATTTATTTCCAGACATATGACATTCAAAAGGAAAAAGTATTAGCAGCATGTCACATCCTCTTGATATATAAGAAGAATAATCTACAGGAGAAAAAAAGAGGAGCCAATAAATTAGACAGAGCCCTGATATCAGTGAGCAATTCAGAAATACTGAACCATAGCACAATATACTAAAATTCACTAATGATGTGGCTATTCTGAATTTGGATAAGTGAAATACATTCGTGTAGATAGATAGACAAATAGGATTACTAGGCAGTGTGGCAAAGTAGATAGTGAACAAACCTCAAAGCCAAGAAAACCTGAATTCAAGTTACACCTTTGGCACATCCTGACTTTAAGACCCTAGGTAAGTCATTTCATATTTGAGTGCTCTACCCAACTAAGATAATAAATGGCCAAAAAGATCTCAGTCTGCGTTGGATTGGTAGAGGGAGTTTCATCACTGGGGATTTCCCAGTTCCAATGAAATTACATGTGTAATTCCTGTTTGTTAAACACACATACAGTTGGGTAAAAGATAAATAAAAGTTGTCCAGTCATTTTTAGCAATGTTTGACTATATTTGGGGTTTTCTTGGCAAAGATACTATAGTGGTTTGTCATTTCATTCTCTAGCTCATTTTACAGATGAAGAAACTGAGGCAAAACAGGGTTAAGTGACTTACCCAGGGTCACACAGCTAGTAAGTATCTGAGGCCAGATTTGAACTCAGGAAGATGAGTCCTCCTGACTCCAGGTTCGGCACTCAAAAATATCTAGAGTTGCCACTTAACTAGTGGGGTTTAGTATTTAGTACTGTGTTTCAGTGCTTTAGGATTTCTGTACTGTTCATTGAATATGTGTGTGTCCATTTAAATGTTTTGTTGGTTTCTTATTTTTGTTTTGGAATTTTTTTAAGAGAGAGAGAGGAGGGAGAGGGAGGGAGACAGAGTCAGATGATAGAGGGAGAATTAAAGCAACAACATCAAGACAAAAAGACACTCTAGAACTTCAGTATAACAAGGTTTTTGGGGGGTACTTTCATTAAACTACCTTGGATGGCTTTCCAAAGCAGTCCTTCTTGTTACTCAGTTCCCTCCTCCTTCAAATAATTATTCTTTAGCATAGACTAAAGAATAAAATAGAGCTTATCCTATGGCCCTTTGTCAGCAGCAGATAAGAACAATTAGCCTGTACTAATTATTTAATTGTGCTAATTGTGCTTTTGCTAATACTCTATTCTGGTCACTTGTTTTAAGCTTTTCTGTATTTGTTCTTGTCTAGCACATTAAATAACTATCCCTTTTCCATGATGCTAAGTAGTAATTAACATGGATTATCATCAGTCTTTCTCTATCAATGCATCTTTTGACATCAGGCAGCTTGATGTCAGAGGGGTTTTTTTTCCACTAGATCCCTTTCCAGTGACAGAAATATTCCAATGGTGAGGGACCCTGCCCTAATCCACCTTTGCTCAATCAGTTAACTTTCCAGAGGTAACCTTTGCCTTGGTCTAGAGGCTTCATTCACTTTGTCCAGAGGTTTTACCTTCTACCTAGTCCCCAATAGACCCTCTTCCCTATATAAAGAGTCATTTCACAGAGGAAATAATTGCCCCTAAACTATTTTGTAAAACCTTGAGTTACACTAGATTTTCTTCAAGTGAGACCCATTTATATAGTCCAGAAACCAAACAAGATTGGAGAATCTTCAGCTATGAAGTGCTAGGCACTGGTATAGTAGAAAAAACTATAGATTTGGAGTTTTGTTCCTGCCTTGCCACTAACTCCCTGTGTGGCCTTGGGCAAGAGTTCTCATCTGTAAAATGAGTTGTTTAGACTAGATGATCTCAAAAGTTCCTTCTAGTTCTAAAAGGCTATGATTTCCCATGCCACTCCCTTCCTGCCTCCTATCAGTACATCTATCACAAATCCTGTACTGTTGACTCTCTGAAATTGAGATTATCTTTCTGATTTGTTGTTTAAAAACAGGAAGACTCCACTGGCATTCTTCCTTAGTGAGGCTGAGCTTTGAAAAGAGTTTATGTTGAATGTGTATTTTCTTTTAGGGACTTCACTGATCTGAGACAAGTGGTTAAGTTCTCAACAAGTCGGACTGATCATTCAACAAGCATTCATTAAATGTCTGCTCATGCTAGGAATGAAGGTGGCAAGTGGGTTTGCAATACAAGAAATGAAAGAGCTGCAGTCTTCAAGGAGCTTACATTCTATGTCTAAATTTGATGGCAAAAAAGACGTAGGCAGAACTCAGAAGATGAAATAGGATACGAATCAGGTGAAGCATCACTTCACTGTTTCTAACTGTCCTGTTTTCCTCCAAAGAAAAAATTGCAAATAGTTATCTCCTTCCCATGTCACTTTTGCGATGAACTATTTACATGTAAAGCATTAGGTGTCTTCATTTGGAAATAGCCCAGGCAATTATAAACCTTTTGCCACTGCATCTTAAACAGAGTTCAGTTATTTACCTAAATGAATCAGCAGTGGTTGTTTTTCCTCCCATTAGTTTCACTGAAATAATTTAGCATATAAATGGAAGCCAAATTATTCTGTCTGCTGTCCAGATTGACAGCTGAAAAACCGTTGCTTAATTTTAAAAGAGCAGGACTGATGAATGTGAAGCTTGATGGGTTATTGTTCAAGGATGGTAGTGTTTTTGTGTTCGACATATCAGATTGATGTGTTCCGAACAATGACCAATTTCATCACTGTTCTAGAGCTTCAGTATATTTTGTGTGGTATGTTTTGGAGGGGTAAGAGGGAGAAAGGATAGGGAAAAGGGGAGGTCAAATAACATTAGCTGTATTTTTTAACCATATTCATCATCCATCCACATCACCTGTTTCCTGAGAAAAATAAGAACCGTTAAGTATTCAAGGTAGACAAAGTCTTTTATGCGTTCATTTGTGTTGATTGTGAAGTTCTTATTTCTTTATACTGACATAATATCTCACAAAGCTCATTCTAGGCTTCTTATGAAATATAAGTAGAAGCCTAGATCATCTTCTCTGGTATCTTTACCTCAACCTCCATTACTTATACTGCATAATGCAGAGCTTCGTACAACATAAGCAGTCATTAAATTCATTTAGCCAATCAACAAATATTCATAGAGCTCCTCTGTGCCTGCCCTCTGCTAAGCTCTGTTAAAAAAAAACACACACTTATGAAGTACAAAACTTGTCTTCAAAAACATTCAGTTCATTTGGGGAATGTAAGCTCCTCGTGGCCAGGGAATGATTTTATTTTGCTTTGTATCCCTAAAAATGAACACAGTGCCTTCACAGAGCAGGTACCTAATACATGTTTACTGGATTAGACTGGATTGGATTGGATTGGGAAACGAGCTATACACATGTAAAGTAAAATAACAGTAGACAATACAGCCAACATAATCCATTTATATGTATGTGTATATACACATATACATACACACACACAAAGTTTACAAAGTCCTTTCTTTGCAATAACCCTGTGACATAGGTTATACAAATATTATCATTTCTGTTTTGTAGATAAGGAAACAGTTTTTAGAGGTAAAATGACTTGTTCCAAATTATTGACTGGTAAGTGGAGGGTCTGGAAGCCAAATCTAGGTCTTCTGATTTCTGGAAAATAATTAGAAGTTATATAAGAAAAGTTCATATCATAGTTAAATTGTTCATATCTTTTGACTCAGAGATTCCAGTATTTGGATTACATACAAAAATAATCATATCATTATTATCTGTAATAGCAAATCTCTGGAAACAAAATGCATGTCCAACAATCAGGAATAGCTGGAGGGAGGGAGGGGTGAATGTGGCATGTGAATGGAATGGAATATTACTAGGCTGTAAGAAATGAAAAAAAATGAAGAATTCAGAGAAATATGAGAGATTATATGAAGTGATATAAAGTAAAAAAACTAAAAGAACAAAATATTCAATGATTTCAACAGTGTAATAGCAATCTGTCGAGGCAATAAATTCTGGTAGAATACTTGGCATTAGTACTGTGTTATTAAAGGACATATCCCTTCTTCCTGTTTACAATAGATTTAACATGTTTCAGGGATTGTACTTTGCAGGAACATTCTTTTTGAGTCCTTGTTGGGAAGTGTTTAAAAGGCATGTCAATAAATTTAATAAATAAAAAAGAAAGGGAGCCAGGGGAATTTAGATTTTAGGGAGTGGGATTCATTTAAGATGGGGGAGGAGGGTAGAGGAGGAGGATGGTACTACTTCTAGTGTTTAATGGCTAATCAATTAGCAGTTCATGGACCTCTGGGCACAAGTCAGTCAGTAAACATTTGTGAAGTTTCTTCCATGTACCAGGCCCTGCAATAAATGCCAGCTATGAAAAAAATGATAAAAGACGATTCCTTCTTTCAAGGAAATCACAAATCACAATCTAGAGGGGAGGATGACAAAAAAACCAAACAAATATATTCAAGTTGTGTGTGTGTGTGTATACATAGATAGATAGATAGATAGATAGATAGATAGATAGATAGATAGATAATATATGTGGAAATAATTAAAAGAAGGAAGGCACTAGAATTAAGAAAGGTGAGGAAGAATACACCATGTAAAATGCCAGGCTAATTGAATCAAAAGCTGGAATTGAGGTTGCTGGGAAAAATATCAAAAATCTCAGACACGCAGATGACACCACGCCGATGGAAGAAAGTGAAGAGGAATTAGGAAGTTCTGACATGAGTGAAAGAAGAGAATGCAAAAGCTGGCTTGAAGCTTAACATAAAATAAAACAAAACTAAGATCTTGACACTTGGTGCCATCACCCCATGGCAAAGAAAGGGAGAAGTAATGAAAGTAGTGTCAGATTTTATATTCTTGGGCTTAAAGATCACTGTAGATGGCAACTGCAGCCATGACATTAAATATGCTTTCTCCTTGGAAGGAAAACTAAGGCAAATCTGGACAGTGCACTAAAAACCAGAGACATCCCCTTGCCAGCAAAGGTCCATATAATCAAAACTACAGTTTGTATAACTATGAGAGTTGGACTATAAAAAAGCTGGGTTGCAGAAACGATGCTTTCAAATTGTGGTGCTGAAGACTTTTGAAGAGTCCCTTGAATAGCAAGGAGGTCAAATCAGTAAATACTTAAAGAAATTAATTCAAGCTATTCACTGGAAGGTCAGATGCTGAAACCGAAACTTAAAAATTTTGACCACATAATAAGAATATGGGACTCATTGGAAAAGACCCTGATGATGGAAAATATTGAGAAAAAGGAAAAGGGGATGGCAGAGGATAAGATGGATAGATAGTATTATGAAAATAATGAACATGAACTTGGATGGACTTTGAGAGATAGTGGCATATGGAAGGGCCTGGCTTGCTATGCTCTATGGCATCCCAAAGAGTCAGAAAGGACTGAACAACAACAAACAAGGTCTTCCTATAGAAGATATGATTTTAGTTGGGACTTAAAGATACTCCCTGCCCTCAATCAGCTCACAATTTAATGGAACAGACAGCATGCAAACAAATATATAAAAAGCAAACTATATATAGGATAAATAGGAAATAATTAACAGAGGAAAGATACCAGATTTAAGAGGAGCTGGGATAGGTTTCCTGTAGAAGTTGGGACTTAAAGGAAATGGTGAAGGCAGTAGGTGGAGATAAGGAGGGAGAGCTTTCCAGGCATGGTAGACAGCCAAAGGAAATGCCTGGAGCTAAGAGATGAAGTCTTCTATTCATGGAACAAGACTAGAGGTCAATATCACTAGATCAAAGAGTACATATCGAGGGACTAGATGTAAGAAGACTAGAAAGGTAGAAGGGGACTGAATTTGAGCCCTTCATAACAGAATATTTTGTTTTTTATATAGGAGGTATTTATTTTTATTTAATAAATAAAAAAGAAAGGGAGCCAGGGGAATTTAGGAGGTGATAGGGAATTTGTTGAGTAGGGGAATGACATGGTCAGATCCCTGCTTTAGGAAAATCACCTAGTTTAATGGAGGATGGATTGGAGTTGGGAAAGATGAAATGGGTAGATATACCAGCAGGCTATTGCAGTAGTCCAGGTGATAAGGGCCTATACCAGAGAGATAGCAGTGTCAGAGGAAAGAGGGCCAAGAGATGTTGCAAAGGTGAGATTGATTGGCAACAGATTAGAGATTGGATAGTCGATATCATCTATAAAATGGTGTTGATAAACATACTACCATACCAGTTGGAAAAGCAATTTGGAGAAATTATGAAATTCACCAAAACAAATAACTATAAACCAGTTATGATTTTCTGATGTTTTCATAAGAAAAATGTTTTTGAATTCACAGCCCCTTCTCACCCTGTTCCAGCCATACTTCAAAGTATTTAATCAGCAAGTACAGGTTAATAGAATAATGATTATTTTTTTCTCAAATGGAAATTATTGATACGAGGCAAAACATAAAGGAAAGGGAAATCAAGATAGACAGGTGCCGCAGAACCAATGGACTTTTCTCTACCTAAAACAGTTCTCTTTTGAATTGGAAATGGCTACTAGCTAAAGGGAAGCCCATTTCATCATTTCCTGAATACCATAGCCCAAAAGTGATCTGCCTTCCTCTAACTCTTCCATATCACTTCCAGTTCATGCCCCTTGTTGGAAACTTGTCCCCTACTGCCTCATAACGTTTAGCTTGTTCATTCTATATCACATTCCATCTCCGATCTCCATACCTATGTGTAGGATGTCCCCCAGGCCTGGGATGTTTCCCCTTCTCACCTCCATCTCTTGAAATCCCTGGTTTCTTTCAGAAATTCAGCTAAAGAATTTCCTTTTTAATGAGACCTTTCCTGTTATTTCAATTGCCCTTGCCCCTAGCTGCTAGTACTTTTCCCTCCCAAGTTACTGTGTAGCTAATTCATATATGTTACAGATATACATACGTATATATATGCTCTCTGTATATACTTGCATATAAATGTGCTGTCTCACCTCATAGAATGTAATGTTTTAAAGGCAAGCATTGTTTCATGTTTGTCATTGTAAATCCCAGCATCTAACCTAGTGTTTGTCACACTGTAGTATGTATTCAATAAATACTTCTTTGCCTATTTGATTGTCTAAGTTAAATATATCTTATCTCCTCAACTGAGTAGTAAGTTCCATCTTTTTTTTAAATCCCAGACAGAACTTAATTCAGGGCAGTATATGTAAGTTCCCATGAAATACTCGATGGATAGGTCAATGAATAGATGGATGGGTAAATGGGTGGATGGGTGAATGAATTACATGATATGATACTAACTCTGATAACTGCTACTCAGCTTCCCAAAGCATGTGCACTTCATTAATTCAGGGAATGTCTAAAGAAATCTGGAAAAGAAAAAAAAAAAGAAAGTAAATTTGACCTTGTAACCAAAGCAATTCATTTAATGGAATCCATTTGCTAACTGATTTGAGTTACCCACAGAAGAACTTTAAGCCTTAGGCTTAAGTATAGAGAGAAAGAAAAACAAACAAATAAACAAAACTTCAGATCAAATCATAGAATTCACAGACCTAGTGCTGGAAGGGACCTCAGAGGCCATTATCTAAGACGTCCAACCTCCTCACTTCACAAATAAGAAAATTGAGTTCCAAAGAGGTTAAATGATTTAGCCAAGGTTGCAAAGGTCACAAGTGCTAGAAACAAAAATTTAACTCAATTCCCATAACTCCAAGTTCAACACTTGAATTTTAGTGCTTTTTACTATTGCAGTCTTTCTAATTTCAAAGGGTTTTCTGTGACCCTTAAGTCCCACTTTCTCCATGTAAAGCCTCCCTGGCCCACAGTGCATAATCTAGCTTGCTCTGTTTCTCTCTGTGTCTCTTGTCTATATCTCTGACTCTGTTTCCATTCTCTGTCTCTGTCTCTCTGTGTCTGTCTCTTTCTCTCTCTCTCCTTTCTGTTTTTCTCTCTGTCTCTTTGTCCTTGTCTTCTGTCAGTCTGTCTCTATCTCTCACTGGCTCTGTCTCTCCTCCCCTCCCTTCTCCTTTCTTCTCTTCCCCTCCTTTCCTCATACCTGAACTCCTATAGCACTCACTGTACCAGGTTTTGGATTGTGGAGTGCTGGCCAGGGGAGTACTAGCCTGCTTAACATCTGCCTTGCATTGTTATTTACCTTTTTCTGTGGGTTAGTCTTGATTTCCCAGCAAGACTATAAATTCCCTGTGCTCAGGGATTGTGCCTAATAATTCTTTTAATCCCATGTACTAATACAGAGCTAAAAGCATAGCTGCTGCCCAATAAATGTGTATTTACTGATTGAACTAAAAGAATATAGTGAAGAATTGAGATTTCCTCAGTAACTCTCTGGTAAGGAAACCCTTTCTACCAATGCACATCCTAAACTGCTCTGCAACTTACAGGTTTAGAGGTGAAGGAGGTGAAGAGAAGCCAAAGGAACAACTGAGAGGTTAAGTAACCCAGGATCCCACAGCTAGTATGTATCAGAGGGTAAAACTTAACCCACGTCTCTCAGACTCTGAGGACATCTCTCTATGTCCTATGGCACACAGTCTCTCTATTAATTCATTGCTGATATTAAAACCCATCCAAAAGTTTATCTAAACTCTTTTTGAAGCCATGCATATGTTTTAGTCTATCACAGTTCCTTCTCTGTGTTACAAAATTGTCTCTTATTTGTCTAGAAATGACTTTTTGCAAGCTTGAAGGCAAAATTTCCCTATTTTTAATGTAGTTGAAACCCATCTACCTCCAGTGGTTCATATTTACTCTGGGATCAGACAAAACAAAACCCTGACTGGAGAATGGCAGATTTTATTTTGAGGCTCACGACCTCAGCTACAAAAAAGCAGTGGGATAGTGTCCTCTGTCTCCTTTTACATGACTGAAAGAGACCAAAAACAGAATTAATTAGCAATTATCTTGTGGATAATGGTGTCCTTAGTTGGAGAAAATAATATTTATGGCACCTTTCCTACTCAAATAGCACCTGATTCTATGATACTAATATTAACTAAACATATAACTAAGCATCGTATGTTGCTGAATGTTGAAACTGTGAGGGACTTTAAAGGCTAACTAGTCCAAGCCCTTAATTTTTTAGGAAACTAAGGTCAGATGTGTATGGTGACACATATGGTGCTGTTGGGCAAGCTGATGCTGGTGGATCACTTAAGCTCAGGAGTTCTGAGCTACAGCAGAGCTAAAGTCAATCACATGTCCACACTAATCCTGGCACCAATATGGTGAATCCGCAGGAATGGAGACTAGGTTGCCTAAGAAGGAATGAATCTGTCCAAGAGTAAAATGGAGCAAATTAAAGCTTCCATAATGACCAGAATTAGATTTGTGAGTAGCTCCTGTATTTCTAGCTTGGGTGAAATAAGATATTCTAGGAAAGAAAGAAGAAAGGAAGAGAGGGGAAGAGAGACAGACAGACGGACAGACAGATACTAAGGGAGACCCAGAGAGTTGAAGTGATTTACCCAAGATATCAATGTAAATTATTGACAGATAACTCAGACTAAAACCCAGTTATTCTGTATTGGCTTAGGATTCAGTGATCGTGCAGATCGTAAGAACCGGTGATCCTCCATGCCATTGGAAGGAATATCATCTTATCCAAGTGGTACAAACAGTCCAGCCACCTGGATGGGTTCTAGGCAGACCTAGGCTGAAGTAGGGGTGGGCAAAGTGATAGCAAGGGAGAAGGGTGCCTCTGGTTTGTTGGGGATCTTCCTGTCCTACCCCACACTTGACCAGGAATTCACTATGGAGTAGTAGACAGTAAATGTCTCTGGCGTCAAAGGACCTCAGTTCAAATTTAACTTCTGTTGCTTGTAACATGTGTGACTTTGAGGGAATCCCTTAAACTTTCTAGGAGCTCCCAACTCCTAACTCCTTTCAGTTGCTCTTGGCCCTCAAATGAACTCTCTCATACATATTACCCACAATAGAACCATAGGGAATTTTTAGAATTTTTAGTGCCTTGATTATAAGTGTGTGTTGCTTAACAAGACTTTGTTAAATTGGGGGAGGAGGAAATTGAAATAAGTTGTTTGTACCTCTCTCAAGATTTAATAAGTCCTAATGCCCCCTCCCCCTGCCAAGTTTTAGAGATTTTTTTTTTTATTACATTCCTTCTCACCTTCTAAATCTTTCCAGAATGTTCAGATCCCAGGATTTGTCCTAGATTCTATGACAAAAGAACTGAACTGAGAGTTAGCTACTCTATTTCTGCATATGTCTTGTAGACAAAGCTGAGCTCAAAGACATTTCAGAATGAATGGGGTAAAGAAATGGAAGGCAGCGGAACAGGATGTTGGAAAGTTTTTTTTCAGTAATCAGGGCATTTGGAAAAGTCATTAGATGTTAGGGGTGGGGGAAGAGTTGGGTAAAGGGTCAGATAAGATTCTGTTTTTAAAATACCAGCTTCTTTAAGGAAAAAGGAATGAGAATTCTCAGAATCCTTTATCTTTGATGAGTAGTTGCTGTTTGTATGTGCTCCCCCCATACTTCTAAAGCATTATGTTTATTCTCTTAATAAATTGTGTCTCCCTTGGGGATGTATGATGGAGGGCCCCTTCCTCTCCCTTCTCCCCATTTCAGAGCAAACAGATATCCTTAGGATGCTTCCTGTTGGCCATGAGCTCATAGAGTGGTCCTTAATGCTTCAAGACTGACAGGAAGAAGCCTTACAGGTAGGAGATTATTTTCCTAGTACATTCACAGAGTTCTGGTTCAGCAGTCAATCAGATTAGTCCTTACAGCCAATAGGAAAGAGTCTGAGAATATTTGTAGTTGCCTTGAAGTATGTGGTTAGGAGGGGAGAGAAAGAAGCCTCCCTCATCATGTATCCCCCAAAAAGACACTACATATTTATCCTCTATATAAACAGACACATACAAGTGTGTATAAGTAGATAGATAGATAGATAGATAGATAGATAGATAAGATAAGATAAGATAAGATAAGATAAGATAAGATAAGATAGATGAGAAAGAAGGATCTCTGTTGTTCCTTCCCTCATTGGAATATAAATTCCTTATAAATAGGGATAATTGTATTCATTATATTTGTATCCTTAGTGGCTGGCACAGAGTAGGTACTTAATAATTAGATTGTGAACTCCTTGAGAACATGGACTATTTTTTTGCCTTTTGTTGTGTCTCCAGCACTTAGCAAAGTGCCTGGCACTTAATAATTGCCTTAAAAATCGATTTCACTTAATAAAATACTTTTCGATTGATTGATGCTACCAGTCCAATCAATAACAAAGCCACAGTGCAAACCTATGACATCATTAGTATCATGAAATCACTTAGCTATAGCATAAAAGAAAAAATGTATTTAACATTAAATAAAGGTCCTCTGCCTCCCATTGCTTGTTCCATTTAACTGAAGATCAACATGGTATGAGTGTTAGCTGTGCTCATTAGATATCAGCCATATTAGTTTATCAGCCCATACACCCAATTGACAAATGACACTGAAGAAAAACCATTCCTGAGTCATTTTGGCTCTTAAACTCTAATATGTGGTTTAAAATCAAAACGATCTCTCTCTCTCTCTCTCTCTCTCTCTCTCTCTCTCTCTCTCTCTCTCTCTCACACACACACACACACACACACACACAAACACACACAAACACACACATCCTTCTTCTTTCACCTCCCCTTCTATCTCTAATTAATGTATAGATGCACACAAACTAAATATTTCCAGGTTCCTTAAAAGGAAAAAAAAATAAAGCTTATGGTTAGATTTGAGCTGCCACCTGTTCTATGCAGCCTTCTCCAAATACTCCATCTCACAAAGATTTACCCCTTCTCAGATCTCCTAACACTCTCACTGTGTCTGTCCCATACAATATCCTATCTTTTAGAATTCAAAATAAGGTTAAAGGTCATTTAGTTCAGCTCCTTTATTTTATAGATGAGGAAACTGAGTCTCATTAAGGTTCAATGTCTTACTCAAAATCACACAATTACTAAGTGGCAGTCAGGTTTCAAACCCAGTTCTTTTAATTCCAAATCCAGAGCTAGGTGCCACTGTTCTGTTTCCCAGCTAGATTGTTACGTTCAGCGAGGGAAGAGATTGTGTCTTATATTTCTGCTCCCTTCCATGGCACCAGATTCAGAGCTGAATAATTTGTTGGTTGGTTAATAAAATGCCCAGTTAATCTACAATTGCAAATCAATAATCAAATCATCAAACTCTTTGAATATGCTGTATTCAATAAATGCCAATTGTTTGACTAACTAGTAAAAACAATGCTTAGCAAAGAACCTTGGACACACTAGCTAATTTAATAAATGTTTTTTGAATTGATTTTGTTAAGCATTTATTGAAAATGCAAGGTTTTCTAAAAGTCTTCGTTCAATTATCAGTTTTAAAAGTTTAATACTGCACTTAGACTCTTAGGAAAGCCTGTATGAGCTGGAAGGACCCAAATTCTAAAGAAGAATCAGTGAAGAAAGGAATTGTGTGATCACTTAAAAGATCTGATGGATAGGTATAGATCTTTAGGCTAGGCAATGAGGTTAGTAAAGAGATGAAACTGACAGTTAATTGTTCTAGGCCAACCCTAACCTAGGCCAATCCAGTGATTCAGGCTTGGGGTTAGAATCCAATAAAGCACGTATGGAACATAAAATACAGTTTAAAAAAACTTTGCCAATAAGATATTTGAGATATAATTTATAAAGTTAAAACGATAGTGACTAGATAAAACACTACTCTTTTCCTCCTCCACAGTCACCATGGCAACCAGATTAAATCTGGAAGTCATTCCCTCACAGGGCAACAAGGAATTTTGGTAAAACCTCCAGCCCTAAGTCCCCTTGGCTGGGTCTTTTAGGCCTTGGATGATAAGAAAACCAAACAATCTCTCACCCCCTTAAAGAACCGTCACAAACTAAATATAACAAATGTTGCTTCTATCACCAAAATGCTTAAAAATAAATGAAAGAAAGAAGAGGCAAAGAAAGAAAACAGATGAATGTATGAATACATAAATAAAAATACTACTTTAAAAAGACCTAATGTTCTTTATGTAGGATGGTTTTCTTTTAGGAGAAAATGTGATGTAGTGGAAAGAGCACTGGCCTGTGATCCAGGAGACCTTCAAGAATTCTAACTCTGATTGCCCTTAGGGTGGCCTTAATAAGCATCATCATATCTTTCTATATGAAATACATATACTCCAACACTTCTTTCTCCGAGGATCCAGGATTTCCCTAGAAGGTTACTCCTACTTACACAGATCAAAATCTATTTCTTACTTTGTAAATAGTCTTTTTGAATGCTGTAGCAAATAAATGAGCAAATGCATGAACAAATGAAATGCCAGTCCCCAATGGCCATCTCTCTAGTGGTGAGCCCCTCCAAACATAATTGGGCTGGTCTATTGCTGGGCCTGTCTGTACACAAAGCTTTTCTCGCTTGGCAGAACAGACCAGAGTGTATACCTAGCTTGCAAAGTCAGTGAGAACCCAGGACTACCTCCATATCATAAAGAGGAAAACATCATTGGAGGATGTATATCACTAGAGAGACAAATGATTGATAACCAGAAATATAGCACAAATTGATTAGATTATTTTAATTAACTAAACCAATCCCTTGTTTGAGGATGATCTATAACATATTTAGCACAAGGGTTAAACAACAAGTACATTGTGATTGACTCATTGATTATTTTGTTCAGCTGAAAAAATTAGTTACTTCTATGATCTGAATGGTCATTAAAGCCCAAACCTCAAAGTTTATTTGTATAGAAATAAGGATAGGGATAGAAATTAAAATTATGATTTCATTGGCATAGGAAATTCCCAGATGAATAAACTATTAGTGGAAATTGTCACTTTCTCTGAAACTTAAATTCTTAGAGAGTTTCCTAGAGCACTGAAAATTTAAGTGACTTACTGAGGGTCACCAAGCCCAGTAACAGAGTTGGAACTTGTACCCAAATCTCCATGGCACCAGCGCCAGCTCTCTACCCATTACAGAACTTGCCTTCTTGTCTGTTTGCAAATGTTTAATTTTTTTTTTAAATATGCACTCAAAATTCCCCAAATTTAAAGGAAAAAAAACAGTTTTCTTTAAACTGGGCTTAGATTCCTGGGCTCCATGCATTTAAGTAAAGATATAGGAAGAGCAGATTTGTAAGACAAATTTCCAAGACCAGAAGTAAAGACGCATGTGGAAGATTTGAAGGATCTGGGAAGCTCTAGTTATTGAGTAAGAGCCAGGCAGTAAAATGACTGTTAGTCCCTGCAAACAGCTAGCAAAATGAAAGAAAGGAAGGAAGGAAGGAAGAGCATATCTGCCATCTCAGCTCCATATTCAGAAAGTGTTTACATGATAAGTAGTGCAGGCAAGGTTCCAGTGCCTGATCTACTCTTATTCACAGAATCACCAAATCTGAGAGTTGTAGGGGATTTTAGAGATAGATGCTATTACTATCACCATTTTACAGGTAAGAAAACTGAGGCAAACAGAGGTTAAGTCACATACCCAGAGTGACAGAACTAGTGTGTCAGGCTAGATTTGGACTCAGTACTAACTCCAGACTTAGCGCTCTATACATCTTACCACCTAGCCACCTGAAGATCTTATTGGTATTTCCTGATATCAAGCTTAAATATTCCTTTTTGCAACGTTTAACCCTGGTTCCTGGGGCCAAAAAGAACAAAGAAAATCTCTGCTCCACATGGTAGCCTTTCAAGTACTTGAAGACAACTATTATGTCCTCCCTGTCTTCCAGGCTAAAAATTCCCAGTTTCCTTCAATTGATCTAATGCAACAATAACTGAAGTTCCTTCATCATCCCAGATAGCCTCCTCTGAACACTTTCCAGTTTATTAAACTTCACTGTTCACAACAATCAAGTGACACCACTTACCCGCTTTGCACAAATTCTACACTGGGCAAAAACTAGCATATGATTGGTATAGAAATTTGCTGCAGAATTAGGTCAACTTGGTGCTGCTGCCTCACTTCAGTTTCCTTATTTTGCCATAGTATGATCAAGCAAAAAGGGCGCCTTAGAGATTGCCTAACTCAGCAAGCTTATTTTATAAATTAGGAAACTGAATACTAGAGAGGTCAAGTGACTTCCCCAAAGCCACAGAGCTAGTCAGTGGCAAGGTCAGGACTAGAACCCAGGTGTCTTGACCTTCAGAGAAACAGTTTTTTCATTATACCATCATAACTCCTAAACCTAAACTTAACAAAGATGCGCTGTCCTTTCAGATCCTCTGGATTCCTTAGTATCTAACCATTTCTTCTTGTCATATCTGCCAGGGCCTTGAATAGGATACCTCAGTGTGACCGTCAGCAGACATGGCTAGAAGGTTAGAAAGGAACAGACACTGAATCAAATGAGTGGCAGGAAAGAGACGAGCAAATAAAAGGGAATGCCTGTTATACAGGAAAGGATGCCAGACTTGAAATCAAAAGGCCTGAGTCTGAATTCCATCTCTGCCGCTGCGTGACCTAAAGCATGTCACAAACTCTCAAAGCCTCGGTTTCCTCATCTGTGACATGAGTACAGTTGGATTAGATGACCTGTAAGGTACCAGTTCTAATTTTATGCTCCTGTTATTCTGTAAATGAGAGAAGTACTGGACATCAGAAGGCTTGTTGTCTTCATGGTGCTGCTATGCTTTCTGTCAAGCCTGTGTACTGCCCTTCCCCCTCTGCTTAATACTGAAAAGCAACTTAGAGCTGGGGCTCTCATATACTTCAGTCTTTTTGTTTGCTTGCTTGTCTTGTCCCTGAGGCACCCCCTACCTTACTGTGGCCTTTAATACCCTTGTATGGTTTGCATTCTATCTAACTGCCTTCCAGGTTTCTATCAATCTGTCAATCAACAAATCTACAAACTTACTATGTGCCCTGAACTGCCTAGAGATACAAATACAAAATAGAGCTGGTACCTGCCTTCAAGGAGATTATATTCTAGTGTAAGGGTACCACCAACGGATGGGGAGTGTTAGCCAGGGAAAGGAGCTTTGATCTAAACACTTTAGAAGCTCATAAATGGAGTCACAGGACAAAAAGTAATTTGTCCTTTGCTGGTAGCATTATTAATGCCAATGTGATTACTATTACTTTTTCCAATACTGATGTGATTTCTAATTTTATTTCTAAGCCTAATTCCTGAGCACACAAGCATTCTTGTTTCTTTAAGGGTGTACACCCAAGGAATTTTTTAAGGGGAAAAATTATTGAATACTCAGTCATAAAAGACATTTTTATTCAGCAAAAATTTAAAAAAAACCTAGAGACCAAGTCAGCTAAACTCATTTTTAAAATTACAAACTATATTTTCAACTACAAACTTAAAAAGGAGAAACAAAACACCAGTTTTTTGAAATCTTAGAGTGTGCCTGGGCTCACCCTGTCTGCACACCTGTGCCTGTATAGGAAGAGGAAAGCATCTGGAGCAGGGTGGAGGAGAGGGGATCACTCACGTAACAGATGGCAAGAATGCCTATGATGAGTAGGCCCTGGTGTCCCAATGGATCACTAGATGGTAAGAAGCATGATCTGGTCTGGGGCCAGTTAGATAGAAAGGACTAAGGTGAAGATTGGCTCACCATCCTATCCAGGGTAGCTCGGCCCCAGGGCCAACCCAAAACTTAGTGCAGCTGAGAGATTCTCTGGAGGATGGATCTGAGGGTTGCTTTACTGGTGGAAAGTCAGGCAATGTCTGATAGCAAGATGCCTCACCTGGTTAGGCCTTGGTATCCCAGCAGATGGCCATTCCATTATTTGATCTTGACCTTTTATATGAACCTTGTTGCTGGCCTAGTCAATACCCCTAAGCTGGGTAAAGACAAGGCACTCCAACACCCCCTACCCTCAGTGAATTGCCTGGTTTTTCTAGCCCTGACTTCCTGCCCTTTCTATATATTTCCCTGCTACTAAATACACACGGTTCCAGTGCTGGCAACTTGCTTCATAGCAGAAAGAAGCATCTGGCAATTACCTCAGGGGAGAATGACCTCATATCACTATAATTAAAGTGATTATTTGAGCGGAAATGTCTATTATGAAGCAGTCTTCTCTGTTTTAATATGTGTAGTCCTTGTAATGGGAACATGGGAATTGCATGTTAACACTGACGCCTCTTCCACTGTCTAATAAATCATTCTTCTTTTCAATTTCCCAGAGGAGAGGTTGTAAGTCTGCTTAACAACTGGGGACAAGTACACAAAATTCCATTACTTCTTAGGACCATGGGGCTCTCATTAGGAAGGTGAATTCCTAGAGCTCACAGTGACTTAAATAAACTCTATAAGTCTGATAAGACCCAAAGAATTCTAAGGTGATACAGGAAAGGGAAGGAGAGCTACCTGGGATAGACTTTAATGGACTCTAAAATCCACTCCCCAAAAAAGAAAAGAAAAATCTTAAACACCAGCGCTTGAGGATAGACAAGTTATTGTTTCATTAAAATGAAGCAGAGAGATGAGTTGTCAGAAGAAATAACAGTGTTTAGAAGGGTTTCCAGATAGTCTTTGGAGATTTTGTGGAAATTACTCCTACATTTGCAAGACTTTTATGACTAAACACAGTAAGGAACAACCTTTGTGGTATGATTTTGGCATGTAGGGGGCTCAGTGATTAGAGTGATAGGCCCAGAATCAGAAAGATCTGAATTCAAATCCAGCCTTAAATACTTAGTTGGTATGTAACCTTGGACAAGTCACTTAACCTCAGTCTGCTTCCATTTCTTCAGCTTCAAAATGAGGGCAATAAAAGCACCTATCTCCCAGGGATGCTGTGAGGATCAAAGGATATATTTGTAAAGCGCTTTAAATTCTTGGCATATAGTAAGGGCTATATAAATGCTTATGCCTTTCCCTTTTCTCCTGATTTCAGGGGTAACAGGCAAATTCCTGGTTCCCAAACACCTTTTCCTATGTGTTCTCTTATAACTGAAAAACCAACATTATCACTTAGGTAATATCAACCTAGGAGTCATCCTGGACTCCTCACTCCCTCTCACCACCCATATCGAATCTATCACCAAGACCTGTCAATTTTACCTTTGCAACATCACTTGAATTTGCCCTCTTTCTCATCCAATACTGCCACCACTCTACTATAGACCCTTATCAACTCTTGAATAGACTATCACAGTACAGTACTCGATGGGGGGATCCTGTCTGCCTCAAGTCTCTTCCTACTCCAATCCCTCCTTCACTGACCATGTCACTCCCCTACTCAGTAAACTCCAATGGCTCCCTATCACCTCCAGGATCAAATATTAAATGCTCAGTCAATCTATCCACATACTACCTTTCCAGTCTTCTCAACACTTACTCTCCACCAGGTACTCTCATCCAGTGACACTGGCCTCCTGGCTGTTTTACAAACAAATCAGCTCCTGGAATTCTAACTGGCCTGTCCACCATGCCTGAAATGCTCTCCCTTCTCTACTCTATTGACTGCCCTGGCTTGTTTCATATCCCAATTAAAATCCCACCCCTTTCCCAAACCCTCTTAATTCTAGTGCCTTCCCTCCATTATTTCCATTCATCCTATATGTAGCTTGCTGTGTGTGTGTATGTGTTTATGTGTGTGTGTATATATATATATATATATATATATATATATATATATATATATCTTTCTATCCATCTATATATAGATATAGATATCTATCTTTATATTTATATCCATATATCTGTTTGCATGTCTCCCCAATTAAACTGTAAGCTTTTTGAGGGCAGAGACTATCTTTTGCTTTTTTTTTTCCCTTGGTATTTCCAGTGCTTAGCACAGTGTCTGGCCATAGTAGACATTTAATGTTTATTGATTGATTATTCATTGACAATTTGACTTAAGATTTAGTCTTCTACATTAAATACAGTTTCTTTGTAAGGGAAAACAAGTTATACTTTATTGGCCACTTATACTGTAGCATAATAAGAATATCAGTTTTTTGACTGAAAATAGAGTTAATTTTGGGGAGGTCAGGGCTTGAAAGGCCTAGTATAAGAGTCAACATAGTTTATTGGAAAGAGCACTAGACTTGGAGTCAGGAAGATCTGCATTCAAATCCTGTCTCTGACACTCAATGCTTGTGTGATCCTGAACAAGTCATTTAAATTCCTTGAAGTTTAGTTTCCTCATCTATAAAAGGAGGGTAATAATAATTACAGTAGCTATCTCAGTGGGAACTGTTGGGAAACTCAAATGAGATCACTTAAGTGAAGTTTTATAAATGCATATTCCTGTTATACTTTAGAAACACAGAATATGACTAATTCACTAATCCCTGGCAATGCTGAGACTTCAACCCAAATCTCATAACTTCCAGTCCAGTACCCTTTCCAAGATAGATGACACTTCACCCATTATTAGTATTATTTTTCCTGCCCCCACCTCCCTACAGAATGCTATGGACCCCAGAACAGAACAGGGCAGGACAACTGAGGAAGGATTGTTAATAATCTCAGGAGATGCCCCTTACTTAGTTTTAAGGTAAGGTTGATGGTGGTAAAAAGATGGAAAAAAATAATAGACTGATGATTTCTCTCCATTCAGCAATATTTCTCTAATCCATCTTGGACCCTTGTGCTCTCTCTTCACAGCAGGAGACACCATTCTGGGGAATGACATCACCATCATTGCAGGTGAGCAAGCTCTCTGAGAACAGAAACTTTCACCTTGCTTTCAGCATCCCTTTCCCCATATCTATCTCCTAAACAGGGCAAAATTCCAGCTTTTGTTTTGGTACTTCCTGTACCATCTAACCATTCCATTATTGAAAATTTTCAAGTTACCCTTTCTGTGACCCTCCAGATAAATCTAGCTCCAGGGTTTCTGGACTTCCAGGAGCCATAGTCATTTCCATCACCTTAGAATAGGGGTGAGAAACCTGCAGCCTCAAGGCCATATGTCGCCTTCTAGGTCTTTGGGTGCAACCTTTTGACTGATTCCAGGTTTTACAGAACAAATCCTTTTATTAAGGGGATTTGTTCTGTGAGGTTTGGATTCAGTCAAAGGGCTACAAGTGGCCTTGAGGCCAAAGGTTCCCCATCCCTGCCTTGGACTCTCATCTAGGGAAGCAGTACTATCTTTGGCATTTATTTTCACCCTTACGTGACCAACAAAGATTTTTCCCCTCAAGTTTCTCATACCGACCTTGACAATAATCAAACATATAGCCCTGGAGATCACAAAGCTCTTTCCTTGGAATTCTGTCTCTCTGTTTCTATCTCTGTCTCTGTCTTTCTGTGACTCTCTGTCCCTTGCTCTCCCTGACTCTGACTCTGTTTTTGTCTCTGTCTCTTTCTCTCTCTCTGTTTCTTTCTCTCTGTCTCTCTCTGTCTCTCTCTGTCTCACTCTCTCTCTGTGTCTCTGTCTCTCTCTCTCTCTGTGTCTCTCTCTCTCTCTCTCTGTCTCTCTCTCTGTATTTTTATGTACAATTATCTTTTTATGCTTTACTCAGTAAATGGAAGTGCTGATTTTATGTGGTCTTCATTAAATTTAGAATTTTTAAAAATAAAATTCAAAAAGATTAAAATAAAATAATATCTGACATTTATGTAGAACGTTAAGACTTGCCAAGTGAATCATAGACATTAGCTTGCTCATTTGTGGCTCTTTGTTTCACGTAGTTGTGATTGCTGCTGTGGCCTTTGTCCTCATCTGCCTCCTGCTTGTAATTCTGCATTACATGTTCCGGCACAAGGGCACCTACCACACAAATGAAGACAAGGGGACAGAGTTTGCAGAGAGTGCTGAAGAAGCCCTGAAAAACGACCCAACCCTTCAGGAACCAGGAGATGAGAACAAAAAAGAATATTTCATTTGAGAAAAAGGAATGATTCCTCCACCAAAAAAAAAGTCACCACACAGACATTTTCTTAGTGCTCCCCATCCTGGAGGATACACCTCTCAATACTACATCTGGGGAAGAAGAGAGCCCCAGTGCTATGGCTATTTTGAGGGGAAGCTGCAGCTGCCACCACCCCCATTTCGAGGCCATTTTCTTTTTCAGGGAGAGCTGAATGCCAGATTAGGGGTTATTGATTTCATTTGCAATACAGATGGTCACCATTAAATTCAATGTCATGGGAGCAGGGGCATGGGGTAGGGGAGGGAGTGGAATGGGAAATTTAATCATTAATATACTGACAGGGCATAATGATATCAAATGTCAGTCCTTGACATTTAGGGAAAACAACAGGTGCCAATGCAAAAAAAAGATACCTTACCAGCAGAGGATGCACACGTCCCGTTGATATATAGCACAGCTATTGGAAATAAATTTTAAATGGTAACAGAACATTCTGAACCAGATAACATTGTGATTATATGGAAAAACAGAAAACATGGCTCAGTGCCCTATTCAGGACTTTTCTCATCTCTCTTGTGTTGCTTGTTTCTTATTTTTAACATTAACTATATTGGGTGGGTCTGTTTCCATTTTAGATATTTACAAAGCCTAGTATACTCTGCCAACAACATGGAAAAAATGTTTAAGAAAAACTTAGCCCCCCAAAAAGGGGGGTAGGGTGGAGTCAGGGTTGTCTAGATTCATGAGGCCTCTTGAGAGAAGGAAGCTACTGGTATATGAGAGTCACAAACCACCAAGGTGAATATATGTGAATCCTGGCTGAGCATTCACCAAGGATGGAAAATGGGTGACATTCTTAGGAATCAATATCTGAGATATCTTTCCCTACTGGGATGTGAATGAAGTGAAAGTTCTCTGGTCTGAGTCTTTTTTACTATGGTCACCAGTACCAGGGTTGCCAGAAGCACCCTTTTTACTTCTTTGTTTAACGTTAGCATTGGGTATCCATAATACAACTTAATCAAGGTGATTCAGTTGACTCAACCAGTTATTGGAGTTTTTGAAGCATTGTATATAGGAGATATTAAGTGGTTGGATGGTAACTTTTTCTTGGATTCCACTTAGCCTGCCTAGGCCTCAGTATCTTCACCTATTTATAGAGGAAGATTTATAGATCATTTTAATCAGGGAGTTTCACCAGAGATGATCTAGCTACAAATCTGTGATCTGATGGTAAATGTGTTGATGACCACATAAACTCAACTTCTACAAACTTTTTGGTCCCAAAGTTATCCCTTAATGCAACTGTTAGATTTGATCTTTCATGATATCATACAAGAGTATACATATGAACAGAACAGATAAACACAAGACTTTTTTGTCCAGGCCTTTGATTTCGTCAGAAGCAGAATACTCGTGGTGTACAAAATCCCTTCACTAACATAGGTCACCAACCCTTTCATATTGTCTTGAAGAGTTTTCTAGAACAGTGAGAGGTTGAGTGATTTGCCTATGGTAACACAGCTGCTAAATCTCAGAGGCAGGATTTCCTGTCTCTGACGTTGGACTTTTATATCATATGCAACACAGCCTCTCAAATGTTGTCACAAATGTACAATGTCAGGACTTCCAAGGTCTCTGATTTCATCCATGTAAGATCACAGAATCTCTATGCCTTAAAAACTAGGTTTTGTAAATTGTCCTGGCCCCAAACAATTCATTACTCAAGGCCAAACTTTGGTTATTTGTATTAGTAAGATCTCTCTCTCTCTCTCCCTCTCTCTCTTTCTCTCCATATGTGTGTGTATATATATATACATATATATATGTATGTGTGTATGTACACATATACAGCAGAAATACATGTGAATAAATTAACATCCAGAGCAATGTATTTTAAATTACAATACCTTTTATTTTTATATCTTCTTCATTTCTGAATATATTCTTCACCTACCTAGTGAGTCATCCCTTTTAACAAAGAAAAAAATAGAAAGAAATAACATAGCAATACTTTTTTAATAACTATAGTTTTGGATGCATAACAAAGTTAAGAAATCAATCTATCAATGACTCTTGATCTTGCTGAGGCTCTCAGCTGGTCATTCAGAAGCCACTGAGTCAGAAGGAAGGAAAGAAAAAAGCATCTATTGAATGCTTACTATGTGCCAGTCACTGTGCTAAGAGCTCTGCAAATATTATCTCATTTAATCCTCACAACAACCCTGGGAGATAGGTCCTTTTATTATTCCCATTCTGTAGTTGAGGAAACTGAGGTGAATAGAGGA
The DNA here is from genome assembly GCA_011680675.1 of Gymnobelideus leadbeateri. Taxonomy (NCBI): domain Eukaryota; kingdom Metazoa; phylum Chordata; class Mammalia; order Diprotodontia; family Petauridae; genus Gymnobelideus; species Gymnobelideus leadbeateri. The sequence goes on from WOXC01008810.1 coordinate 98,014, forward strand.
TAAGTGGCTAGTTCTGGCTTACACAGCTAGGAAGCCTGGTCTTAGAATGTAGATGAACTCAGGCCTCCCTGACTCCAGGACTAATGCTCTATCCACTGCGCCATCTAGTGGCCTCCAGTTGCCATTGTACTCTCAGGAGCTCAGGGATCTCTCAGGCTCATGAATCTGTCAATCATCCTTCCTATGAGAGATAGGAAGCCACAGTGGTCTTCTTATTTGCTTAAACCCAGTCAGTGATGAATAAGCTCACTCAGGGACAAACAAGTAAACCACGTTAAAGGGGTGATAGGGACAAGATGGCACAAAGGTGAGAGCACCAAGACCCAGTGTCAGTTCAAACAAGTCACTTCCTGTCCCTTAGCTTCCCTTTTCTCATTTGCAAAATGAGGTGCCTAGAGACTGAATGCGCTCAAATCCCCCTCTGTACAAGTTCTGTGATTCTATAAGTGGGTGCTTGTTGTTGCCTTTTAGGACAATGAAGGGAAATTCCCTGATGTTCATTTAAAAAAAAAAAAGTTGTGAGAAATCTCATTGGAAAGGAGCCCCTAGCAGGGTTCTTGAAAAAATTCCCCTCCTGCCCCCATCCCCATCTGTTGCTTTTCATTTTTTTAAATCTAGCCTGAAATCTGCCCAGCCCATTCAGAACTTAGGCTTTGCTTGGATTTATAGTCTGTTTGTTTCCTGGTGTTTGCATTTTCTAAAACACAGAATGTAATGTGGAAGATGTGAGGTTAGGCTACGAAAATGCTAGAATCGTTGATCTAGCACTTAGAAGAGAAACCATCTAGTATAAGCCCCTTACTTATAGATGAAAGAATGCATAAGTACCATCATCTAACATTCCATATCTGGCATTTACTACATGCCAGATACATTATTTAAGTGCTTTACAATTATTATATATTTAATCCTCACAACAACCCTGGGAGATAGGTGCTGTTATCTTCATTTCACTGATGAGGCGGCTGAGACTGACAGGGATTAAGTAACTTCCCCAGGGTCACACAGCTAGTAAGTATCTAAGGCCAAATTGGAACTCAGGTCTTCTTGACTCCAGGCCCAGGTGTCCCATAGGTGACCTTAATGGAAATCTGGGAAGGATAAATGAATAGTCCAAATTCACAACAGGTAGTGAGCATGCCAGATGGCATCTGAATTCCCAGGTCCTTTTACTCCACAGCTGGTGCAACTCCTGAAACCAGCTTCCTGTTTCCAGTAGTAAATAGAAGACTCTGTGGGTCATTATCCCCCAATGATGCCTGAGTCCTTTCTATGCTTCCGCACCTATGAAATGTCAGAACTCAGAATTCCTATAGACTTCCCCTCACAAGTTTTTCCTGTGCCCCCTCCTAGCATTGTAAAGGAATGTGAAGTTCAGTTCATTCCCACTTAGTTCTGAATGCACAACTGAGAACAGATGCAGTCACCCAAATCAACAGAAAAGTCTTGCAGATGGGGCCTTCTGAATCTATGGGAACATTTCCAACAATTTTCAAAGAAGGTCATTGGTTATAGAATCAACTGAAAATATCATGCTAGCTAGATTTTTGTCCCATGCAAGGAAGGAGAGAAAAAGAAAAATGTGCCTTTCCATACACATACACATATCTATATGTAAACATATATACTTTAAAAAAATTTGTTCTCCCCAATTACTTAAGACAATTTTTAACATTTGTTTTTTTTTTTAAGTTTTGAGTTCCAAATTCTATCCTTCCCTCCCATCCCTTCCCCCCTGCCCAGAGAAACAACAACTTTCTAATCAATTTAATCTAGTCTTCTCCAATCAAGTCATTATTGAGCATTTATTGCATACCCAGCCCTGCTTTACTAGTTGCCAACATTCAAGATGCAAAAAAGAGAGACATTTTTCTTGCTCTTAGGGAGCCTACAGTCTAGTTAGGAAGGTATTATTAATAGGTGCATGAAAACTTAAAATAGTAGCAAAATGTCACACACCCATGCATACATATGCACATGTGTTGTATCTTGTGGCATACATAGAGTTATAAATGTACAAACCCATGTGCACATACTATTCGTATATGAATACACAGATGAAAGCATACCTTGTTCAAGCCCACAAACCCGAGAAACTTTTCTTTTGCAGATGAGACTATGGAACGAGGTTTCCTTAATTAAGAAATAGTTGTGTATTCCTCAGTGCATTTACTCCTATACACAGATATTTTGGCAAGAACCCCCATGTGTCAGGTCCATACAATCTAAAGAGCTTAATGTTGTTAAATTTGCTGAGAAGATCCTGGGTACTTTACCAGCCCCCACATCCTTTGGCAGGTGTAGTCCTGGTCTGTGTTAACTTTCTCTAAATTCCAACTTGCTTTAAATATACAGAATAGTAGCACAACAAAACAATAGCAAAGCTCCTCAGGTACTCGAGAAGCCACTCTATCAGGGGTATTTTCAACGTAGGGGGGGAATGACAGGGAGCAAGAGGGTCCAGAGGGAACAGAGGTAGGCAATGTTTAAGCAAATATTACAACCATGTGGGGTACTGCATAGAACTGGTTTGTCCTCCAATCTTTTCTTGCCCTTCTCTACAATGACTTGGAAGTCACAGGTCAGATATCAAGGTCAACACTTTCTCTTCAGGAAGAGCACTGACACTCCATGTGATGAGGCAGAGAGTGACAAAAGATTGATGTTAAATGTCAATAGATGGTAGAATTGGGGGGGGGGGCAGGGAACAATTCCAAAGGAATCAAACAACTGACAAGCATGTACCAAGTCCTTAGTATGTCACAGCCTCTGCTGTGTGCTGGGGAAATGAATACAAAGAATGAAATAATCTCTCCTCTCAAGGAGCTTCTATACTAATAGAATCAGTGTTTAGCTCTCAAGTGACATATCTGATCAGGAATTTAACTGTGTGAAGAAAAAGACCAGAAATTAAATATTTGCAAAACTCCTACTTGGGGATTCTATGGGCCATATGAAATCTTTCCATTTGGGGCAAAAGTATTCACTTCTGTTGAAAGATACACTCCATCACTCTCTATCTCAATTTTTCTCATGAGTTAAATAGAGAGAAAAATCCCTGTCCACTAAGAAGATTGCCCTTAAAAGTGAAAGCATTCATAAAATAATATGAAATACTCTACAAATGTAATATATTATTTCTGTTTATATAGTGGTTGACATGATAAGAATGAGTTTGTTTCAGGGGAAAGATTAATGATGGTCAGTGCTTTGGAGGACATGCCAAGTAGGAATGAGTTCAATTTCTAGAGAGGACAGGTATGGGAAATATTTTAATGTTATTGAAGCATGAGGGCTTTTAAACTGTAGCCCAGATGTTGCCAGTTGATGTCCCAGACTGCCAAGAATCTGGTTCTGGTTCGGGAATCAGAGGACCTGGGTTCACATCCTACCTCTAATACTATCTTTACAACCCCAGGCTAGGAAAGTCACTCCCTAGAGCCCAATTTCCTTGATTGTAAAATTGGTCAATCAATAAATATTTGTTCTGTGCCTACCATTTTCCAGGCACTGTGCTAAGTGTGGGTTGAATGAGATGGCCTCTGAGGGTCTTTTCAATTGAAGATTTGTGGTCCTTTAGTTCTGTGATTCTATATATACAAGTTACCAGAGTCTAATTACATCACTTGTGCACACAAACACATGCCCACACATTGCTCCACTTAACATTTATTTCAATTTCTCCTCTGTACTGTACTGATAACCACAAGCTTTCAAACATATCCCTGAAACAATTTATTTTTATTCTCCTCTGCCTTGGCTAGGCCAGGTGTCTACTGTAAATAGTCACTGAACCATGTTAAGGACATGGGGAGCAGTAAGAGCCAACTACCTTTCTGCTTCATAGGTTGGAGGACACGTGGAATTTTTTGATGCATATATAAGCAATGGAGGTTTCCAACTGATTGACAGATTGATGAAAAACACTCATGAAAATTTGGACCATCCATTTGAATTGTTGGATTTCTTAACTGCCTGGGAATCTGGCATCTTAATTCTCAGGGAATCTGGGTCCTATGGCTTCCATCCCTTATTGGGGTTTTGTTTTCATTTTAAAAGGTACTGCTTCACCCAAAGAAAAGACTCATTAATGGTGGAATGTCAGACAGTAGGTCAGTATTTTGATTATGTCTCAGTAAACACCAGTGGCTTTCTATTACTCTGACTTACACATACAAAATGTTCTGTTTGATATTTAAAGCCCTTCATAATCTAGCTCCCTCTTACCTTTCCAGTCTTCTTATACCTTACTTCCCAAAACATCCTCTTCCATCCAGTGACAGTGGCCTCCTGGCTATTCCACAAATAAGATGCTCTGCTCTGGGGTGCTAGTTGTCTCCCATGCCTAAAATGCTGCCCCTCCTCTACCCTGACTACTGACCTCCCTGACTTCCCTTAAGTTCCAAGTAAAATTCCACCTCCTACAGGAAGCCTTCCTTAACTTCTCATAATTCCAGTGCCTTTCTCCTGTTAATTCTTATTTATCATTAATATAGCTTGCTTTGTACAATTCTTTGCATGTTTTCTTCTCCATTAGATTGTAAGCTCCTCGACATCAGAGACTGTCTCTTGCCTCTTTCTATGTCCCCAGTACTTAGCATAGTGGCTGGACCATAATAGGTTCTTAATAAGTATTCATTGAATGAACAGAATAGGCAGTTAACCTCATCATAAAAAGTGAGCCACCTGCTCTATGTGTAAGTCCATCTTTGCTGAAATATTTTAACTAGAATCCTCGAGTGAAAGAGAAGACTCCACAGGAACTTACTAAATCCCAGGTGTGACTGCCTTACCTTACTAGGGAGCAACGGCTTAGCAGGAGAGAGCATTCTCATCAAGCTCTCCACAGGCACTCTCTCGGTAGAGATGACTCACTTTGCCTTTGTGCTGACTCTTTCCTACTCATAGCCAGTATCTTTGCCCTCACTCTCAGACATGCATCTCTTACTGACAGGGCAAGACCTGTCAGAGTACCATGGAGCCCAGCATGATCATGGCCTCATACATCTCTCAAGACAATTCAACAAAGGAAATGCTGATACCCAAGGATTCTTAAGCCCTTGGGTCTATGGACAAAAAGTCAAAATAGACTGAGCTAGAAAGTTAGATCCTAGTTCTTACTTGGTTTCCAATTAGCTGTGTGATCTTGGGCAAGTCAAGTAGCCTCACTAGGCTTTGGTTTACTTGTCAAAGGGGAATATTAATACCTACCCTAACTAGCTAACAATGAAAAAAATTAGAATGAGTATAACAATATTGTCAAAGTGCTTTGAAAAGTTAAAAGTCCTATACAGCTATAGAGGATTCTTATTAAGCATGATACAATGTGAAATATGTGTTGTTCTGTGTTGTTCTTTTTTTTTTTAGAATAAAACTTCTTAATTCCTAGAAATGGGTTATAATTATTGGGACTTCTATAAAAGGATCACTAGCCTGAAAGCCAGGAGAACTAGATTAAAGGACTGTATACTTAGGGCTAGAAGGGATGTTAGAAGTCATATGGTCTAACCCTTTCATTTTACATTTTATTTTATTTTATTTTTACATTTCATTTTATTTTAAGGAACCTGAGGCCCAGAGACACCGGCTGTTACTGAAGGTCACGTCTGCTGTGAATGGCAGAGCTCAGATTCAGATTCCGGTTCTCTAACTCCAAAGGCAGTCCTATCTCACTGCATTCTGCCACTAAATTATGAGTGTATTCGTTTCTCTGGGCCTCAATTTTCTTATCTGTAAAATGATTCCATGGAGTAGGACAAAGGACTCTTCCAGCTCTAATGTGCTGTGATTTTATGTTTGGATCCACATCAAGAGCTTCAAGGAATTCCAAAAACATACTGTGTTCCCACTGCTCCACTCACCCCTGCTGTTTAGTCTAGATTCGAAGTACTTGAACCTATCCTCCAGAGTGAGAAATGGGTCTCATCCATTCAGCAGAATGGATGGCAGAGGGTTGCAAAATTCTTGCCAATGACTATGCAAATGGTTGCCGGTTTTTTTCCCCTAATGCAGATAGATCTCCTGTTGATTTTATCTTGTTTGTGCTTCTCCACAGGAGAAAAGAGCAGACTGTGCTTCATTCCTTTATTTAATGATATTTATCATCTTAGTAACATGTACAGTTTTAGGCCAGCGGGATGTGAACTCTGTGAGCCAAAAGCCAAGCACCAGGATAGGTCAATGATTTCCCTTAACTACAGGCCCACCCTCTCTACATGAAATTGAAACTTGCCTTCTGCTTGATGAGCCAGGGTAAGGGGATAAAGCAAAACAGTTTTCCATCATCTTTCATTGTTGGTTTGTAAGAAAGAGACTGTCTTAGCCTACATGGCAGTCTTGGTTGTCTGTTTTTAGTGGTTTATTGTTATGGAAAAAAAAGTCCCACAGCTGCCAGCATTTCTTATCCTGGACTCTTGTTAGCAAACTCAGTGCAACAATAATGGTGCAGAAGGGAATTAGACAAGCTCCAAATCTGAGGTCATCTTCTAATCAGCAATCATTCTTGCAATCTTAACAGAACTTGGAAGCCAGAACCCACACTGGGCCTCAAGGTCTTTAACTTCTGGCTGAACCTATAGTGAGTTGTTTGTTTTAAAAGTAGCTGAAATGATTTTTTAAAGTCAATAAGTACTTAGAAAAAAATCTGTATTCAATGATATCGCTAAAGAGCACGTCTACTTAGCTGCCCCCATGGAGATGGCTGTTCCTCAACCCATGTTATCTCAGGAAGACGTTTTTGTTGGCTCTTTCATTAAAAATGTATTTTGTTTGTGTTGACTAGAGGAAATGTTAAAAACAGATTTCTGAGCAAACATGATGGTTGGGCCCATTTCTCCATAACCAGAGAGTGAAAAATTTTCATCTTGAAACACAGATGAATCCTCTTTTCTATAAAGAAGAATGAGAGTCTACCCCTGGGGCCACCTGTTTGCCATGGGACCTAGAGTTGTCCTGGCACTTGCTCAAAGAGTAACAATCTCATGGGCTCACCCAATGAGTGCTATGCCTTGTAAGTGTAGTGGAGGGACATACAAAGGCTTTTTAAAACTTCAGTTTGTGTGTGGGATGGACTGATTTTATCAGCATCACATAGAAATAGCCAAAGGCTCCCCCTAACATGTACACAATTGTCCTATTCAAATGTAGGAAGTAGGACAAGAAAGATGGCAGGGTAAAGAAACAGCTGTATTCTGAGATTTCATAGATATTGAAAAGGTCCTTCTGCCCTTCAAATATCTACCCCACTGATGCCTGAAATAATATCATTCTACCATGAAAGTAACTCCTTTAAGAGTAAGCATTAATCTCTCCAGAGCCCTCCTTTAAATTATAAATGCCCAAAAGAAGGGGATACAGTAAATCTCCAACCCCATTATATGAAATGAGTTTATCAGTTTTCATTGCTCCCCAAGAGAAGGATCCTATGGCAAAGGGAGAACAGAGTACCCAAGGCCAGGAGGTGCTAAAGCATGAAACAAGATATAAGATTTGGAAATTTTGTGGACTTGGGGGGTGAGAGTGGGGGTGGAGAAGTGGTGTAAAGAAAGAAATATGGAAAGGGGATAGGATGCCAAAGACAAATCATTGAACTCAGCATTTTCCCATAAGATTTCTTTGGCCTAAATCTTTTCTCTCATTTATTGAAGAATTGACAATGGAAAATATTCTAAGGATACAACTTCAAGCAGAAGGAGGAGGAGGAGGAGAAGGAAGGAAGGAAGGAAAGAAGGAAGGAAGGAAGGAAGGAAGGAAGGAAGGAAGGAAGGAAGGAAGGGAGAAAGAAAGGAAGGAAGGAAGAAAGAAAGGAAGAAAGAAGGGAAAGAGGGAAAGAAGGAAGGAAAGAAAGAAGGTAGGAGGAAGGAAGGAAAGAAGGAAGAAGGAAAGAAAGAAAGAAGAAAGGAAAGAAGGAAGGAAGAAAGGAGGGAAGGAAGGAAAAAAGGTAGGAAGGGAGGGAGGGAGGAAGGAGGGAGGAGTTTATTTTTCACAGGGTCACCAAAGTCTAAGTATATCCTAAGTCTTTGTTGTATCTGCTTTAAAATTCAATTCAAGTGTTACAGCTAGAGACCTCCTCAGAGACTGCCTGTCCCATGCTCCTTGTTTGACAGGGAAAGAAAGGGAAGGCCAGAGATATTGGGTGACTTGCCCAGGGTCACAAAGCTGCTAAATTCTTTTGAATGCTAGTCTAGTGATATTTCCCACCCAAAAAAATGGATTGTCTAGATATTAGTTGTGTTTGGGCAGGTTTTAGCTTTGTTTTTAAAATGTTCTCAGAAAATTTGCAAAATGTCTATTTTTGTTGCAATGATCTCCCCGCATGTAAAATATCCCCCCTGTGGGAAAATAATTCAGTTCAAACAAAGCCATATTAAGCATCTATTATGTGCAAGATGCAATGCTTAGTACTAGGGAGACAGAGATGGAAAAAAAAAAAACACAGCCTAATCCCTGTTCTGAAGGAGTATGCATTCTAATAGGAAAAAAAACAAAGTGTAACCTTAGGGCAGAATGTTCTGACTGGGTTTTCTTAGAGAGGAAACAGAATAGGAAACTGCCTATGGAGGCTAGAGAAGGACGTTGGTCTGGGAGTCAGGAGACTCGAGTTCTAGGCCCGGTCTGCCATTAATTTGTTCAATGACTAAACAATTTGCTTAAACTCTCAGGATTTTGTGAGATGGTAATAATGATCACAGTTCAGTGGAGAAAGCACTGACTTTGTAGACAGGATCTACTCTATCAAAGGCCTTCTTCTCCAGGAGAATGATGTAGGAATAAATTGCATGCTGACTGATCCCAAATAAAGGGTGTGTGTTAGGCTACTGAGTGTCCTCTCATACACACGAGTTATGAGTTTCCCTGATAGCTCTGTCCATGATGCCAAGTTGGAGAGCCCTGTTTCTATTGGTTTCTTTGACAAGGGTGGACACTTGGCTCTAGGAGAGGACTTATTGGTGGGTGTCAAGGGACCTCGGGCTTTGAAAGAATGTATGGACTCCAGCCAGATTTCAGGGAGATTCATAGTCAGTCAGTCCACAAGTATTTCTGGAGTACATAGTATATGCAAGGCACTATAGGGGTAGAAAGCAAAGCAACAAGCATTTATCTAGTGATTATTCTGTGCCAGGCACAGTGCCAAGTGCTAGGGATACAAGGAAAGGCAAAAACCAGTTATCTCCCTCAAGGAGCTCACATTCTAATGAGGGAGACCTCATGTAAATAAGTAGATATATACAGAGTAGATGAAAGATAATCTAAGAAAAAAGGCACTACCCAAGCAGTGGGGGGAGGTGGGGCAGGGAGTAGGAGAGGCCTCCTACAGAGTACAGGAATTGATCTGAGTCTTGAGAAAATCCAGAAAAGCTAAGAGATACAGGTCATTCTCCAGACATTCGAAACCAAAGCAAAGGCATGTTGTTTTTCTGTTGTTGTTCAGGTGTTTCAGTCATATTTGACTCCTCATGGCCCCATTTGGGTTTTTCTTGGCAAAGATACTGGAGTGTTTGCCATTTCTTCTCCAGCTCATTTTACCTTTCCTCAGACTCATCTTCCTGAGTTCTGATCTGGTCTCAGACTCTTACTAGGTTGGGTGACCCTAGGCAAGTCATTTTATACAGTTTGCCTCAGTTTCCTCATCTGCAAAATAAGCTGGAGAAGGAAATACCAACCCACTCTAGTATCTTTGCCAAGAAAATCCAAAATGGGATCACAAAGAGTTAGATATGGCTGAAAAACAGCTGAATAGAAATACTCCCAAGTTACAAATGAGAGAACTGAGGCTCTAAGAGGTTATCATTTGCCCAAGGTCATGAGGTAGTTGAGGCAGCATTTTAATTCTGACTTTCTAACACTCAGCTCAGTTCTCTTTCCATGATAAACATGACTCATCCCACCTCCACTGGAATACTGTCTGGATAAATGAGATCATCCATGTGATAATGTTTTGGAAAGAAGCTTGTTTGGCAGTACTCATTTCCCCAGTCTGACTTCATTGGAAGGACTGATGGAGCATATATACAGAGATTTCCTAGGTCTTTTTTCTCTTTTTTTCTAGAACCAGCAAAACATTGTACCTTATCTCTTCCTATTCCCTATCCTGGCCCCTGGCTTCTGTGTAAACAAAGTTGGTCTGAACTGCTTTTATGCAGCTCCAGATACCACTCACAACCCTGGGTCAACTAAATGGAGGGCTTTCTCCATTGAAATCTTTTCACAAATGTTAGTTATTTCTTAGAAAAGGAGAACAAGGATATAAGAGAGAGCAGATTGGGGGAAAGGGTATTCAGTAGGCTTGCTATCTGAGGGTGGGGGTAGGGGAAAGATGGGAAGAAAAAATTGTAACCAAAATCTTGTGGAAATGAATGTTGAAAACTAAAAATAAATAAATCAGAAAAAATATCAAAAAAAGGAGAAAAAGGGTTGTGACTGTAGTCATTACTACAGGCATGCAGATGTTGCCAGATAGACATGGAAAGCTATTTTGGGCCTCCCTACAGCTGGGGCATTGAGCATGAGGCCTCTGTTATATGATTTGGAAAATGTAGTAGAATTGGCCTGGTTAAATTTAGATGGGAGGCCACCTGGGGATGCCAGATACTACAGGTTTGGGTGATAATCTAGGTAGTAGAAAGAGATCTGTCCTGGGAGACGAAGATTCTTATTGTAGCTTTTCCACAAACGCATCGTTTGATGTTAGTAAGTCACTCAACTGTGGTCTACTTCAGCCTTCTCATTTGTCAAATGAGAGTTGGACTTCCTATCCCTTTCATCTCCAGATATTCTTATTCAGAGACACAAGCCGGAGTTTTTGTTTCTTCTGGACATTCAAAGCCATAAAAACCTTCTCAATAGCAATTAACATTTAATAACATTTGAAAGGAAGGAAAGTAGGGCAGGAATTCAAGTCAGCTAGCATGAGAGTTGGTCTGGAAATCTTAAGCCTTCAACTCTGGAGTACCTAGGTTAAAGTCCTTCCTCAGACTTATACTAGTTGTTTGAACCTGGGTAAATCACTCAGTGGAAGTGCTAATACTATTTAACCTACAAAGAAGTCACTCTCCTTTTTGGTAGAGGGTTTCCTTACCTGGATACCCCAATGCCAATGAAATCACAGATACAGTCCCAATCCCTATGTGCAAGAAACCTGGGTGCATTTCTAGGGCTGTATCCCAAAGAGATCATCCAAGTGGGAAAAGAACCTGTATGTACAAAAATATTTATAGCAGCTCTTTTTGTTCTGGCAAAGAATTGGAAATCAAGGGGATGCCCATCAGTTGGGGAATGGCTGAACAAGTTGTAGTATAATGAATACTATTGTGCAATAAGAAATGAGGAGCATTTCTTATCTCATAATAACCTGGAAAGATTTATATAAACTGATGCTGAGTGAGGAGAGCAGAACCAGGAGAACATTACAGACATGTTGTATCTGTGATGACTAACTTTGATAAACTGGGCTCCTCTCAAAAATGCAAGACAATTCCAAAGGACTCATGATGGAAAGGGCTGTCCACATCCAGAGAAAGAATTACAGAGTCTGAATGCAGATTGAAGCAAACAACTTGCTCTCTCTTTTTGTTTTGTTTCATTCTTTCTTTCTCTTTGTTCATTCTATTGGTTACAAACCTTCTTTACAACTTGACTAATGTTTAATGTGAAGGTGTTTGTAGAACCTATATCTGATCACATACCGCCAAAGAGGGTGTGGGGGAGGAGAGGAATGGGGAGAAAATTTGGAACTCAAAAGCCTGTGGAACTGAATGTTGCAAACTAAAAGAAAATAAAGAAATTAATCAAAAAATTGGGGTGCAAAGATAAAAATAGGCACTCAAAGAACTTCTATAAAACTGAGGACTTCACCTCCCTTCCCCCCTTCCCAAAAGTGACCTAAACCAGGTTCTAGGTATTTTGTTGATCAGGATCCTTTCCAAACCATATCTCAAAAGTTACCATTGTCCTGACTTTCCCTAGTTAGACAGTGAGCATGTTTATTTCAAAGCAAAAGCATTTTAATGTAATAATATAGTAATAAAAGTAATAAGAATATTCCCTCATAAACCTAGATTTCTCTATTTCATGAATACAGTGAACTGTTCATTTGACAGCAAGTGAATATGCTGTGAGATCACGTTTCCAGAGCTTACATGCTCCTTATTTGCTATGACTTCTTTTCCCACCTAAGACTTTGTCTGCCAGTCACGGGAGATGCTATGGTTAGTAAGCCTCCCTCTTACATGGGAGCGCTACAACTTTTTTGAGTTAGCTCTTTTAGCCTTCTACTGGGGATACACTATAATATTCAGGTAAGATCATTTGGTCACTTGCTACTCTGTTCATAGAGGTCACAGTGATTATTCAGCCTCTCTCTGAAAGGTCTTCCAGCCAATGACTATAAAACAATTTCCCTTAGCAAAGCTGTATCCAAAGGTAGCATATGCTTGTCTCTTCTGACCCCTTCATGTCAACTCTCATCTAACTTACATTGGTCAGTGACTTTGCAAATTAAACACTGGTCTCTCTCTACATTTTTTTTCTTTTCAACATATACTTTATTAACTTCTGGTTTGCATCATTCATTTCCACCAGATTCTGAGTTACAATTTTTCCCCATTTTCCCCTACCCACCACCCCAGAATAGCAGTCCCACAAGGCATCCCCTCATCCAATCTGCTCTCTCCCATCTCTTCTCCCATACCCCCTTCGACTTTTCCATTAGTGCAAGGTGGATCTCTGTGCCCCAATGCCTACACATCTTATCTCCCAATTACATGCAGAAAAGTATTAATAATAGTATTTGTATATATTTGAAACATTTAATTTTAAGACCTCAAATTTCAGATCCATTCCCTTCCTCTCTTGTCACCCATTCCCTCTGGGAAGATAAGTAATTCAGTATATGTTATACATGTCTAGCTATGCAAAATATTACCATAGTAGATATATTGTAAAAGGCTACTTATAATTCCCTCCCACCCATCCCACCCCCCACCTGGTCCATTCCCTACTTTGATCCTGTCCCTCTTCAAAGGTGGGTACTTCCAACCTCCCCTCCCCCCAGAATATCCTCCCCTCCATCATCCCCCATCTCATCCTCCTTCCCCCTACTCTGCTGCAGGTTGTGATATCCTATTTAGTATGTATGTCATTCTTTCCCTGAGCCAAATTTAATGAGAATATGGTTTTGCCTTTTTGCCTTCCCCTCCCCTGTAGCCACTCCCCCTTGCTTCTTCTATGTGAGATAGTTTACCCTACCCTGTCTCTCCCCATCTCCTCTTGCCACTTCCCTCTCTCACCTCATAATTTCACCCCTTAAGTATCATCCCTTCCCAACAAATTCAACCTATACCCTCTATCCATGTATAACTGTAAACATATATACACACATTCACATATGTATTCATATGTCCATATGCCCTTCTTCCATTATTTTCATATTGAGAAAGGTTTCATCAGTCACAATTATTGTTTTTCCATGTAGGAATGTAAATAGGTCAACTTTGATAAGTTCCTTTTGATTTCTTTTCCCTGATTACCTTCTCAGGCATCTCTTGCTTCTTGTGTCTGGATGTCAAATTTTCTATTCAACTCTGGTTTTTTTCTCAAGAATGCTTGAAAGTCCTCTATTCCACTGAATGACCATATTTTCCCCTGAAACAAAATACTCAGTTTTGCTGGGTAGGTGACCCTTGGGTTCATTCCCAGCTCTTTTGCCCTCTGGAATATCATATTCCATGCCCTTCCATCCCTCAGTGTAGAAGCTGCCAGGTCCTGGGCTATTCTGATTGTGTTTCCACAATATTGAAATTGTTTCTTCCTGGCTGCTTGTAGTCTTTTCTTCTTGATCTGGGGATTCTGGAACCTGGCTATAATATTCCTGGGAGTTTTCTTTTGGGGATCTTTTTGTGGATCCTTTCAACCTCTATTTTGCCCTCTGGGTCTAAAACATCAGGGCAGTTTTCTTTGAGAATTTCTTGAAGGGTGATTTCTAGGTTCTTTCTTTGATCATGGCTTTCAGGTAGTCCAATAATTTTGAAATTATCTCTCCTGGATCGATTTTCCAGGTCAGTGGTTTTTCCCATGAGATATTTCACATTGCCTTCTATTCTTTCATTTGTTTGGATCTGTTTAACACATCTTCATTTCTCATAAAGTCATTAGCTTCCATTTGCTCTAGTCTAACTCTGAAGGAATGAATTTCCTCAGTGATCTTTTGAGATTCTTTTTCCATCTGGCAAATTCAGCTTCTTAAAGCATTCTTCTCCTCATTTCCCTTTTGAGCCTCCTTTGCCATTTGAGTTAGTCTATTTTTTAAGGTGTTATTTTCCTCAGTCAGGCTGTTGACCCTCATTTCATACTTTTCCTGCATCCTTCTCATTTCTCTTCCCAATTTTTCCTCCACTTCTCTTATTTGGTTTTTGAAATCCTTCTTAATGTCCTCTATGGCCTGTAATCCACTCATATTTTCATATGGGGCTTTTAGTGCAGGATTTCTGACCTCACAGTCCTCCTCCTGTTCTATGCATCGATCTGCTTTGCCCCCAGAATAGGAGTCTAATGTTGCATTTTTCTGTTTATTTTGTTTCCTTTGCCTCAGCATGTTGCCACTTAATTACTTGAGTTTGGGGCTTGTTGCCACAGTAGGACTCTGCCACCAGACAGGGGAGCTGCCATCCCAATGTTGGGCTCTTCACAACTCCCGGTTCTGGCAAGCTGGATACCCACACCACAACCTCCACCTCAGACCACAATCCAGATCCAGGGAGGTTAAAGCAAGAGTGATTACTCCCCAAGACTGATCGCTAGATCTCCCTACAGTTCGCAGGCCAGGAGCTGGAGCTGCCACTGAAATTGCAAAATGGAGTGTGTCCTCAGCAGCTTCTAGCCCCTAGGGGAGGAAGCCGATGCATTCCCCAAATACTGGTCCCAAAGTCCATAGAGCACTAACCTCTCACTTTGTCCTAGGCATGTCTATGTTGATAATTCTGGAATCGCCATAGCTGCTGGTGTTCTGGGGTCCCTCCAGCCAGCTGCTGGCCCGGCCGCCCTGGGGCTAAAACTTCAGCTCACTCAGACCTGGGCGGACCTGGGCTCGGCTCTCTGGCACACTGGGCTGTTGGCTGCCATCCTGCAGAGCTGGCCCTTCCTACAGGGCTGCTGGGTTCTCCTCAGAAAGAGGTTAGCTTCTCTGTGTCATTCTGTGGGTGCTGGGGCTCCAGAAGTTTTTCAGAGTCCCCTTTTACATAGTTTGGAGGTAATCTGTGGGGAGAGTTCCTTGGAAGTGCTGTTTCTACTCTGCCATCTTGGCTCCACCCCCCCCTACATTCTTGAGGGGATACTGCATGTATATAGTAATTTGATAAATGAGTTGGATCATGAGAAGGCTTTATGCAGGAGGTGTCAACTAACCCAAGCCTTTAAGGAAGAAAAGGACTCAGGGACAGAGTTGAAGAAGTAATGCATGGGTTAATTTTAGTGTGAATGATCAGACCCAGGAGACACAATGTTGAGTTTGGAGAATAGCAAGGAATCAAATTTAGCTGAAATTTAAAGGAGGAAAAGCCTGACCAAAGAGACTGGGACCAGACTGTCAACAGTATTGAATCCTAAACTGTTTATATTTTAGCCTAGAAACAAAAGGGAACAGGTGTCATGTTCTATTCTACCAAAGAGTCCCTAAAGCACTAGGCACAGTGCCCCACCCATAGTAGGGATTTAGTAAAGACTTACTGGTTGTTCAACTGATTGCAGGGAGACTGGTCCCTCTCTCAGGCTGAGCCTTTATGATACCAAAGGAAATTATCCCTCCTTGCTTAGACCTCCTCATTCACTGCCTCCTAGATAGGTTTCCTATTGAAGAAGTCAGGCTATATAAATCTTTCTACATTCCCTTGGCATCCAAAAGAGGCACTAAGCCCAAAATAATCTCCGTGCTCAACCTAGAAAAGAGATGAAAAATGCAGTCACTATGTCCAGATATGATATTTGTTCATGGCAGCTATTCCTCTTCCATCCCTGCTGCATCAGGACTAAAATTTGAGGTTGACAAATGGTAAAGGAAAGGTCTGTATTTCAGAATGGTCCACTCCCAAAACCAGTATTATAGAGGAGTAAGTCTGTTTTAGGAAATTAATTAACCCTATCTCATAAATATGAAGAATCCACTAGTTCTCAGCTTCAGAATTTTGCTGATTGCTACTAATTTCCTTTGAGCTTAGAGGACTGAGGGTTCTACAAAGAACTTCAGACTATTTCGAAGTGGTTGTAAAATTCATTCAAATACTCTTTCCTCATTAACATAGGGCTCTTGGGGCACTGGAGCCCCACCATCCCCAACTGCAACTTTGACCCAGTAGAAATAATCAACCTTTTCTGCTCCAAGTTCCACAGAAACCTATTAGACCTATTGGGAAGGGAACTTCTGGGGGAGCTTTGTTACATGCTCCATGTTGAACAGAAAAAAGATTCAGTACCTTCCCAATAAATAGTCTCCAGAACTGTTCTTTACCAAATTGAAGGTGACTATATTTTTCTGTAATCTTATCCCATGCAACTTATTCATAAATCATGGCTTCCTAGGGTAAAGTGTGACCCTCATGGCCCTTGAAATCCCATGACTCACTCAGGGGCATATAAAATTCTAGAGAAACACTCAGGTTATCATTGAAGTCACTAGTTCCATTCATTCTTCAGAGTACAAGGTGGTAGAAACTCCAAACAGATATACTAAATCCAGTAAAGGGCAAACTTGGGAAGTTTAGCTGGGGATGGAGGGTGGGAGGCCAGGCAGAGTTCTTAACCTGAAATCCACGGATCCCCCAAAGAATCTGTAAATGGATTCCAAGAGATCCAGGAAATCGGATAGGGGAAATAATACATCCTTATTTTCACTAACATTTGGTTTCTCTTGTAATCCTATGATTTTCGTTTTTTTAGATTTTATGCATTTAAGTTTTTTTTTTCCTCAGAAGGGGTCCATAGGCTTCCCTAGACTGTGAAAGAAGTCCATGATAGGAGAAAAAAGTTAACAAATTCTCATGTATACTGATGGGGTGCTTGGGTTCTTGTGCTTGGACCCCAATTCCAAGATCACATTTCTCCCTAGCTTCAAAACATTATCCCTGACAGTTTTCTCCTCCAGCCCAAGGACACTATGCCTAGAAATAACTCATGAGTGGCCCCAGTAAGACAAACTATCTTTCCCTATCACAAGAACAAGCTGACCTCTGAAGAAATTATCTTGTAAAAACAGGACTATCTTGTAACCACAGAATTATCATGTATTGATTCCCAAAGTTATATTCAATCCAGAGGTCAAGCTATAGACATCAACTCTCAAAGCTATCTTCCTACAGATGTAACAGACCAAAAATACACCCCTGGGAAACCCCTTCCCCTGGTTTTCAGTAGTGAACGACACTTGTGACCAAGGTTGTAAATTATCGCCTAATTAGCATATCTGACAGATAATTCACCACTTTTCCTATACAAGCTTTAGCATCATTCCTGTTAAGTTGAAAGTTCCTTAAGGAATGAAATTTCCTTAAGGAGCTCTGCCTGCCATATTGGAGTTAAAATAAACCTTTGCCACCTTGACTTAAAGAATGCTTGAGTCCATGAATTCATTCCAGATGACTCTGTCCAGTACTCTGGTCTTTGCGGGGCTCCTGAACCCCTTAAACCGCATTAGTACAGAAGAGGCAACTAAGACATAGAGAAAGTTACTTGCCCAAGGTGATACTGCTAGTCAATGAGAGAAAAGCAATAGAATACACATCTTCTACCCTAATCCCCTTTTTACCGTAATACACTGCCATCTTGGAAAAATACAGGCTCAGGGGCCAGAAGGCCTAACTGCAAATGACATCTCTAATTTGCTATCTAGGTGACTTTGGGCAAGTCTTTTACCCTTTCTTAACCTCATTCCCCTTACTTATAAACTGAGAAAACTAGACTAGGTAGTTTCTGAGGGCCTTTCCGGCTCTAAAAACCCATGATTCTATGAACTTCTGTCTATCTTAGCTCTATCTATTGAACTTCAGTTCAATCATGTTCTTTCTTAGGTACTTCAAAGTGGATAGAAAAAATTTCTATTTATTAAATTTATCTATGAAATTAAATTTCTATCTATCTTTTATTTATTTATTTATTGCTATTTGGAGGGCAATTGGGGTTAAGTGACTTGCCCAAGGTCACATGGCTAGTTTTTTGTGTTAAGTGTCTGACTCCAGATTTGAACTCAGGTCCTCCTGACTCCAGGACTGGAGTTCTATTCACTGTACTACCTAGCTGCCCCTCTATCTTTTATGACAACTTAGTTAAGAAAGGGTTATAACTGGAGGATAGGCTTAGGTAAGGGTTGGGGAAGGAAGAAGGGATTTGTAGGGGAAGGTCCTTCCTAGAAATGAGATGGGAAGACCAGGCACTGAACCAAGATGGGGAGGGCAGGTGGGTTTGCCAATAACCCTACTGAAGTACTTAGCATGCTACTTGGCATATAGTAGGTACTTCAAAAATGCTTCTTGTAATAGATGAGGAAACTAAGGCACAGGGAACTTAAGTGATTTAGGTGGTGTTTCACAGCTAGTAAACATCTGACATAGGATTTGAACCCAGGCCTTCTTGACTCAAGCGGTGCCTCCTGTTCTCTTCATCATACTGCCTGCTACTTTGGCCATTAGAGTTAGGACTCCAACTCTCAAGCCACTACTCTTTCTGCAGGACACTGACCTGATGGTTAGATATGCATCATGCCCTGCCTTGACTTTATCAAGCAACTTCTACAAACTGTCAACCACTCTTGGAAGCAAGGTAGCTTT
Source organism: Gymnobelideus leadbeateri (assembly GCA_011680675.1). NCBI lineage: Eukaryota > Metazoa > Chordata > Mammalia > Diprotodontia > Petauridae > Gymnobelideus > Gymnobelideus leadbeateri. The sequence continues at coordinate 116,823 of WOXC01008810.1, forward strand.
CATAGAAATGCCACATAGAGGAAGAATACTTATTCAGCCTCATGTAAAGTTTTGCAAATGTTAAAGCTCTAGATAAATGCTTGTTGTTTATTTGTTTGTTTGTTGTTGTTAAAAAAAAAAGCCTTTGGCGCAGTGAATAGAGCGCCGGCCCTGGAATCAGAAGGACCTGAGTTCCGAGCCGGCCTCTGACACTTAATCCATACAAACAAAAAAACCTAGCCGTGTAACCTTGGGCAAGTTACTTAACCCCAATTGCCCTAAAGGGGCGGCTAGGTGGCGCAGTGAGTAAGAGCCGGCCTCGGAGTTTGGATGACCCGAGATCAGATCCGGCCTCAGAAAATGAGCACCCACGCATAAATAATGACTAGCCGTGTAACCTTGAGCAAGTTACTTAACCCCAATTGCTTTAAAAAAAAAAAAAAGCCTTGGTTTTGAGTGGGGTCAGGTGAAGGAGATGATGTTGAGGGCAAGGAATTCCAGATCCTAGAACACTATTGATGAAGGTTTTGGCCAAATGGCACACTTGCAAAAGTAGGTACATGCTTTGACATGTCAAGCTAGATGACAATTCATTACATCCATCTGTGCCCTGCTTTTGGAGGGGCCCAATATCTCTAGTCAGCCTTATGATACAGAGTAGAAATGTTATGTTGTATTCTACCTGTTTTCTGACTGCCACCATCCTTGCTTGGTGAATGTCACACGGCCTAGGGCTGACAGTCTGGGTTATTATGATCCTCCACTAGACTCTGTTCTGCTGATACCATTCTAAGTTTAACCTGAGCTTCTGTCCTAGTGCAGTTTCTTTGACTTCTGGTGAGCTCCTGTTGGATGCCAGCCTGTTCATTAGTCAAACTGAAGCAAGAGACTTTGGAGACAGTGACCTGTGGATAGCTCTCCCCTACTTGCTTGCTTAGAATGTCAGGTCCTGGAGGGAAGAGACTTACCACTTTTGCCTTTGAATCTCCAGAACCTATAAGACAGTGCCTGCTGCTTAATGAATGATTGTGGATCAATAGATTGTCCTACCTCCCTGCTGTCATGGCTTATACCCTGGACCCCCTAGGGGAGTAGTTTACAAATAGAGATCACTTCTTAATTAGAGAAATCCCAGCAAACAGCTATAAATAATTCCTTGTGTTTAAGTGATATCATGGAATTCACATGTACCACCATCATGGTCTGATGTAATGAAATACATATACATAAGCAACTACCTTCATGGGGTATTTAAAAGAGTTACCATCTGGCCTTAAATCTCTGCTCCTGTCATATTGCCTTCCCATAAGAGTCACTCCTTTAAGTTTTAAGGCATTCTTTCTAGAAGAGGCAGTTAGGTGGGACGGGGTTGAACCTGGAGTCAGGAAGACCCAGCTGCCTGAGTTCAAATCTGGTCTCAGACTCTTACCAGCTGTGTGATCCTGGGCAAAGCACTTAACCCTGTTTGCCTCAGATTTCTCATCTGTAAAACGAGCTGGAGAAGGAAATGGCAAACCACTCTAATATCTTTGGACATGACTAAAACAACTTAATAACAAGAAATTATTTCCAGGGGCCTCTAGGGAAGAACCCAAGAAGTTAATTCATTTCCATTAACACCATGGCATGGATTAGTATATTCAATTAACTCCAAGCTAAGAGCTAGACTTTAAGATGAGATTTTGGACAAATGTATTTTATGGTAATAAGTGACCAAGAAAGATCTATGGTTGTCTCTGCTAGATCTGAACCTAGCATTTTTGTTGCCCAGGGCAATTCAGTTGAGGTTGTGGAAGAAAGGGATCCCAGGAAAACATTAGGTTACTATTGAGGAGACAGCTCTTTCACAGGGGATAGGGGACTAAGAGTGAGGGAGGCCACAGAGGAATGCACCTGGAGTCTTACTTGTAAGGGAAAAAGAAATACACCGTCTGGTAGCTTGTTATTTTAACTAATTAGTCTTACTAACTAGCTGCTAAGCTAGGTATGTATTTCTAAACTGCAGAAGAATCGTAAATGCTAACAACCTCCTTTAAATATTTATATCCTAGACCAAAGCCATAGCCTCTTCTAGTTTAGGCACTGCTCAGGGAAGGAAGACCTTATTGGGGCAACCACACTGAAGAGCACAGGGCAGTAAGGGAGAGGATAAAACAGGAGACTACATGCAAGTAGGATGAGTTTCTAAAGACAAACATACCTTCCTTCATTCTTCCAGAAGCCAACACCAAAAGTCAGTATTCACCAGGATCTCTGAGTGACTTTTTTTTCCTAGCTCCCAAGAGGTACTAGCAGGCAAGAAAGAGTAGGCCAGTCAACCAATAAAGAGTTGAGCTTTTATAGGAGAGAGGATTGGAAAATGCCTAATGCTACTTGAAAAAAAAAACCTGAAGCCCAGAGACATCTTTCGTTTTCACTTTATCTCTCAAATGCAGTAGATCTGACAGCCTAATTTGGTAATTAAGAGACAAAAACGGCCCTTAATTCATTCTGAGGAGAACACTTTTTTTCCCACAGACAGAATGAACCCCAAAAGGATCTGGAAGTGTGGATTAATGACTTCATTAAGAATATCCTCCACTTAGCATAGAGGGAAAAGCTACTGACTTTCAACATCTGGGAATGGAGCACAGCTGCTCACTTACAAAGCACAGCCATCCTTACAGAGCTGAAGCTCATAGCATTCTATATGGTGTGATTTTAGGAGACCCTTGTGAGGTTCCTAGTCTCTTAAATGCCTCCCCACCCCAGATGATCACTAAGGACTGAAACCTTTCACCAACTGAATACACTAATCTATGCTATGGTGTTAGTGAAAGTAGATTAAATTCTTGGGTTCCTTCCTAGAGGCCTCTGGAAATACTTTCTTGCTGTTCAGTTCTTTTGATCTTGTCCAAAGATACTGGAGTGGCTTTCATTCCACAAACAGTTATAAGGATTAAAGTTTGAATGTCCCTAGAAGAAACGCAATGGCTTATAATTGCACTAAGGAGTAAGAGACTGATGACAGCTCTTTCCTCGAAAATAAGTAGTGTTGTTGTTCCTGCTGTTGCTGTTGCTTTTGCTGTTTTTAGGGAAAGCAGATCATAACAGAAGGGCACTAGGTACCTGAAGGAGTGGATTGGAGGGAAGGAAGGGGCAAAAGATAGAGAAAGGCATGTATTAGAGAAACTTCCCTGAGAGGAGTGGGGTAGGTTCCCTGCCAGTGCTAAACTCTGTGATCTGACACCATCTATAACCAGTCATTTTTGCTCAAAGGGCACCACAAACTTCATCTGGAAACAAGTGACAGGAAACATTGCTTCAGGGCAGGTGTAGTGAGGGCAAGGTAGAGAGGTAGTGCTCCCCAGGGGAGGAAGCAGGTGTAATGCCATGCTCAGAAGCTTTCCAGAAGAATGCTACTGTGAACAGCTTTTAAGATTCTGATTACACAGTATGATGATCACTCTATTCCATAACAAATCAAAACATCCACAGGAAATCAAGGTAAAGCATTCACAATATTACAACTTATCACAGAAAATCACAATATAATATTCACAACATAGTCTCAAAGTACAATAGTCAGTCTTCCACTCATGGGGCACACTTGATTAACTCAGTCACTTATTCAGCAATCAATTACTAAGTATCATACACAAAACCCTCCACCCCTTAGGTCACTAGTAAACTATAATTCCATAATTACTCAGTAACCAAGGAGAGGTCTTTCCATCGTGACTTGAGGCCTGTTCTCAGATTCCCTGGATCCCCTTCCATGGTCCCAGATTCTACCTGGATTCACCAGACTGTCACCTGGGTTCACTGGTAGACAGCTCCCAGTTCCTTGTCCAGCTTTCTGGGTAGGTCCTGCTCCACAATGAATTTCACAGGGTCTGGTCCATGTCAGATCCTTCACCATTTCTGCTCCAGGGAATTCAAGGCTCAACCAAGCCACAAACAAAGTCTCAGCATCCCAGTCATGCTTCTTCAGTCACCTGGGCTCCTGGGCTCCTGTTCAGAAGAAGCTCCACCATCATAAGTTCCCAGGAAATTCTGGCTCAGTTCTCCATTCTCTCTTCTGTAGCTGCTCTGCCACCAGATTCTGGTCCCAGGAAATTCTGACTGTGCCTCTCTGGGGCTTTTCTTACATACACACAGCATTAGCTTCCTCTTTCATCCAACCCCTTCCTGTTACAGGAGACAGGAGTTCATACCTTCTGTTTCCCTAACAGAGGCTAGATCAGTTACTAAGTGCTAAGTACCTACTACCTTTGCCAACACAAAGGGATCTTCAAATTCAAATTACATTACCATTACAGCAGGCCATCTAGGAAATGACTATTTTAACTACATATGTGTGTGTGTGTGTGTGTGTGTGTGTGTAGTATGTGTGTAGTATGTGTGTATGTGTTTTACACTAAGTACACAAAGCTCTCTACAGAAAGACCACAAGTACTTTTCATAGGTCATAGGACCCTTCAGGTCCTTGGGCCAAAACTCTAGTCATTCTGCCCAATTTTTCAGAGAGCTAGCCTTCCTAGAAGAGTTGGAGTAATCCAAGAATCCTGAGCGATTCTTAGACAAACCAGAAAGGGTTCCAGTGTCTGGAATCCTTTGAGAAAATAGGAAGGAAAGTGATATTAGATTGTAAATCTCTTGTGAATAGGACCTGTTTTATTCTTTGAACTTATATCCTCAGAGCCTAACACATTGCCTCACTCATAGCTGACATTTGATAAATGCCTGTTGATTGATTGATTTCTACAGAAGTGAATGGTTCCCAAGTTCTCCCCACTTCAGTCTATCCTCCATTCACTTGTCAAACTGATCTTCCTAAAGTTCAAATCTGGCTGTCACACTCCTATTCAACAAGCTCCAATAGCTCTCCATTGCATCGTGTCATATATAAAATCCTTCAGCTTTTAAAGCCCTTTATCACTCAGCCCCCCCCACCTTTCCAGTTTTCTTACACCTTATATCCCTCCACCGGCTCTAGGGTCCAGAGACCCTGGCCTCTTTGCTGTCCTCACACACTACACTACACTCCATGTTCCAACTCCAGACCTTTTCACTGGTTGTCTCTCGCACCTAGAACTAACTCTCTCTCTCTCTCTCTCTCTCTCTCTCTCTCTCTCTCTCTCTCTCTCTCTCTGCCTGTGTGTCTCTGTCTATCTCTGGTTGTCTTCCCCACAGTGTCCTTACATTTGTATCCCCAGCAGTTAGCACAGTGCCTGGAACATAGTCAGCACTTAATAAATGTTTATTAACTATTGACAACCTGTCTTTCCCAGTCCTCCTTAGTCTTAGTGCCTTACCTCTAAGATTATCACTAATTTATCCTGCATATATTTTTTGCTAATCTATTGTTGTTTGCAATTGCCTCTCCATTAGACTGTGGGCTAGAGGACTGTTTTCATCCCTTTTCTTATCCCCAGAGCTTGGCACATGGCCTAGCACACATAGTTGGTATTTAATAAATGCTAGTTGATTTGATATGACAGTTGAGTCTGAGAGGTTTCCTTGGCAGGAATATGGTCCTTATGGAGGGACTGCCAGATGCTGGATGTTTATGTCATGGAATGAATATAAACTTCCCATATTTTTTTTTTAAAGCAATTGGGGTTAAGTAACTTGCTCAAGGTTACACGGCTAGTCATTTGATTTATGCGTGGGTGCTCATTTTCTGAGGCCGGATCTGATCTCGGTCATCCAAACTCCGAGGCCGGCGCTCTTACTCACTGCGCCACCTAGCCGCCCCTTTAGGGCAATTGGGGTTAAGTAACTTGCCCAAGGTTACACGGCTAGGTTTTTGTTTGTGCGGATTAAGTGTCGGAGGCCGGCTCCGAACTCAGGTCCTTCTGATTCCAGGGCCGGCGCTCTGTTCACTGCGCCACCTGTAGCCGCCCCCAGCTTCCCATATTTTTAATGGTATCTTAGCATAAAGATTGTCCTGATGCTCTGGGTAGAGTGAGGGAAGTAGACTTCAAAAAAGAGAGTTGTCTTTACAATTTAGAATTGTGTTTACTAAATAAATGGCTACTTCAACCCAGCCTCTGGAAGATTTCATGTGACTCAAGTTGAAAAGCAGATGGAATGGTGAATGTCAATCTCCTTTATTGGAAACTGGAGTTTAGACCTCGTCTGAAGGAAGTCACTAGTTGGAAAAACAAAACTCAAGAGTTTGAAATGTGTGGTGGGAAAAGGGCTGGTCAAAGGATCAGGGGAGACCTAGATATGGATTTCCAAGCTGAGGTTACTTGATGATGTGACCTCTCATGTGGCCTCTCAGCTCTCCAGTTTCCTAATCTGTTCAAAGAAGGCTAGTCATATTTGCCCTATATATCTCCTAGGAATATTGCAAGGAAAATACCTTGTAAACATTGAAGTGCTACCAAAATGTGAACTTTTATTAAACTCCAGTAATGTGGAAGATTGGCCAGTGCAAGAAGGTACTGTCTTCTTACCATCTTCTCTGTTTCTGTTTTTCTCTTTTAGCAGAAAGAAATCATTGCTCCTAATTAGGGATAGTGCCCTAATTTACCTTGAAACAGGGGTTACACATTCCTCCCACTACTAATTTGCTTATGACATTCCCAAACTTGGAATGTCCTTTCCTTTCTTCTCCTTATTTCCAAATTCCAGCACTTTTCTAGGCCCAGCTGAAGTTCCATCTTCTCCATGAAGCCTTCCCCGATGATATCAGCCCAGAGTGATTTCTCCCTTCTCTGAATTTTCAGAGCCCTTTTTTTCTGTACAGCTCATATCACTTATTATTCATGGAATGGCACAGAATGGAAAAGCATTAACTAAACACTTATTATATGCCAAACACCATGCTAAGGGCTGAGGATTCAAATTATAAAATTAAAATAGTCTCCATTCACAAAGAGAACACATTATGACTGGAGGAGCAAACACAAAGAAGAGGGTTCAGCTGAAGGGAAAATGGGAAAGCCTAGCAGAATGGATGGCAGGTTCCAGGTATTCCAGGGCAGATGATAGTAAATATGAGCAGCTATGTTCATCCCAAAGCCAGGGGCTGGGTACTCTTTGTACTTTTCTTTGTGCCTCCAGTACTATCAAAGTAACTGGCACACATTAGGTGCTTAATAAATGCTTGACCTGACTTGGCAAAAGACTTGATTTGCCTTGGGGAAAGGGAGTTGGTAGCTTCCCATATAGGGTAATCCTTCCAAGACCCAAGTTTTAGCCAAAAGGCATTCCTCTACACAATTGGTAGAATTTCCCCAAATCACCTTTGAAATTACTGTGTGTTTTTGAATTTGATCAGAATGTATCTCACCTGGGAAATCCTTAAATGAGGTAAGTAATGAAGTCACCTAGTGAAAGTTTAGCCTAGAAGCCTTTGGAATTTTCGGTCTCTATCTGCTGTTCAGCTCCTCCTTTTAATACCCTCCATGCTGGAACTTGACAGCTTTGTCTCTCAGAATAAGCTCAGCAATCCTGTGCCTAGAAAAAAGATTCAGTTAAGTTCTTGAGCTTTAAAGCCTTCCCTATGAAGAGATCAAGTAAGTGTAAATAGGAAGAGATTTCAAACAACAGCAAGAAATTAGGTGGAAGCTATTAATAAAGTTTCAAATTAAGTTTTGCTCCAGATGAGCCAACAATGCAGCCAGAAATGATCAAGAGTTGACTATAGGGACATTCATTTCAAGGAGATATTAAAATTTCTTTTGGAAAAATGGGCCCTTTACTTCGTGCTATTCAGTGTTCATATTCATTCATCCATTCAATAACTATTCAAAGAATATCTATTTCTATGTGTCCAGCACTGTAATCTGTACTATGGGAATACAAAGAAAAAACAGTTCTTCTATTGAAGACCAGACTGTCACACATGAAAAGTTAAATAATGCAAATTTATACCAAGTATCAAATGAGTAATATAAACAACAAGTGCCATAGGCATTCAAAGGAGTACAGACAATGTTTCAGGCAAAAGTAAAACTCAATGACCCCTGAGGTTCCTTTCAACCCAAAGACTCTAGGATATCTCATAATGGGGTAGTTGGAAATATTTTTTACATACGGTGAGTGATACTGGCTGAGCCATGAAGGGTATTTGGATAGGTAGGCGGTAAGGAGAGGAGAGGGTATTCTATATAGCAGGTATAGTAGAAGCAAAGGTGCTTTGGCAGGAATGATCCAAGAGTAGACCCAACCAGCTAGCATGAAGGATTCATGTAAATGAGTTTTGAGCCTAGATTGAGACACTGAGGTCAGATTGGGTAGAGCTTTGAATGCTAAATTAAGGAACCTAGCAGTGAATGAATGGATGGATGGATGGATGGATGGATGGATGAATGAATGAATGATAAAAGCATTTATTAAGTGCTTTTTATGTTCTAGCACTGCTAAATACAGGGAAAAATATATAAGCAAGACAGTTCCGGCTCTCTTTGAATACTGTAGGCAGGCTTTAAAACCACCACCTTTTAGTTGAGGTTTGATGTTGGAGCAAAATGAGGTACTAAAAGTCACTGAACATTTAACAAAGGAAGAGGTTTACTTTGCCCTAACATAGCAAGAATATATGATGAGCATATTCAGGGGCAATTAGCCTCTCTGGATGGGGTCAGTCAGTCATCAGGATAGAGCAACTCACATATTCTTGAGTACCCACTAAGTCTGAAAAGTAGTGACTAAAGGAGACTGGGAACTTTTACTGCCCCAGACCAGGAAGCTGCATCTAGAAAACTAGGGCCAATCACATTGCATGAGGGAAGGAAGCTGTGCCAGGGTCAGAGAAGCTTCATCAAGAAACTAATGGTCCTTATATCCCAATAGTGGACGACAACAAACAGGCTAGTGGCACCTAGGGAGAAGTGTTTTAAATAGGAGAGTCAGAATGGTGATTGAAATAAGAGGGTATAAGTCCTCACGGGGAATGGTAGTGTTGATGTGATGATTGCTTCTGTTGCTCCTGATATTACTGCTACTGCTGCTGCTGGGGCCATGATCTTTATGTTGCCACTGGACCCAGATGGTTCTGGAGGAGAAAGTGAGTCTGGTGACTTTGCACAGCCCTCCCGCATTGAAATCCAATTCACTTGAAAGTCATGGCATCACTATCCTGTTGTTTGTCCTTTCCCAGAATGAAGGACAAACAACAACCTGTGAGGAGTAGTAGCTGCCCCAGTGGGTATACATTGGCCAGTTCCAATTGGGCAACACAGCTCCCTCCCTCTCTCCTTTCTTTCCTTCCTTCCTTCCTTCCTTCCTTCCTTCCTTCCTTCCTTCCTTCCTTCCTTCCTTCCTTCCTCCTTTCCTTCCTTCCTCCTTTCCTTCCTTCCTACTTTCCTTCCTTTCCTTCCTTTCTTGCTTCCTTCCTTCTCTCCCTTCCTCTCTCTTTTTCTCCCTCCCTCTTCTCCCTTTGTCCATATAGGGTATCATGCCCTTACCTACCAGTGCTCTGTTCAAAGGAATGTAAATTTTCACCACTGAAAATTTGTAAGATATCTTAGGGTTTAAAAGATAGATTTCTTTTGTAAGGACCATGCCCAGATCACTCTGGATCTCATTGATTGGTCAACAGTAGATCCAAACCCTAGCCTCACTTGGTCATTGTTGGGACCTGATGTTTCAGAGTAAGTATAAATAGTAATTGCTTCTATTTTGGCCAGAAACCCTGAGGATCTTCCCCTCCCAGATTCATTTATTTATTTATTTTACTTAGGAAAAAGAGACCATTCTTTGCCTCATTTCTTACTTAGCCTTAATCACTGAATGGGCATTTAGTTTACTCAAGAGACCTCTGAAAGACCTTAGCTTAAAAAGGTCAAGATCTCCCACTGCATCTAGGACCATCTCCAGTCATCCTGATTTATATCTTGGTGCTGGACCCAGATGGTTTGGGAGAAGAAAGTGAGGCTGGTGACTTAGCACAGTCCTCTCTGCTTAAAGCCAATTCACTTGCAAGTCATGGCATCACCTTTCTGATGTCCTGGTCCTCTTAAAGGAAGAAGGACAAACAACTACTGCTGCTGCTATTGCTCTAACGTTGCTATTGCTAGTACTGCTGCTACTAGTACTACTACTGCTACTGCTGCTATAACTGCTGACTAGCATTTACATAGCATTCAATAGTTGCAAAGCATTTTACAAATATGATCTCATTTTAGTCTTATCACAAAGCTGTGAAGTAGACAAAATTATTATCTTCATTTTATGAATGACAAAACACAGAGAGGGTAAGTGATTTACCTTGGGTCACACAGCTAGGCTAGACTTGAACTCAGGTAATCCTGATTCCAAGTCCATTACTCTATTCACTATAACACCTAGCTCTGTATTCTCATAACTAGAATCAGAAGCAGGGGGAGCAGTACAAGATAACAACATTGCATGGAGATGGTCATGAAGCAGTGTGGGGGGGGGGGCTTGGGACTGGACAAGACAGGGTGAAATGTTCACTAATCAGAGCACAGCATCCCTGGGAGAGGCCTTTCAGGTCCAGACAGAGGTGGAGTTTGGAGAACAGGAGGCATGGTATGGATGTATCTGGCAAATGTCTGAGCAAGGGTAATATAGGAGAAATTGGGTTTAGGGTGCTATGATAAGCATCCAGGAAAATAGGAATAAGGTTCTGGAAGTTAGACTAGAAAGGGAAGGACAAATATAACTGATGCTACAAAAGAACTGAATTCCCTATGTTGAGGAGATTTCTTGACCAGGAGCAAGACATCTAGAGAAAAAAACAATCTCAAAATATAAACTCTAAGACAATAAAATTTCAAATGTTGTCTCAAATTGTAGATGAACTGCAGATTATCTATTAGATTCTGTGGAGGGAGAATACGTCTCTGATCTACTCACTCCCTAGCACAATCCATCCAGTCTTATTTGAATGCCTTAGATGATAGGGATCTGCCCATACCACTCCTATTCATCACTCACCCTTATTCTAATGGCCACTCCTCCTCCTCATAGTTACTCCAACCCAGTTTTCCTATTGCCTAGCCCATTCCACTGTGCCTTTGGAATATTTATAGTCGTTAAATTCTTCAACATTCTTGAACTTTTCATCCAAATTCCTTTTACTTCTGTTTAATAGAAACATGGATCTTACCCTAAGGACAACATACTTTTTACTGCCCTCACTGATGCTGTTATTTCCTTTGATTTACAGGGTCATGAGAAGCTCTGTTCATACTTCTTGGTCCCTACTGTCACTTCCAGATCATTCTCAGACCACCCTCACTCAGTGACCTTTCCTATTTCAAGATCCCTATGATCTACTTATGCTCCACTCTTTACGTTTCCTGCCATTTCTCAATATTATTTATCTATAAATTTCAGTGATTTTACTACTTAACTCATGAAACTCCTTTCCACTGTAATAATACCTGCCATCATCCTTAGGGACTTCAGTATTCATGTTGACAAATTTTCTGACAAGTTGACCACACAATTCTTCAATTTCTCTAATTAAAATTACTTTTGTCTCTAAACATTGTCACAATTTAGACTTTATCTCTTAGATGCAGAACTACGTCAATTCTAAGTTAGGGAAATTCTACTCTGTGACCAAAATGGTTTCTCCTTCTACATCTATCACCGTCTAATTCATGCCTAAACTACTCATTCACCTATCATGACCTTTAGTTCCGTTTTATAAATCCCATTTATTCCAATCCACTTCCTCCATTTGAGCTTCAGTTACTCAACTTTGACCCATAGCTTAACACATTACGCAATAGTTAGTCATTCTCTTCTACTTTCCTGGCTGTCCTTCATTTCTTTATTGTGTATGTAGGCACCCAAACCAAAAACAAAGCTTCCAACATATCCAACTAATGGTCTTTCCCTCTCCTCCTCTCCACTGCTAAACTTGAGAAAATTGTCTCAGTCAGATGCTTACACTTCTTCATAGGCCCACTCTTTCTTCAATTCCCTTCAAATGGTCCATTACCACTAATGAGTTTAAACAGTTCTCTCTAAAGTCAACAATGAGATCCTGACCACTAAATACAATGGCATCTCTTCAGGTCTCATTCTCCTATAACTCTCCAAAGATTTTGGGACTGACCCTTTATACTGTATATACTCTCCTCCCTCAGTTGTCATAGTTCTGGCACTCCTTCTACCTCTATAAATTCCTCTATTTCTTTCATTCTCTCAGTCCATCAACAAGCTCTTATTAAGAAGTTACAACATGACAGTCATTGTACTAAGTGCTACAGATACCAAGAAAGGCAAAAACAGTCCCTACCTCCAAAGAATTTACATTTTAATAGAGGAAATGGCATGTATGTAATGAGATACAACATGTACAGGGTTAAGTAGTAGTAATCTCAGGGGAAAGACCCTAGCAGCTGAATGGACTGGAAAACACTGAATGGACTGCAGAAGGTGGTGTTTGGGATGATGTTTAAAGGAATCCAGGGGAAGCAAGAGGTGGAGAGGAGCATTCCAATCTTGGGAGGCAACCAGTGCAAAGACAAGACAGGAATAGAGTGTCCTGTAACAAGAACAGCAAGTAAGCCAGTGTGTCTGGATAATAGAATGAGTAAAGAAAAGGAAAGTAAGAGGACTAGAAAGGTAGGGAGGCACCAGGTGGTAAACAATTTAAGTGCCAAACAGAGGAGTTAATATTTGATACTGGATATAGAAGGAAGCCACTGGAGTTTGAATAGTAAGGAGATGATATGATCATCCTATGCTTTAAGAAAATCATTTTGGCAGCTGAGTGGAGAATGGATCAGATTAGGTCTCAAGTAAAAGAGGTCACCTGAGCTGTGTATTGGAATAAGTGATGTGTTCTATAAGCTGGAATGAGGAGCCAGAAGACATGGGGAACTCTCAGTCTAAAGACATGAAAACAGAAGAGAAAGGGCCAATGTGGCTAGACCTTAGAATGAGGGAAGGAGAGGTATGTGTGGTGAATCTACAAAGACAGATTGCGGCCAAGTATAAAGCTAAACACTGGAATTCGTTAGTTTACACTAGAGCCAATGGGGAGACACTGAAATTTATTAAATCTGATCTTTTCCCCAGGCTTTCAAAGTGGGTGCTCCCCAAGGGTTTGTCCTTGGTTCTCTTATCTTCTCTCATCCCACCTCTCCTCTCTTTTCTTCTCCTTTTCTCTTCTCTTCTCCTCTCTTCTTAACTCTTCCCCATCTCTCTGGACTGCCTTGAACTGTCTTAATTGATTTAATTTTCTTAGACTTTCTGTATAAAAGAATATTAAACTTTGTCTCTTTACACTCTTTCCCCTGGTGATCACATTCATTCTCTTCACTTACCATCTCTAAAATGACCATTAATCTATATCTTTAGTTCTACTTTCTCTCATATGCTCTAGACTACAACCCCAACTGTTTAAGATGTCTTCATCAAGATGTCCCACTGGTACCTTAAACTCAACATTTCTAAAATGGAGCTAATTTTTTTTACTGTTAAACCTAAACCCTCTCTATCTTCTGACTTTCAGTATCTCTGAATGTACAAGTACATTCAGCCTTCCTTCAATCAGTCTTCCCTGTTCCCTGTTCCTTAGGTTTACAAATCACAAAAAATAAACCCCAAGAGAAAGATCATTGGGCTCTTCCCTCCACCTTGCCTCTTATATCCAAAAAGTTACCAAGTCCTATTTAGTACACCTCTGCAACATCTGTCATATCATATATCGCTCCTATCTTTTCTATTCCCACTGTCAACACCTTAGTACATGTCCCACGTTTTCCCAAATTTGTTCTCATTGACCCCTTCCCCAATATTTTTATATAAGTGAAATCATGTAAAAATAAACATGCAATGCCATGTTAAAGGGAGGAAATATCACAGAAGGATAGTTTAGTCTAAGGAAAGAAAAGTAGCATTACCTTTGGCTTAGCAATGCTGGAGTTTTATTTAGACTGAGATTGCAAGTATAGTAGAAGCTGGAAGGAAGGAAGGAAGGAAGGAAGGAAGGAAAAAAGGAGGGAAAGAAGGAAGGAAGGGTCTTTAGCAGGGGAAATATCAATACCTGAGAGTAAAGAAGGGACAATGACAGGACAGGGTATTGTGACAAGGCAGACAGATGGTAAGATCCTGTGGTCTTTCATCTTATCAGAAAGATTATGGTTAGTGACTCTTTGCTCATTTATTTGTTTGTTTGTTTATTTATGCTTTTTTGACTCAACTCCCACCTACCCAAGTTTTTTGTTTCCTATCAGGATCAAGGCCATTAAGAAGCCACCCTATTGGGGCAGCTAGGTGGGGCAGTGAATAGAGCACTGGCTCTAGAGTCAGGAGGACCTGAGTTCAAATCCGGTCTCAGACACTTAACACTTACTAGTGTGTGACCTTGGGCAATTGACCTGCCTTCCCAAAAGCAAAAACAAAAAACAAAAAAAGAAGCTGCCTATTCTTAGACACTGAAGGAAAAAAATCCACCAATATAGGGGGGAAACTTCCTAGGGAAAAAAAAAACTTTCTAGGATGACAATGGTGATGATGATGATGATGATGGTGGTGGTGATGGTGACCTTCTCAATGGGGGGAACGGGAGTAAGGGAAGGAGAGAGTTTGGAACTTACCATTATAAAAAATGAATGTTGATAAATTGTTTTACATGTAATTGAAAAAAATAATGTAGATTACCCCAGAAGGGAATCAACATTTAAGCTGTTCTCAATCAATGATACCTGTGCTGAGTGAGACAGAAGGATGGTACTGAGTATTTGAAGGAGTCAGGTGCCATGAAAAATAGGAAAGGGGAAGGTGAGTAAAGCTCCAGAAGTCAGACTCAATTTTGCCTAGGGCTGGATGATCCTGAATACAAGGTTCTGGGAAAGGAGCTATTTCTTTTTGTGCCTAGAGAAATTGAATGAGTAAAGGCCTCCTAACTGTTCCCAGGACCCCAAGAGTATCCTGATTTCCAGTTCTTCTTAGACCATTCCTCACTACAAGGCAGTAATACAGACATACAAGCAGTGATTTATTTTTTGAGATAAAATGTAAGTGAATCACTCCTGTATAATACCGTGCCTCACCAAGGTTACCTAATTTCTTCTAATTTCCGAAGATATTGGGGGTAGTCACATTATTTTCCCATTCTGTTTCCTGGGAGAGTAGGTATTATTTCATTTTATCATAGGATTTAAAGCTTAAGAGGTTAAACTTAGTCCAACCTGCTCATTTTATAAGTGAGGAAACTGAGGTACAGAGTGGAAGTGGTTTGCCCAAGGTCCATAATTCTCTGTGGAACTAAATAGAACAAATATCATCCCCCTTCTTTGAACCTCAGTTTTCTCATGTGTCAAAGGAAGGAATTGGATCAGATCTAAGGTCTTTCCTAGTTCTTATATTCAGTGATTCTATGATTCTAGAAGTCCCATTTGCTAAAATATAGATAAATGGATGAATTGGTAGATGGATGGATGGATAAAAGATATATTATAGATAGATGAATGGATGGATGGATGGATATAGATAAATCATTTTTACAAAGGAGGCCAGACAAAGGCAGCATGGTGCTATTAATCAGAAGTCCACAACAAATAAAATGAAGATATTCGATAGAGAAAGAACCAGATTATCTCATGGAGTTTGTTTGTTTTTCATTGTGATGTGTTTTAGGAAAATGACAATTGAAGAAGAAAGAACACGTGTCCCACCCTCCACCCATAAACAGTATTCTGAGGGATGAATTCTTTGGCATTAAAAGCATGTCTCTTCAGAGGGCTGCTAAGTGTTCTTAAGATTCAAGGCAGCATATTAAGGTGCATCTGCCTGACCCTCATATACAAATATCTCTCCAGAAATGATTCCTAAGACTCCTCCATTAAAGCTTCATTCCATTGGGTTCAACTTCTTTCCAGATTCTGCTTTCATTTGTTAGTAAAATGTTATGACTACCTTCATTAAAAAAAAAAAAATTCCCACTGATTTCCTAATATGCTCACCGATAATACTTCCTTGTAACAAATAAAAAAAGTCCAAATGGGACAAAGAATGTGAATGTGTTTGAAAAAACATGACACATCCTATGGTGTGGGAAGGTATCATAGTTCATCTGTGGTCAATAACCATAAATACTTTCTTGACTCTCATCAGATTTCTAGAAAAAGAAAAGAGGAGAGATTCCTCTTCCTCCTCAATCAGGAATGAGAGCAGGAGTGGCTAAGATGGTGAGGTGTAAAGTGCCACCTTGGGCACCTAGACTTTGATACAGAGATGCGAGCAGAAGGATTATTATGAATTCTGATATTTCTGTCCTTGCTGTCACAAGATCAGTCTGTCTATGCAAATAGAGAGATGAGGTTAAGGCTATAAAGGAATAATTTAAAATCTGGGACAGATATGTAGGAGCTTAAATAGCAGCATCTAGACTCCCAAGGTTGATTCAGTTGCACCTTATGAATTCATTCATTTATTCAACCAACAGATGTTTATTGGGGGTAATAATAATCCACTACTAAAATTCTCTGCCTCACTCTTTATTCCTCACTGTGGCAGGGAAATGAACCTGAATTCTCAATAGCTATGTCAGCCGTTCAATCAACATTTATTAAATATCCATGGGTGCAACACAGTGGATAAAGTACTGGGCCTGGCATCAAGAAGACTCACCTTCCAGAGTCCAAATCTAACATCAGACACCTCTTATCTGTGTGATCTTAGACAAGTCTCTTAACTGTTTGCCTCAGTTTCCTTATCTGTAAAATGAGCTAGTAGGAAATGGCAAACCTCTCCAGTATCTTTGCCAAGAAAACCCCAAATAGGGTCATAAAAAGTCAAGCATGACTGTAAAAAAAAGATTCAACAACAACAAAGAATCTGTTATGTGCCAGACATTGTACTAAACCCTGGGGATATAGAGAAAGTCAAAAATAAAGTCCCTTCCCTTGAGGACCTCACAATTGAACATGGAAGACAACATGAACACACTTGGCTATGTACAAACAAGCTACATGGATGGATGGGAAACAACAGAGGGAAGCCTCCATTAAACACTATATGAAACTGTCATGTTTTCAAATAGGAATTTCCTCAAACATGTCTCCATTGCCTTAGGGATTAAGAATACTTTGGCCTGTGACCAACTGAACAGCATTTCCAGCCTATAAATCTCTCCACTTTTTCACCCTCTCTCTCTCTTTCAACCTTTATGGACTTCAGCATTCTCTTTTGTCCCTGCCCAATGCAGCAAGATATAATGGAAGGAGCTCTAGCTCTGCAGTCAGAGAAGCTGGGTTCAACTCTTACTTCTCATACTTACTATGTGGGTGACCTTGGATAAGTCACTTAAGTCCCCAGGACCCTAATTTTGGCATCTATACAATCTGGCTGTTGAATTAGAATGTCTCTGAGCCCCTTTGCTGCATTTAAAACTATGATCTAATTTACAAATCCATTTCTCCTTCTTAATGGAGAAATGCTCCTTCCCTGCCAGGTGCCTTGCCCTGTTGTTTGATGATCACAATCTCCCCCATCAAGTAAAAAACTGATACATTCATTAACTCAACATGTTATTGAATCGATGTTTCTCTCCCCCCTCTCACTGAATCATATTTCATAAGAAAACCTAAAATTACAGAATAATAGTTGAAAGGTAAACTCTATCTATAGTAGTTACCAGTGTAGTAATCCTGTTTCACAAAAGAAATAAGGTTGGACCAACCTATCCAGCTTTTGATGAAACTACCCTGGTTCTTGGTGACATTTGCTTTCTTTTCTAGAAGTTCACTGACCATCGTTTTTTATTATCTGTTCTAGAATTTTGTAAACAAAGTCTAGGTCACTGGACTATACAGATTCCTTTCTCTCCCCTTTTTGCAAATAGAACCATTTGTCTTTCTCTAGTCCTCCATGATCTGTCAAATAGTTCTGACAGTAGCCCAGCAATCACATCTGCTGGTTTTTTTCTGGACCCAATGTTACAGCTTATCTGGATCAGTTGAATTGAACTCAATAATATGTCTAAGGGTTCTCCTTATTTTTATTGGGTTCCAACTCTTCATTAGCAATTTTTGTTCTTCTAGGTGAAAGGTCATTCTCCTCGGCAGAGAGAGATCAGAAGCAAAATAATAAAGCCTCTGTGAATTCTCTGTTGCTATTCTCATCCACCCCAAGCAGGAGTCCTATCCTTTCTTTGATCTTCTTTCCTCCAATACAGCTAAAAAATGTTTTATTTACTCTCCTTTGGTTGTTCTTGTTTTTCTCATTAGTTTTAGCACATTTTTAGCCCTAGCACTCATAATGCTATTCTGAGGACCACAACACACTTTGGTACTCATCCTGCTATCTGTTCCTGTTTCTATTTTCTGTACATAAAATTTTAATAAGTCAGTTGGTGGGTTCTTTGTCTAGTCACACCACTCTTCAGACAACTCTCATCTTCCCTCCTTATAGGCAGATACATTTTTCTCTTTGTGTCTTTATAATTTCTTTCTTGAACTGTTCTCATCCCTCCTATGCTAACTTCTATAGAATTTTATTTTATGGGATCCTACTTGTCCTTTCCTTGAACCCTTTAAAATCTGGTCTTCCGAAACCTCAGATACAGATGAAATTGTGCCCAGGCTGCTACTGTTTCTTCTCCTTCTCCTTCTTCTCCTCCTCTTCCCTCCTTCTTTTCTTTCTTCCTTCTTTCTCACCATAAATTTTAGGAAGGAACTTTCACCCTACAATGAAACTATTGTCTGTGGTACATAGTTTGGTGAAATACTTAGGTAGTTTTCTCCCTCCTACATAATTTTTAGTTTAAAATAATTTCCATTATATTTGCAAGACATCAGGAAAATATATACATTTTAATTTACATTATTATTATGAACTTAAGCATCAACAAAAATGAACATATCAGTTTAGTAAGAGTAGAAAAAAATGCTTATTTGTGAAACTGTAAGTGTAGTTTCTTTTAAGTATATTTTAAACTTAAGAAATTAGTAACAAAATTGTTCTGGCTTTTTGTGTATCCACGAGAAGGGTTTTTCATTTATAATATACTTTACTTTTATCCTTAGATAATTAGACCAACTAAATGAGTGGTGGTGATTCCACATGAATTGGTAAAGTAGAACATTCTCTACCTGAAGATAAAGAGATGATAGACTAATATGGAGAATAAAAAAATTTATTTTTAGACATGGCCAACATGGGGATTTGTTTTCCTTGATTGTACTAATGTGATGCAAGTTTCACCTTCTTCTTTCTCCTTTCCTTCCTTCCTTCTCCATCTTTTTTCTTTTTTTCTTCCTTTCTTCTATTCTTTCTTTCTTTCTCCCTTTCTTTCTTTCTCTCAATTGGTAGGGAGAAGTAGGTAGGAGAAAAAAATAAGTACTTAAAATTTTTAAAAATCAATTAATGAAATTAAAAATATATGATTAGAAGGATCTCCTCATTGTAGATATTCACTCATCCTATAATCAAATTCCATTTGTGGCTTTCTACCCTATGTAATTCTATCTCTCTTGTGAATCCTCCAGAGAGAATCTGCCAAACATGGTGGAAGTTTCCCTCTGGATCTTTTAATATTTCAGGAGTAGAAATGAAGCACTATTCATCTTTTATCCCTCACTTTCACAATGAAAAATATTTCCTTTCAAAACAGTAAGAAAAAAAGGAAAGAAAATTATGAAGAGCTTAAAATGAAATCGAAATAAGCTAGATCATTCTGAGAGTTTTAACAAAAACTAGAAGTTAGACAGCAAGTACATCTGAAGTGTCACAGATCTGGTGATACTTCTATGATAAGCTAATCTCTTATGCTCTGATATTACAAATACAATATTTGGACTTAACCATCTGAGTTACCAATATGCTAGGTAAGGAAACAGAAGTTTTAATAGTAGCTAAAACTGATGAAATTAAACTATAAAGATTCTTCCTAAATAAGATGTTTCCATAAAATGTATAACAAAGATACCTTTTTTTTTTTGCTTTTTGGAGGGCAATTGGGGTTAAGTGACTTGCCCAAGGTCACATGGCTAGTTTTTGTGTTAAGTGTCTGATGACAGATTTGAACTCAGGTCCTCCTGACTCCAGAGTCGGTGCTCTATTCACTGCTCCACCTAGCCGCCCCCAAAATACCATTTTTAAATCAACCACTACTTACACCAACTGCAATGCTTAGATGGAGCCATTATATTATCAATAAAAGTAAGTTTTTCATCTGCACAGATCACAGCCCAACCCATGCCTTCTCATCCTGTGCAATTCTTATTCATGTCCTTCCACAAATACTCAGCATCTTCCTAATGTTATTAAACCCTGCCTCTGAATCTTTCATTATTTCATGTATACAAGTAGAACTCTTTGAGCTGTGCATCTGTTATCCCACACCATTGCTAAATGATTGTTCTACTTCCTTTTCCTCTCATTCATCTCTTGGAAGGTGTCTTTTTATATAACTTCCTGAGGATTCTGATTAGTTAAATGCTGGGCCTATTTTTACTAATAATAAATCAAATTCTATATATCTTTTTTCAAAATTTTCTGGGTCATTTGAAGCTACTTAATATCACACCAGGAGAATATTGTGTTAAAAAGATATGCTTTGACAGCAAGTAATTGTTTGGGATCAACATGTGGGACATAAAACAAGAGTTCACCGGTGTCATGTAGCATATCTCTAAATGGAGTTCAAATAGAGGAAGAACTTCATATTAATTGTACATTTCTTCAAATGTTCCTCTTCTCAGATGGCATTGTGCTAATTGCATTGAACCCCAGGACATGCTTCAATTAGCCTCCTCAATGAAATTCAAAATCACTTAAATGAGATCATTCTATCAGTTCTCACTCTGAGAGGGGAAAAGTGAATGAAAAACATATTACCCAGATTATCAAACACAATTGGATATGCAGCCAACTAAGTAAATCCATCAGCATACACATCTTGGCCAAGCACTCCAGATAGACAGTGAACTGAAGCCAGAATTGATTAGGAAGAGATTGGACTAAATCATTCTTAGAAAATTGTGTGATTTTCAGTGATCCCCAGCTGCTTGGTGGTGTAAACATCTATCTTTTAATCAATGACATTCTTCCCGTGATGCCACAGGTCTACACACGATCTCCATAGATTGATGGGCAAATCAAAAGGGCAAGGGAAAGTCACATGGAGAGTGTTATAAGACATAGGCTCAATGATAGGGACATAAAAATGTCATGAAAGACCTCAACAAGGACATGCATGGCCAGAAAAGGAGGTAGGTTAGTCATGTAACATGGCTAACAAACATGATACATTAACAAATTAAATAAATCACTATTTTATATCATGATGCCAATAACATGCACAATAATCACATGATCGAAGATCATTTTTGAATTTCAATTCCATCACCTGTAAAAGAAGGGCCATACATGTATTACATACCTAGCAGAGTTATGGTGGGAAGCTAGAGTTATTATTTTTAAGTTATTATATTTAATTAGTTATTATATTTAATAATTTAGAAATTATTAAAATTTGTATTTTGTTAACTGGGTCACATAAGTATTCAAGCACATCATAGTTTGTCTACATATATAATTTGTCTTATAGGTTTGTCTGCTTTGTTTGTGTGGAACTTGAAAGACAATAACATCCCCTGCTTCCCCACCCCCATAGCTACCCAAGTTCCAGCTATGCATAAGTGAACAGTTTTGCCTGGAGATCTAGCATTGTGGGTCTTTTCCCACATCTGGCCTTCCTTGCTGGAGCTGGCTAAGCTGATGCTTCCTTTTCTCTTCTCTCAGTCCCCGAGATGGGTTGAGCCGGTGCCAAGCCTCCCTCCCACACTTAGGTAACTTTCTGCTTTCCCAATTTCCTGCAGCTGCTGGTGATAAGTAGGGTACACTGGGTGTCATCGCTCAGGCTCAGCCGCAGTCTGCTCAGCAGTAATTACCAGCCCCAGGGAGGAAGGAAGAAGAGAGAAAGCTTCTGGCTGTGTGGTCTGATTAGGGGGAAAAGAGCTAATTATGGGAAAAGGGAGGAAGACAGAGAGACAGACAAGGGAATCAGGGAAAAAGAGATAGAGGAACAGAGAGAGACTGAGAGACACAGAAGTGGAGAGGAGAAAAGAGAAGAGAGGAGGAGAGAGGAAAGGGGAAGGAGAGGAGAAAAGAAGCAAGAGATTTTTTTCCCCCAAAATGTACCAAACTGGTCATTCAGCACAAGTATATATTAAAATGAAAAATACACTATTCATGATTGGTTTTCAAAGTTGCTTTGGATCTAGGAGCCAGTGCTCCAACATGCCATTCTCCTTTCAAAAATTATTCATATCACCCTGGAGTCAAAAGGACCTGAGTTCGGATCTGGCCTCAGACACTTAACCCACACAAACAAAAACCTAGCCCTGTGACCTTGGGCAAGTTACTTAACCCCAATTGCTCTCAAAAAAAAATTAAAATTAAAAAATTAAAACTATTCATATCCCTTCATCACTTATATATTGGGTAATGGCTCTTGGGCTTATATTTCCATTATCTTCTCTTGATGTCTTGTGGAGTCATTAGCTTCCACTAAACCTAGGAGAAAAGGATTTTTCATTTTTTAAGAAAAAAAAGGAAGAAAGCAAAAAGAACATGTCACCATTGAACATTGTTTCTCGGTCTCAAATCAAGACCCAAAATTGGGTGGCCAAGGGTCATGGGAGGGGACTTGGAAGGAACATTAGAGGTCATCTAACAACAGCAAAATGTTATGATTCCCAGAAATGTGAAGGGACTTGTCCAAGGTCACCCAGGTAGAAATAAAGCTGGGATTTAGGTCATATGGTGTAACTACTACCCAAGAGTACTAGATTTGGAAGAGCTGGATTTGAATCTTGGGTCTGCTACCTGCAGGTAATAAGCTATAAGGTATCCAATCTTGGAAAGACCACTTCACTTTTCTTTCCTGTGTCAGTTTCTTCATTTTTTCAAAATGAGGGTGTTGAGATAAATGATCCCTAAAATCCCTTTTAGCTCTTCATATATGATCCTATGATCACATGATCCCAAACCCAGTGCTATTTCCACTATACCATGTTGGTATACAGAGTGATCTCAAAAGAACTTCTGGAAAGGCTCCAGGAACAAACTGAATAGATAGAAGCTGGTCAGGGTATTTTTTTCATGGGCTATGCCTATTTCACTATATTCATCCAGCACAATTTATTTATCCATTTTCAAATCTATTTTCAGTTCTTTGTTACTACAAAAAGTACTGTTAGAACTATTTGCTATACATAGGGTCTTTCATTGTTATTGACATTACTGAGATATAAACATAGCAGTGAAATCTCTGAGTTAAAGGATATGGATTTCTTTTTGCATAATGCCAAATTGCTTTCCATTGTTAGACCATTTCATAGCTCCACCAACAATAGTTATTGCCATCTTTCCACAACCCCTCCAACATTTGACTATTCCATCTATTGTCATCTTTGCAAATTTGCTGGGTATGAGATGAAACCTTAATTGTTTTCATTTTTTACTTCCTATATTATTAACAGTTTAGAGCATTCTTTCATATTATCAATAGTAACTTATAACTTTTGAAAGCTTTTTGTTCATATCCTTTGATCACATATTGGGTAATGGCTCTCAAATTTATATTTCTGTTATTGTCTCTTGATGTCTGATGGCTTCTACTTGACTAATTCTAATTTTTAAGGAGTTATATTCTTCAGTGAGGTTGTGTACCATTTTTTTAACCATTTGGACAATTCTGATTTTTAAGGAGTTATTTTCTTCAGTGCTTTTTATGTCTCTTTTACCAAGCTGTTAATTCTCTTTTCACAATTTTCTTGCATTGCCCTCATTCCTTTCCTTTTTTTCTTCTGTAGATCTTTTATTGTTGGTCTTTTTTTCCACCCCTTTTTTTATCCCTTCCCTTCCAAGAATTCTTGTGGGACCTGTGTCCAATCTGCATTTGTCTTTGAGATTTTGCTTGTACATGTTTTCATGTTATCTTCTTCTGAATTTATGACTTGAGCTTCCCTTTCACTATAATTTAGTTTTATGGCCAGTTTCTTTTCTTGTTTTTGCTCATTTTCCCAACCTATCTCTAAACTTTATGCTAGAGTTGAACTCTTCTTCTCTCTAACATAAAGCTAAGAAATAGGCTAGAATGGGGTGGCTAGATGACACAGTGAATAGAGCACCAGCCCTGGAGTCAGGAGGACCTGAGTTCAAATCTGGCCTCTGACACAGAACACTTACTAACCGAGTGACTTTGGGCAAGTCACTGAACCCCAATTGCTCTCCAAAAGGCAAGAAAATAAAAGGCTGGAAAATGAGCAAACAACAACAAGAGAACCTGACCATAAGGTGACTGACCTGAACTTCAGGCTTTGATGTTCTGTTGTTTTTGCAGCTAAGTTCAAGGGCCTGTAAGTTTTTGATGCTTACAAAGTGGTATGATCTGGAGTTTGGTCTGGTCTCTGCCCTCCTGATTTTGTCCTTACCTGGATAGGGACCCTGCTCCCTCATAACTACAACCACTCCTCTCTGCCCTGGAACTGTGACCTAGAACTGGGTACTAAGCTATGAAGCTTCCAAATGGTGCTCAGTCCCATACTGAGTGCTAGCACCTGGGTTCACCTGGAATCTCTGTCTCACCAAGTGTTTGGTGTCATTACTTAACCTGGGTATTGGAGCTCCTACTGCTGCCATAGCTACTGCTGTTGCCACCACTGCCATTGCTACCTCCAAAGCCCACAGCTGAAAGTGCTTCTGCTTTTTGTTCTGAGCCAGCTTCCATCTCAGTGTCTGTAGACCTTTCTGTCCTTTAAAGTGGCCTGGACTAGAAAAATGAATCACTGTGACTTTTTATTGGTTATCCTGGTCAGAATTTCATTTGATAGGCTTTTTAAAGTTGTTTAGAAGGGTGAGTTGAGAGAACTTGGCTGAATTGCTAACTTCATTCTGCCCTCTTGGTTTTGCCCTCCCTAATAAATCTGCCTATAATTAGATATCAGACCAATATCAGAAATATTTGACACAAAGATATTTTCCTAGTCAACTGTTTCTCTTCTTATTCTAGTTGTGCTGATTTTGTTCATGCAAAACCTTTTCAATTTCTTGTCATCAAAATAACCTAATGTAACTTTTGTAATTGCCTATATCCCTCCTTTTGTTAAGAATTCTTCCCCTAAAGAGCCACACACATACAAAGAAATTGGAAGCATTGGAGACCAACAATTTCTCACCTGAAGTAAGGAGTGGAAGCCAAGATAAAGCTGGTACAGGATCAGTAATAGCCAAGGATCTCATGAGGTCCCAGACAGTTCCAATCTTAAGGCCACTCCAAGGAACACAGTCCAGTGCTTCAGGTTTCCTTTCAAGTTATCATAAAAGCAAATGTGGGCTGCTTACAAACAAGCAGAACAAAGTGCCTTCTAAAAGGTTGAGGAAAGATTGCTCTTCAGCAACCAGGCACTAAATTGAAATCGCCAAGCCCACGATGAGCTGGTAACAGGGATTTGTCAAGCCCTGATTTGCAGGCTGCTCAGGTGTTAAGTATCATAAGCCCTGTTGTATGCAAAAGCTCATGTTTCACTTCAATAAATATTTAGTGGATGTTCCCCAAGTCTGTGGTATAATCCTGATTACTATGAAGAACAGTGGAGTAAAAATAAGACATAAACCTTGTCTTAATGGAGCTGCCAATCTTAAGGGAGAAGCAGGAGGAAAAGGCCTAAAGGGCTTCTGTGTTTTGCATCCATTGGTGAAAGATACAAGGCATCTCTTCTGCATGGGCAGAGAAGTGCAGTGGAAAGACTTCTGGATGTGGAGTCAGAGGATGTGGATTTGAATCCCAGATGTGGCTTCTTTCAAGTCCCAGCTTAAATCCCACCTTCTACAGGAAGCCTTTCCTGATGCCCTTTAATTCTAGTGCCTTCCCTCTGCTGATTCTTTCCAATTTATCTTATTTATAGCTTATTTGGACAGAATTGTTTCTATGTTGTCTTCATCATTAATTAGACTGTGAGCTCCTTAAGCAGCTTGTATCCCTTGTATTTCCAGAGCTTAGCCCAGTACCTGACACATAGTAGGCACTTTAATAAATGTTTATTGACAGATTGTGCACTTATGGACAAGTTATTTGGCTTCTCTGGGCCCCCATTTCCTTGTCAGTAATATTTGGGGGGTAGGACTGGATGACTTTATGAGGTGGGGTGAGTGACTGACTAGAACATTCTTCGAACCATTGTTCCTGCTGTGGAAAGTCATAAGTCCATAGAATCAAGGAACCATATATTTAGAAATGTAATGACTTGGGGCAAATCACTAAATGAAGGAGAGAGGAGAAGGGGAGGGAGAGACAGAGACAGAGACAGACAGAGACACAAAGAGACAGAGAGGAAGGGAGGGAGGGAAGAAAGGAGGAAGGAGGAGAGGGAGAGGAAGGAAGAGAATTACCCTTCACAGTGAGGTAGCCAGTTCTGCATTTGGATAGCTCTGATACTAAGGACATTTCCTTACCCCTGATACTTTCTTTGTGATATGGACTCACTCTCTGCCTCTGACGATACCTGTATGACCTTGGGAAAGTAATTTAATTTCCCTAAGCCTCAATTTCCTCATTTGTGAAATGAAAAAGTTGAACTAGCTTGCCTCTGAGCCTCCCTCCCTTCCAGTTCTCGATCTATCAGCTTTCATCCACCCATTTTTGCTAGTTCTGCCCCCTGGGCTCAAGGGGAGCAAGTGGAAATCCTAAAGGCAGCTATCAAGTCCCCCCTCCCCTCACCTCTGCATCAATTTTTTTCTCCAAATTAAAATAGCCCAAAATGTTCCAGGGCCAGATTAATTTGAGAAATGGCACTCCATACAGAAGAGTAACACATTCCAAATTGACATTCTATTTTTCTATTAGTAACATTTTAAATTAATGCCTTCCTTTACATGGAGGCCCTCTAGGCCCCTTCCTGAGATTCAGAAAGCCTCTGGTCTTCTTTAATACCATATTTGAAAATTATCTTTAAATGAAGCTTCCTTCTGTTCTTGACACATGTCCTCCACTCACTTGGTGATTATTGGCGTTGATTTCCAAGGCTGACATTTTCTGGCTATGTCTCTCAGTGATGAACAAGCCTATAGTCAGGCTTTGCCACTGACTACTAGCCATGTTTCCTTGGATGTGCCACCTTCTTTCTGAGACTCAGTTTCCCCCACCTGTAAAATAAAAGGTGTTGATCTTTAAGGTTTCTTCCAGCTCTAAAATCTGGGGGAAACTTGTTCCATCTCACAAGCCAAAAACCATAGGAAATAGAAGAAATCCTGAGGATAGATGGGACTCGTGGATAGGTCCTAGGGATTAGTCCTAGGGATGGAAGATGTGAGGAGTGGTACAGACAGGGAATGGGGATGCAGAATGTCTAATCAAACTTCTTGATTTTGTTCTGCTGTTGTATTTCTTTTCTAAAGTCATACCTCCCTCTACACCAGCCTCCAGCTATAATTACAATGAAATGACCAGAGTTAAATAATAGTGGAATGCTTATTTAAAAGCAACAACCTGCACCAAGGATTTAGGATGTGAAGCAATAAAATAAAACATGAGCAGACTGCATTTTGCCCTACTAGCGGGATAATACCAGCTTAAGTAAGCTGGTCTTGCCTTGGGACCTGAAATTCCATAGCTAGAAACTCTTCCCTCAGCCATCATATATCAGGTGAGACCAAAATTACAGGTACGGTTGAGTGGCCCAGGTTTTGCCCCAATATGCTAAATTTAGAGGGTGCTGACAGTACTTGGATTCTTTCAACAGGGAAGGAGAAAGGGAGGAGAATACCTAGTTAGCAAAATTAAAGCTCTCCCTCTGCCCTCTCTTCCTCCTCCAGCACTCCAAGGTCATTACCTCCATTTAGGAGGAGGAAAGAGACTGATAAATATAATTCAATGTACAAAGTGCTCAAAGAAATCATCTGAAGGAAGAGAGAACACTTTCAGCTAGGTGAATCAGGGAAAGTTTGATGAAAAGGGGTGGCACCTGAGTTGAGCTTTGAAGGATGAAGGAAGATACTGTAAGGTGTTCCAGGCATAGCAAAAGTCAAGAGAAATGTAAAGGCAAGAGATAATATGCCAAATTCAAGGAACATCTAACATGCTGGTTTGGCTGTAACAAGGGTATGCTGGTATATGTTTAACAACCAGCTCTTCAGAAGAAAAAAATGTGTGCAGGACACACTTTTAAGTTTATTCTTCATTATTAACATTGTGTCCATCATTTTCTTAAGTCTAGATTATCAACAAGACAATAAATCAAGGTCTGATTTGTAGCATTTGCCTATTTTATGGTACAAATGCTGACACTGGAAATTTAACAATCAGCTCTCACAAGCCAATGAATTCCAGCATACCTCCAGCTATAATATAGAGTACATGAAACAAAATAAGAGGAAATACATATGGAAAATAAGTTCCATATGATAGAAAGTCTTAAATTGCATGTAATAGATAAATATACAAGTTTATAATTTATCCTATTGGCAATAGGGAGCCACTGAAGGTTTTGAGGCAAGAGAGTGATAATCAGACTGAACCTTGTCGGGGGGGAATGATGTTAACACACATGTGAAAGATATAGTAGAGAGAGGAAACACTTGAAGGGAAATCCATTAAAAGGCTATTATACTATGAGCAGCTGAGAGATGATGAGGGTCAGATGTGATGGCACTGTGAGTGGGCAGAAAGTAGAGGAGATATCTTGCAGAGGTAAAATTAACAGGACTTGGCAGCTATTTTAAAGGAATTGGTTAAAGGACAAGGAAGAACCAAAAGTGCTGCTGATATGATGGTGCCACCAGTAGAAATATGTGCATTGGGAAGATGAACAGGTTTACAAAGGAAAAAAATAAATTCAATTTTGAGTTTGAGATTCTGGCAAGTCATCCAAGAACATGGAGATGCCCTTAAAGTAGCTGGAAATACAGAGGAGAAGTTCTGTTCTAAAACTTTAATTTGGAAATAAGTTGTTTGGAACTTCCAACTTATTTCTTCATAGAGATCATGTTATAAATGAAAGGTAGTTTTCCAGACTAACCCACAAAAACCTATTTAATTCTATGGTGAAAATATCCTCTACCAAAGAACTTCACTAATGACATACATTGGCATTCAAGTGAGCAGAGGATCTCAAAGACCATTCCAAGTGGGGATAAGTAAGTACTAGTAGCTCCTATCAAAGTTTTTGGTACCTGTCTGGGGAGGTGTCAGGTATTTACCTTCCAACCATCTGCCCACATAAGTTTGGAGAAGCTTCTTACAAGTTAGGCCACCAGGTGATTAATTTTTTTTCAGTAACAACTCAAAAAGATAATTTGGAAAGCCATGGACAATTCATGATCCACAACTGATTCAATTCCAGAAGCATTTATTGAATGCCTATCTACCATACTCTGCCATCCAGGAATTTATTATGTTGTCCTTCTAGAAAACAAGGGGTTTGCAGAGAAGTATACACATAATATATCAAGTAAAGGTAAAGTAATTTCAGTGATGGGAAGAGAGATCCAGGCAGGTAGGTGGCACAGTGAATAGAGTACCAGGCCGGGAAGTCAGGAAGACTCATCTTCCATGCTTGGCACATAGTAGGTGCTTTTAAAAATACTTGATAATTGATTGACTCTTGAAATAGCTGAACTATAATACTGTTGGTATTAGCCTGATTTCTGGATTCTGGTAGCAAAAGATGGAGGGAAGGGAAAGAATTTGTCATAGTAGGGAGAAAAACTCTTTCATCTATCCTCCCTGGACACAGGGGCAGTCCCTAATTAAAAGTCAGAGTTACTAAAATTTCTATGGCATTCTGCCACCTCCCTTTCTGTATTTTCCCCTGCCTTCTCAGCGCTCTGTCCAAAGGCCCCCAGTGTCTTCAGGCTCTCCTAAATTCCTCATTCAGACCTGTAAAGCTCCCTAAAGTACTACCTGTTTTGAACACCCTGCCCACCCCAGCAATGTTTCCAATCCCTCTCTGCAGGCAGATCTTAAGGAGAGCATTATTATTGAACTAATTCAAAACAATATGAGAATGACCAGGCAGTCAGGCTATTAAACCTCCCTCGTGGCCCTTGTGGTTTCTTGAAAGGAGACTTGTTAAGTGAAACCTCTAATTGTTGAAATTTCAGTCTTTGCCACAAAGTGAAATGAAAGATTTTGACAGTGTCAGGAATTCTGACAGCGTCATTAGGGGACCATTTATTATACCATAAACTGTTCCCCTAGGGACCATTCTCCTAATGATACCTTCTTTTTCACAGTACTTCCCCTTCCTTCATTTCTTAACCCACATAGTCTATAAAAGCTTCAAAACCTTAGTGATTTCTTCCCCGGAAGGGCTACCATGACATTGGTAGCTGACAAGTCTTTATGACCACAACGTACATACACCAAGCACACTGATACCTAAGGTGGTCACATTTTGCTCTTTGCCCCCAAGATCAGAGATGGTACCATGAATGTTGGTGCAGCTGGACCTGTGAAGTCAGAAATTTATGGTTGGATGGTATTGAGCAAAGGCAAGAGGTGGCTGTTACTTGTCATCTATATGAGACATTTGTATGTTGGTAAGTCAAGCAGCTAAGTGGTGCAATGCATAGAGTACCAGGCCTGTAGTCAGGAAGATTCATCTCCCCGAGTTCAAATTTGACCACAACATTTTCCAGCTGTGAGACTCTGGGCAAGTTACTTAACCCTGTTTGCCTCAGTTTCCTCATCTGTAAAATGAGCTAGAGGAAGAAATGGCAAACCACTCCAGCATTTGCCAAGAAAACCCCAAATGGGGTCATGAAGAGTTGGTCACAATTGAAAATGACTGAACAACAGCAAATAGATTGTTATCCATCTGTCTGTATATCATCCATAACCTATCTACTATATCTGTCTACCTATTAATCTATCTACCTCCTTCTTTCAGTCTGGCAACCTATTCATCCATCATCTATGTGTACATGAATACACATATATTATTTCTGTATATGGGTTAATAAAAGCTCATATTCCATACACATATACATGTACATAGCCACAAATATGTGAGCTCTTCTGTATAAGCATATATATATATATATATATATATATATATATATATATATATATATATATATATATATACTTATGCACAAAGTGTAAGCTCTTATTGACCAAAGCTCTTATTTGAGTTCTTACTTGGCCAAAATGTTGTTGTTACTGCTGCTGCTGCTGCTGCTGCTGCTGAGGCTGCTGGTAATAAACATGGGGATGGAGGACCTCACATGAGTCTGAGCATTGAAGATTATCCCACCCTGTAAATCACAGGCAGGTTTGAACTGCTTTCAGTGTGACTATACTGTCATCAGACCAACCAACCCAACCTTTGTCTGACTTACAGTATGGTACATGAAAGAGCAGGAAAGAAAATAGCAAGTAAAGCTCAGAGAAGTTTGTAGTGACCTGCTGTGGTCCAGGGTTTCCCCCTCCTGATGTCCCCAGGGCTGTGATGGCCCCAACAGCTGCCCTGTGGCCTTGTGCAGAGTTATCAGTCAAAGGTTTATAGAACCTGCCTGTGTTGCTCTGAGGGTCTGAGATGGTCTATAGCTGGATACTCGATTTCTTAAGGGCCAGGATACAGGATTAATATAAGAAAGGATCTGAGAGGATATTATGTTTTCTGTATTTGACCCTGAATCTGTGTATCTGATCCTTTGCAGCTAAGCTCTATTCTCAATAATGACAGTACAGTAGTGGATATTTTTGTAAAGCAGCATGGCCCGGGTGCCTAAGTGCTGGGCTTGCTGTAGACAGGCAGACCTGAGTTTGAATCCCGCTTCTAACACCTACTAACCACATAACCACAGCATGAACCAGTTATTTAGCCTTTCTAAACCTTGGTTTCCTCATCTATGAAATGGGGATAATAATACCTTTCTCACATAGTTGTTTTGAGGATTAAATTACGTAAAAGGCTTGGCAAAGTTTAGAATGTTCTATATATCCATATGGCTGAAAGGCCATGATTGTTAGTGCTACTACTGAAAAGATACATGAATTGTAGAGTAGTAAAAAGAGTATGGGAGACCTAAGTTCAAGAGTGCCACTAACTAGTCACATGACTTTGGTTAACTTCCTCTCTAAGCCTCAGTTCCCTCATAAAATGAGGAGGTCAAGCTACATGATCTCCAGGGTCTCTTCCAATACTAAGATAGGATTTCATCAGTGGAGGGTGTTACTACACTGATACAGGTCTTAGAAGGTAATCTTTAAGAGCTATTGTGGCCAAAAATTAAAAGTTGCCTTTGGGAAGTTAATGGCTGATGACCAATATTTTTGGTGCTGAGCTGCTTCAGACCTAGACAGGCTGGTCCTCATATGACTCTAGGCTCTTTGAGGCCTTTCCAGAATGAGAGGACCTACCAGAGCTACCACTCAGCCAGCATGATTTTCAAGTGTAAGGGCCCTTCCATGCCATAAAAATACATCAAATAGAATTTCAGTGGAATTCAGTATAAATACATATATGCACAAATATGTGCACACAAACATAAATGCCTATAGACATATATGCACAACTATATATTTATAGTACACACATATGGTCAAGAAAGGGGAGAGGAAGAGAGGGAGAATAGAAGAGAGAGGGTGAAAGAGAGGGAAAGGAAAGAGATGAGATAGAGAAGAAAGGGAAAGGGGGAGAGAGGGGAGAAAATAAAGGTAAGGAGAGAAGGGGGAAGAGAAAATAGAGGGAAAGAAAAGGGAGAGAAAGACAGTGAGAGAGAAAGAATGAGAGAAAGAGACTGAAATAGAGAGGAGAGAAAAAGGGAGAGGGAGGAGTAAGAAGGAGAGGAGAAGAGGGAAAGAGAGAGAGAGAGAGAGAGAGAGAGAGAGAGAGAGAGAGAGAGAGAGAAACAAGTTGAAACTTTGAAGACTGATTAAGCTACGCTAGAAAACACACAGCACAGTCACAGAGACTCCTAGCTAAGAATTTAGCCTATTTTGAAATGGTATCAGGATAAGTACTAAAAACAATTATCAAGCCAGTGATTTTTGTTTCCTCTTCAGTAAATTTTCCATCCTCAGTCAATAAGAACTGCCCTGACCTTCCCTGAATGTCCCATAGGGAACTGCATTACCATTCATGTGTTGCAGCATAAATCCAGCTGCTGAACTTCCCCCAGTTGTTAACACTGTGTACAGCTCTCAGCCCCACCTTGGGGAGGCTCCCAGCCTAATCCTAGCTCTTCTTTCTCCTCACCCCAGCTCTGCCTTCCAAGGACAATAGCATGCACAGCCCAAGCCGCACCCCTTCACTAACATTCCCTAGCACATACTCTGAAATACACATGCCTGCATCAGCACACATGTACATACATATTGCTTAAATATATGTATATACACCCACGCATGTACACACAGACAATAAGCATTGGTACCTAATTTACATGTTGGTCTTTGTTTCTAGGAGCTGAAATTGAACTTTATGTGTGAATGTTACCTGGCTCAGTGAGTGTGGGGAAACAAGGCAGGTGGCTGATTACAAACACATTCAGTTAAGCTGATGGCTGATAAGAAACATTGCCTTGTGTGTTTTTTCTCATCTTCCAATAAGCCCAGTGGATTTTTTTTCCTGTAAAGGATTTGATACAGCATCTCACACAATTTTTTCCGTGTAAATTGTCTTGGTTTTACACACAGTCACACAGATTAAAACTGAATGAAAAATGGCAAACAAAAGGATAAAGAAGAACCATGAAGTTAATTGGAGGAAGGGCCTCAAAGGCCAACAGAGGGATTAGCATGAAACTCTATTTTGAGCTAATGAGTCCATTAATGAGGACTGGCACTCAGAAAAAAAAAAACATGGAATATACAAACTGTCTTCACTGAGTCTAGTTTCCCTTTCTATATCTGTCTGTATGTAGTCTTCCCATCCCCACCTCCAAACCAGTAGTGAGCTCCTTCCCTTCTTTTGAAGCCCAAAGCCATTGTACTCCATCCACACCTACATGCTTCTCTCTATCCAAAAATATGAGCATCCTTTGTTAACATTGACTCACACCATATTGTGATCCTAGGCAAGTCACAAAATCTCCTTGGGCCTCAATTTCCTCAGCAGTAAAATTCGAGGGTTGGGACAAAACTGGTTTCCTAGGTCCACTATAATTCTAGGTCTGTGATACTATGATAATTGAGTGTGAATCTGACCTCCTCTGCCAGAGAATCCCACCCATCTTTTTTCCAAAGCATGGGATGAAAGGCTTTGTCCCAGATGTAAGTCATTTATGTCAATGGAATTCGTAGCAGGGAGGGATTTTGTGGGGAAGAGCTGGTAAGGGGGTCTACCTTAGTGTCCTTGAAATCACACCATCTGGGCCCATTCTGTCTACAGGCACCATCAGCCTTGCCATTGTGGTCTGGAAGGGGGCTGGTCTGTCAACAAAAGCCAAAGCTGCCATTTCAGTGGGAGCCATTTGATGAGGAAAGGTTAAAGGGAACTGGGGAAAAATCGAGAAGACCCCAGGGGAATCAATTTGGACAAAGAGAATTTAGAGTCAAGTTTGTGTGGGAAATCACCCAAAATAACAGTATGAGTCAGGAAAGGTTTTTCAGGTGATAGCAAAAGAGGGTGGTGAATCACTGAGGGGAGCAGCAAATTGGACAGGTGATGGGGATGCAGTCTGGCAGCTGAGCTTCAGTGTAATAGGGAACTCTCATGGCAGAAACCACCTGTCATAGAGAAGTAAAGTGAAGGGGGAGAGGGTCACTCTGTCCATGGATTCTAGATAAGACTTTAAATAGGTCAGATCTATTCCAGGCTGTGACAAAGGAGACTTCGTGGTACTAACAGTCCACAGCACATTCTCCAACACAAGTAGCTATACCCAGGGAACAAAAATCCAGATGTCCCAAAAGGGAAACCAGGCACTGGATCAAAAATAACTTTTATCAGGGCAATAATCAGAGGTGTACCTCTAGAGGAAAATATTATAGGCACGATACACTTTTAAGGTTAATTTGCATTATTAACATTTTCTGCATCACTTTTTTTAGGGCATTTGGGGTTAAGTGACTTGCCCACTGTCACCCGGCTAGTTTTTGTGTGTGTTAAGTGTCTGAGTCGGTATTTGAACTCAGGTCCTCCTGACTCCAGGACAGGTGCTCTATTCACTAGGCTCCACCTAACCGCCCCTAACTACATCATTTTTTAAAGTCTAAACAATCAACAAATCCATAAATAAAGGTCTGATTTGTCGATGTTGTTGTTCAGCTGTTTTTCAGTCATGTCCATCTCTTCATGACTCCATCTAGAGTTTTCTTGGCAGAGATTCTGAAAATACAAAAAAAATTTCTGAATGTACAAAAGGCAAAGTTGTTTGCCATTTTCTTCTCCTGCTCATTTTATAGATTAGGAAACTGAAGCAAACAGTATTAAGTGACTTGCCCAGGGTCACACAACTATTAAACGTCTGAGGTCAGATTTGAACTCAGGTAGATGAGTCTTCCTCACTTCAGACCCTGCACTCTATCCACTGTACCATGTAAATACCCTTGATTTGTAGATGCTCACCCTGAAAATTTAACAATAGCTCTCATGAGCCAATATAAGCTAACTCCATTACACTTGTGGCTACCACCCACTATACCCAGACAAGAGAGATTTATACTGTGTTCTGTAGCCTGCAGAAACTCACCATCATACCTTCTTTCATTACACTAAGCCTCAATTTCTTCATCTGTAAAATGACTAGAACAGAGAGTCTTAATTTTTTGTGTGTGACATGGGCCCTTTTGGCAATCTGGCCAAACCTCTGGACTCCTCAGAATAATGTTTTTAAATGCATAAAATAAAATAAACAAGATGACAAACAAAAATAATGATTTTGAAATTTAGTTATCAAAAATTTTTTTTGAAAACACAAGTTTACAGACCCAGGTTAGGAAACCTTAGACCAACTGATCTCTATAAAACCCTTTCCTTCTCTCAATCTATGCTCCCTTCAGCCAAAGGAATCTGCTAAGTCTGCCCACTAATATATATAGCTATAGACATAGAGACAGATATGTAGAAAAATAGGTAGATAGATGATAGATAGATAGATAGATAGATAGATAGATAGATAGATAGATAGATAGATAGATCGGTCTAGGACTGGAACAGGCCTCAAGCATCATTTAATCCTACCTCTTCACTTTAAAGGTGAGGAAAACAAAGTAAAGTGATTGCCTATCATCATACAAGGAATAAGTAGCAAGGTGGGTATTTGGACCTGATTAGGAAAGCAGGTTTCCTAGAATCCAGAGTAAGAATAGGTAGGATTTCATATATAAAAATTCTGCAGGTCAATCAGACCAGGAGGAAGGGAAAGTTCCCAAGAATGAAATTCTGAAGACACAAAGAGAAATAGTTGTGATGAAGAGGAAAAGGGGAAATTGTCTAAAGAGACTGGCATGAATATACTAGGAATCCATCGACAAATTTAGATTTTAAAAAGACATATAGATGATGGAAGCAAGGGCAGGGAATGAAGAATGAATACAAAAGCAAATTATTACAAAAATAGTATCAGGAGTGCTTATGTTCAGAATGAAGTGAGGCTAAAAATGAAAACTAAGGACAATAAAAGATGTTGTGTGGGAATCTTAAAAAGGCTAAGGCTGTTCCTAGAATGGATGGTACTAAGTAAGGCAACCTAGACAGGAGGCTGGCCTTGGAGACAGGAAGAAAGGAATCAAACTCTGCCTCAGGCACTTACTAGAAGTGTAACCTTAGGCAAATCACTTTACCACAAAATCTTAGCATAAAATGGGGTTGATAATACTAGCATATACCTCATGCAACTATTGTGAAGATCAAGGAAGATAATATACATGAAATGCTTTGAAAATCTGAACCACAACATAAACATCAGCCATCACTGACATTATCTGACTTCTTCATCTTCATCATCATTATACCTGAAGAAATCAGAGCTGCTCAGTTCTTATATTGTTTCCATTACCTATTCCAAGGAAAATGAGCTCTAGGTTGGAAAGGACATAACGAAAGTGACCAGCTGGAAGTTGATAAACAAGTAAGAGAGCATTTAGCTGCCCTTGGTGAGGACAAGTCATCTAAGCCAAGAAAAATCTGGAGGTCCTAAAAGGATGGATGGCTGTTACCAAGGAGTCCCTGATATGTGAAAGGTCATGGAGAATGGTAGAGGTACTCTAAGACTCAAGAAGAACAATTATCCCAATTTTCAAAGGAAGGGAAGTGAATTAATTAAATATGCAAACAATATACTGATGAGCATGATTTTTATTACTCACAAAATTTGACTATATGTTATTAAAGGGATGGTTAGTGAATATCCAGAAAAGGACAAAGTAATCAAGAAGAGCTAGTATATATATTTTTAAAGCAATTGGGGTTAAGTAACTTGCTCAAGGTTACACGGCTAGTTATTTATGTGTGGGTGCTAAGTAACTGAGGCCAGAAGCGATCCGGTCCTCCCGAATCTAGGGTCAGCACTCTTACTCACTGTGCCACCTAACTGCCCAAGAGCTAGTATGTATTCATCAATTATAGGTCCTGCCAACCAGGCCTAATTTCTTTTATTGACAGGACTGATAGACCAAAGGAAGGGAATGCTGTAGATAGGGTATGCCTAAACAAACAAACAAATAAAAGTCCTCATACTATTCTAGTGGTGATAAAATGATAGATGTTTACTAGACAATAAGTCACTGAGAATTCTGAACTGGCTAAATGATCATAATGACCAAAAGGTTAGTTGTTAATTCATTGTCAATTTTTTTTTTTGCCTTTTTTTTTTTGGAGGGGGCAGGGCAGGGCAATTGGGTTTAAGTGACTTGCCCAAGGTCACTTGCCCAAGTGTCTGAGGCTTGATTTGAATGCAGGTCCTCCTGACTCCAGGGCCAGTGCTCTATTTTCTGTGCCACCTAGCTGCCCCATTCATTATCAATTTGAAAAAAGATCTATGCTTGGCCACATGATCCTTAATATTTTTTTATCAATTACTTGGATAAAGACATAGATTACACACTTGTCAAATTTGCAGATACAAAGGCTTGAAACTGGGAAGGTGAACTGACTGAATTATATGGTTCACAACCTTGATGTGGTCTCTCCATCCTAGACATTTTACTTTCACTCACTCCATATTCAACCTCCACATCATTTTGTATCCCTTCTCTCTACTCACCCAGACACCCCTGGAGTTCAGGCCATCATCATCTCCTGTCCAGAATATTCCAATAGCTTTCTAATCACTGCCTCAAGGCCCTCCCCAATTCAATCCATCCTCCACAGGGCTAATAAAGTGATATTCTGAAAGTGAAGACCTGACCATGTCATTCTTTACTCAAATCCCAATGGACTTTAGGATAGAGCATAAACTCCCATGTTTATGTATTATTTCCTTTCATAACTTGTACCCATTCTCATGTTATTTTGTAATCCATGAAGACTGTCTTTTTTTTTTTTAAAGCAATTGGGATTAAGTAACTTGCTCAAGTTTACATGACTAGTTACTTACATGTGGGTGCTAAGTACTGAGGCCGGAACCTATCTCAGGTCATCCAGTCTCCAGGGCCAGTGCTCTTACTCATTCCGCCACCTCACCGCCCCTAGACTGTCCTTATTGTTCCTCATGCACAATATGGTTTCCACTGACTGTCTCCCGTGCCCGGAATTCATTCCCTCCCTCCTCAACTCTGCTTCTTAGAATTCTGTCTTTCATCAAAACTCAGTTCAAATGACAATTTCTACATGATCTCCCATTTGCTAATGTCTCCTCCCAAACAATTTAACTTGTGTTTATGTTGTATGTATATTTTATTTTCACTTATATTTGTACCTGTCTTCTCTTTAATATGAGCACCATTAGATCAGATT
Organism: Gymnobelideus leadbeateri; assembly: GCA_011680675.1. NCBI lineage: Eukaryota > Metazoa > Chordata > Mammalia > Diprotodontia > Petauridae > Gymnobelideus > Gymnobelideus leadbeateri. The sequence continues at coordinate 155,579 of WOXC01008810.1, forward strand.
ATTTTTTTCCTTTTTTTTTTAATCCCTAGCACCTAGCACAGTGTCTGACACATAGTAAGCATGTAAAAAATGCTTATTCATTGGCTAAGCACTGAGGATATGAAAACAAAATGAGACAGTCTGCACCCTCAAAGAGCTTATAACATTCTAGTGGGAATGATAATAATACATATATGGAAATGGTGAGGAGGTGAGTCAAATCCCTTAAAACTAAACATATTTTCTTTTAATGGCAGGAGGATACAGTATATCACAAAGGCATTTAATGGAATGTTATAGTAAAAAAATAAAACAAAATAAAACAAAAACTAGCAATAGCTTGTATCAATAAAGTATTTCCCCCATGAGCCTGCAGTGCACTCTACCACATATATACACAGGATCAGTGAAAAGCATAGGTACTCCGGAAGTACATATGGAGAGGAATACACATAGGAAACTCCTAGGAAGAAGGCACATAAATGGAGGTACAATTCATGCCTCTCTAACTACAGAGCTACATGAGATGAATTTAATTCCCATAATCCTGCTTCTTTTTCTTAACACATCTGAGCATTCAGATGCTTAGAAAGGAGAGAGGGAGAGGAAGGTTTAAAAAACAGTTTCCTACAGCTCATCCAAGCCACTCTGCCCCCACATTCCCCCCAAACGATGTAAAAGGGGACTGTGAACAACTTCTGGAGCCCCAGCACCCACAGAACGACACAGAGAAGCTAAACTCCTGCTGAGGACAGCCCAGCAGGCCTGCAGGAAGGACCAGCCCAGTGGTCTGGGACCTGGCAGCGTGCAGCGCGCAGAGTGCAGGAGCCGAGCCGAGCCCAGGTCCCCATGAGCCGAGGTTTTAGCCCCAGGGTGGCAGGGCCAGCAGCCAGCTGGAGGAACCCCAAAACACCAGGAGCTGTGGTGACTCCAGAATTATCAACATAGACTTGCCTAGGACAAAGTAAGAGGTTAGTGTCCTATGGACTTTGGGACTGGTATTAGGGAATGCGTCGGCTCCCTCCCCTGGGGGCTAGAAGCCGCTGAGGACAAACGCCATTTTGTAGTTTTCAGAGGCAGCTCCTGCTCCCAGCCTGCAAATTTGTAGGGAGATCCAGCGATCAGTCTTGGGGGGTAATCGCTCTTGCTTTAACCTCCCTGGATCTGGATTGTGATCTAGGGTGGAAGTCGTGGGTGGGTTTACAGCTTGCCAGAAACGGAAGTTGCCCCCCACACGTTCGGGACGAAAATTCCTCTATCTGGCCTTAAAGCCATAGTGTGACAACAAGCCCAAAAGTCAAGTAATTAAGTGGCAACATGCCAAGGCAAAGGAAACAGAAAAATGCAACCCTAGACTCTTATTTTGGGGGCATAGAGCAGGAAAAGGACTGTGAGGTCAGAAGTCCTGCTCCAAAAGCCCCAGGAGAAAACATGAGCGGGTTGCAGGCCATAGAGGACCTTAAGAAGGACTTTAAAAATCAAATAAGAGAAGTGGAGGAAAAATTGGAAAGAGAAATGAGAAGGATGCAGGAAAAGTATGAAATGAGGGTCAACAGCCTGACTGAGGAAAACAACACCTTAAAAAATAGACTAACTCAAATGGCAAAGGAGGCCCAAAAGGGCAATGAGGAGAAGAATGCCTTAAAAAGTCGAATTTGCCAGATGGAAAAAGAATCTCAGAAATTCACTGAGGAGATTCATTCCTTCAGAGTTAGACTGGAGCAAATGGAAGCTAATGACTTTATGAGAAATCAAGATGCTGTTAAGCAGATCCAAACAAACGAAAGATTAGAAGGCAATGTGAAATATCTCATGGGAAAAACCACTGACCTGGAAAATAGATCCAGGAGAGACAATTTAAAAATTATTGGACTACCTGAAAGCCATGATCAAGGAAAGAACCTAGAAATCACCCTTCAAGAAATTCTCAAGGAAAACTGCCCTGATGTTTTAGATCCAGAGGGCAAAATAGAGGTTGAAAGAATCCACCGATCACCTCCTGAAAAAGATCCCAAAAAGAAAACTCCCAGGAATATCATAGCCAGGTTCCAGAATCCCCAGATCAAGGAGAAAATACTACAAGCAGCCAGGAAGAAACAATTTCAATATTGTGGAAACACAATCAGAATAGCCCAGGACCTGGCAGCTTCTACACTGAGGGATCGAAGGGCATGGAATATGATATTCCAGAGGGCAAAAGAACTGGGAATGAACCCAAGGGTCACCTACCCAGCAAAACTGAGTATTTTGTTTCAGGGGAAAATATGGTCATTCAGTGGAATAGAGGACTTTCAAGCATTCTTGAGGAAAAAACCAGAATTGAATAGAAAATTTGACACCCAGACACAAGAAGGAAGAGATGCCTGAGAAGGTAATCAGGGAAAAGAAATCAAAAGGAACTTATCAAAGTTGAACTATTTACATGCCTATATGGAAAAGCAATAACTGTGACTGATGATATCTTTCTCACTATGAAAATAATGGAAGAAGGGTGTGTGGTCATAAGAATACATATGTGAATGTGTGTGTATATGGTTACAGTTATATATGGATAGAGGGCATAAGTTGAATTTGTTGGGAAGGGAGAATACTCAAGGGATGAAATTATGAGGTGAGAGAGGAAAGTGGCAAGAGGAGATGGGGAGAGACAGGGTAGTGTAAACTATCCCATGCAGAAGAAGCAAGGGGAAGTGGTTGCAAAAGAGGGGGAGAATAAGGAAGGCTAAAAAGGCAAAACCACATTCACACTGAATTTGGTTCAGGGAGAAAATGACATACAAACTAAATGGGATATCTCAACCTGCAGCAGGATAGGGGGAAGGGGGATGGGAGGAGGGATGATGGATGGGAGGGCATCCTTGGGGTGAGGGAAGGTTGGAAGTACCCACTATAAAAGAGGGACAGGATCATGTAGGGAATGGACCAGGTGGGGGGTGGGATGAGTGGGAGGGAATTATAAGCAGCCTTGTACAATATATCTACTATGATAATGTTTTGCATAGCTAGACATGTACAACATATACTGAATTACTTATCTCCCAAGAGGGAATGGGTGACAAGGGAGGAAGGAAATGGATCTGAAATTTGAGGTCGTAACATTTAATGTTTCAAATATATGTAAATACTATTATTAATACTCTTTTGCTTGTAATAGGGAGATAAGATGTGCAGGCATTGGGATGCAAAGACTCACCTTCCTCTAATGGAAAAGTCGATGGGGGTATGGGAGAAGGTATGGGAGAGAGCAGATTGGAGGAAGCGATATCTTGTGGGACTGCTATTCTGGGAGGTTGGGTAGGGGAATAATGGGGGGAAAATGATTGTAACTCAAAATCTGGCGGAAATGAATGATGTAAAACAGAAGTTAATAAAGCATTTGTTTAAAAAAAAATAAAAATAAAAACCAGTTTCCTCACCACAGTACCACAGCTTCCTTTTAGTTTAAGGAAGTGAAGTCCTAGGAATATTTGCCAAGCTAGGTAATATATGCTAAAAACTAAGAACTAAATAAGTTCCTGGCCATAAGCCAAAGGCAGTTGGTCTGAGAGACTCAGGAAAGAGGATGGTCAAAAAGATTGTAAAGCAATGTTTGAAAAAAAAAAGAATTCTAAGAATCAAAGATCAAACCTGATCTTAACCTGGCTTCTGTGACATTTTGTTGGAGACTTACTGAAAGGACTGTCTAAGGAAAGTTGTAACCCTTCTGTGAGGGTAACTTTCTTCTCAAGTAGATGGAGAATATAATTGTATGTAACCTTGAAGATAACACTACATCTGAAGTCTATAATTAAGGTACAATAAAAGACTGAAAGGATATACGGAAAGAGCTCTTATCTTCCTTTGCAGAAATTAAGTAGATAGAGGGGATGGACCTAAGAGGCTTTCTAGCCATAGCACTCCCCAGTGGATGGTAGGGTTCAGGGAAAGGCTATTTAACAGAGCTATAGAACTCCTTGAAGGGGAGAGGCATACTAACCACAGCACTCCTAATAAATGTTAGACAGGGAATTCAATTACCCTGAAGATATTTGTATAGCTAGGTACCAGCTAAAGAAGAGTTGTGTTACTTTATGCAGAGTAACAGAGATGCCCAATAGGGAACAACCAAACAACAATCCTGATAGAGCACTGCCCTGGGAAAGAAGATCCAGTAAAGAACGGATTAACAGCATCACCAGAAGACATTGATAGCTGTGTAATATTGGAGGAATGAGTTGCCTTTCCATATATGTGCTTTTGTCACATATGTTCTCCACGTGTGTATGACCCAGACAGAATTCCATTGCATGTCCACTCCTTCCATTAAGTGCATTCATATTTTGAGAAAGTAAACTTAAGGTTTATAGGGGAATGTTCTGATATTTTATTTCTATGGTATTTTATTAAATGTCTTTGTTGCAAACTAAGTCTTCTGGTTGACTAGGAAAAGTAATAGCATCATATGGAGTTTTTTGGGCTATGATCTGGAGGGGATTCTGACCCATAAACTATTAGAATCTGGGATAACTCAAGAGGACCCATATCAAATAGCACCCCTCTCACTATATATTTGTGCATCCAGCACCTACCATGTACAAAGCAATGTGTGAGGTACTGAGAAGATAAAAAGATAATTAAGACATAATCCCTACCCTCATGGGGATAATAATATCTATCCTCTCAATATCATAGGCCTGATTTGAGTACAAAAAACATGTAATTGATGTAAAAATACATTTTTGGCTTTCCAAAAGGAAAAAAATATTTTTAAAATAGGATACATATATCAGTCAAAAAAGATCAATTCCATTCAATTGAACAAACATTTATTAGAACTGAATTTATTTCAAGGGAAGTAAATAGAAACCCTGATTTGAAGAAATTTAAAGCTAAACTGTGTAAAGTATTAGCAAGTGTATTAGCAAATGTGCCATGCAAAAGAAAACACATACCAGTCATTGTCAAAGCAGCTGATTTCCGACAGACTAGAGTTAGCTACTAGGGCTCCAGGATATTGGGGAGCCAGCTTTCATAGAGGTAACTAAAAGCAAAAGGGTATTAGAGAACACACCATATGAAGCAGTAACATGCGAAATAGCAACAAATTAAGAGTCAAGATTGAAAGCATCCCAGCAGAAGGTACCTTGGAAAGAAGGCCAGATCAATCTAATAAAGTATACCCAAATGAAAGAGGTAGAATGGAGAATTATCATGACAAACCAAGGGGCCATGTTAGCTAAAGAGAAGTCATCCCTAATGGACAACAACATAACACATTGACAGCCTTTATATGTTCAGCATATACTCCATTTTAAATAGAGTTTGGGGTCTGTCAACTAGACAGATTTCTTAAAGGGGATATGATGTTCTTCTGGGATGCCTATATCTGTCCTCCTTTCTTGAAACAGATAAAGACTATACCCATGGCAGTTATTTCAGAAAATACTTAGTAACTGAATTTTCTCCCTAAATAATTCAACATGATAGAAAAGAGCACTGTTCCTGCTACCTAGCTATGTTACATTAGGTAAATCACCCCATTTCTAGAGCCAAGTTTCATGCTACATGAAATGAAGAAGGAGGAGATGTGGCCTGGATGATATCTATAAGGTACCCTCTAGATGTGAAAAGCCTAAAATGTTAGTAGGGTAAATCAGGTTATGTCCTCCCATTCCTGTGTCACTGCCTGTATGGCCTCTTGCCCTCTACTCTCCATTCTCCCAGCTGCATTAACTAATACATTTTTGATTACTGCTACAGTCAGGCAAATGCAGTAATGGAGAGCTGCTAATGCTAAGTAAACACTTAATTATGCATTTTATTTTTTTGCACTGATGAATAAATAACTGAAATCAAGTTGTCTATACTTCTCATGCCTGCCTGATTAAGACGGCTTCCTCTCTCTTAATTAGCTGTCATTTCATAATATAGACAATCTCAATAAAAGTGTGGATTGGAAAGCTATGGAGGGCTGGGGAGCAAGGGAAAAAGTTCTATCATTTTTACAATCCCATATTCACTGTTTCTCAAATATCTGTTTGCAGGTGGCTTCAGAACTGAAGAGAATACAGGGTTTGGCATTCACAAACTGTCAGTGTTGTTTCAGTCATGGACAGCTAAGACAGTCACAAGAGGTGAATTGCAGAATAGAAATCTTTGCAAAGAATCAGGAGCTCTGAGTTCTAGTTCTGACATTAACTTGTTTATTTTAGTTAGATGTATCTCTTTCCTTCTCTGCTTTTTTTATTTTCTCATGTATAAAATGATTAATTGGACAAGATGATGTCCAACTTAGAAAAGACACTGATTTTGGAAACAGAAGACCTGAATTTAAAATCTGACTCCACTTATATTTATTTATATTTGTTTATTTATTAATTTGTTTGTTTGTTTGTTTTTGCTTTTTGGAGGGTGCAAGGAAGGGGAATTGGGGTTAAGTGATTTGCCCCAAGGTCACGCAGCTAGTAAGTATTAAGTGTCTGAGGCCGCATTTGAACTCAGGTCCTCCTAACTCCAGGACCAGTGCTCTATTCACTGAGCCACCTAGCCACCCTCCCACTTATATTTATGATCTTTGAAACCTCTCAGCCTCACTTTCTTCATATATAAAAGAAAGAGGGCACTTACGAGTTTGACAAAGATGACAAAAGATGAAAATGATAAATGTTGGAGGTGCTGTTGGAAAATTGTCTCAGCAATTTGGTGTTAGTAAAGTTGTTATAGAATGGCTAGACCATCATTCTGTAAAACAATTTGAAATTATACTAGAACAATTTACTAAGATCTGCATTTTTTCACTCAGTAATATCATTGCTAAGGATATACCCTAAGAGAGATCAAAGAGAGGAAAAAATATTTATAGCAACAATTGTCTTGGTGATAGCAAAGAAATCGAAGGAAAGTCCCTGTCCATTCCATAATTCCTAAACAAATCCCAGTATATGAATGTAATGGAATATTACAATGTCATAAGAAATTAGACATATGAAGATTTCAGAGAACTTGTAGAGGCTTGTATGAAACAATGAAGAATAATGTTAGCAGAGTCAAGAGAAAAAAATGACACCATGAACAAAATAACATAAAGGAAAACAATATTGAACTACTTAAAAATCTGACCAATGTAGCCTCTAAGAGTGACTTCAAAGGACTGAGGGTGAAGCATGCTGCCTAACTCTTGACAGAAAAGTAGTGGACTACAGGCATGGAATGAAGTATGTATATGTTTTCAGAAATAACTAATATGTTCATTGGTTTTATTTGAAAGAAAAAAAAAAGAGGGCATGGACTAGATGATCTTTAAGGTTTCTTCCAGCTCTAAAATGATGGATTTTACCATATTGCAACCTCTCAGTAAGAGTAGGGATTGGGGAGGATCTGGTTCCTGAAGATGCCAAAGAACTTGATGCTTAGCTCAAAAAATGACCGGCCATGGATGCTTGAGCTTCAAGTACCTCTGAGGGACAGTGTATGCTGTTTGCTTTTTTGCCCTGAAGCTGGCATTCCTTTTCTAGGTGACACAGTGGACAGAGTGTTGGACATAGCATCAGAATGATCTGGATTCTGACACTCACTAGTTGTGTGATCCTGGGCAAGTTACTTAACCCCACCTTATTTTCCTCATCTATAAAATGGGGATGATAATAATAGGACCTATCTCTCAGAGTTGTAAAAATCAAATGAGATAATATTTGAAAAGAATTTTGTAAATCTCAAAGCATTATTTAAATGCTGCCCATCATTATTATCATGGCTATTATATTTACATATTATGCATTATAATGATTTTATTATTATAACTTCCAATTGTCAATATTATCATTAGCACTGTGCCTTTGCACAGTCTGTCCTCCCTGCCTGTTATATACTCCATCCTCACTTCTTAGAAATTCTAGCTCCATTCTAGGGTCAGCTCTACTCCGGAAAGCCCTCCCTGATCCCTTCAATTCCATTAATTGTTAGCCTTCTCTCCCTCCTCTCCAAATTATCATCTATAAACATCTGTTTAAGTGATACATCCTCCCAGTAGAATATAAACTCCAGGGGCGGCTAGGTGGCGCAGTGAGTAGAGTGCCGGCCCTGGAGTCAGAAGGACCTGAGTTCGGATCCGGCCTCAGATACTTAACGCACACACAAACAAAAACCTAGCCGTGTGACCTTGGGCAAGTTACTTAACCCCAATTGCCCTCCAAAAAGCAAAAAAAAAAATTGTATAAAAAAAAATATAAACTCCATGAGGGCAGGGACTGTGCTTCATCCCAGGTCTTCTGAGTACAAGTCCAGTGTTCTCCCCCTTCTATTCTATCATATTCCAACTTATCCTTTCTTATTGATTTTTCCCTGTTAATTAACATTTTTATTAGCTGTGTGTCAGACAATATGCTAAGTAGTGGGTATACAAAGAAAGGCAAATTGTCCCTGTCCTGCAGCTGCACAGAAGCCATTTTGCAGTCAGTTGTGGCTCTAGCTCCTGGTCTGCGAACTGTAGGGAGATCCAGCAATCAGTCTGGGGGTTAATCGCTCATGCTTTAAACTGCCTGGATCTGTATTGTGGTCTGTGGGGGGAAGTTTGGGGTGGGTATCCAATTTGCCAGAGTGGGTGGAGGCTTTACAGAGGCCACCCAACTGGTGGAAGTTGTGAAGACCCCACGTTTGGGCGGAAGCTCCCCTGTCTGGTGGCAGAGTGATTAAGTGGCAACATGCCTAGGCAAATGAAACAAAATAAACAGAAAAGTTCAACATTGGACTCCTATTTTAGGGGCAAAGAGGCTCAAAGCATGGAGGAGGACTGTGAGGTCAGAACTCCTGCACCAAAAGCCCCAAATGAAAATACAAGCTGGCTACAGGCCATAGAGGACCTTAAGAAGCAGATAAAAAATAAAAGGTATCAGACTTTCTTAGACAGAAAAAATCGGAAGTTACAGGGCATTGTAAGACTCCTGATAGAGATTTTAATAAAAATAACTCACATTTATATGGCATTTTATGGTCACTAAGATAGTTGGGAAGATAAGATTAACCACATGTGAACTGATAATGAACAATGAAAGGAAATCAAGGACACCCTCCTTATTTCTCAGGGGCTCCATTGTAAAGAAACCCCAAATAGAGAAATTAGCGATTGTTCCCAACACAAATGCCTGGGATAATAGTGCTTCTTCACAACATTCTGCACTTTTAATGTTCCTTTAACTCTGTTGATAAGATTAAAGGATGCAGGATCTTCAAAAGACCCTAGATATTACCTAGGCCAATTCCCTCATTTATAGAAGAAACCAAGGACCAGATAAATGAAGTGATTTACTCCTAATCATAGAGATGACATAGAGCAATGAATACAGAGCTTGCCTAGATGTCAAGAAGGCCTGGGTTCAAGTCCTGCCTCTTATACATGCTCTTATACATGTAAAACAGAGTAAATGTTCCAGAGATTTCTAAGAATCTAAATTGAGGGGAAAAATGCCAACCTGCTTGGGTGGGTGAAGTTTCCTCATCTATAAGTGCTCTGTCCTAAAGCAATCATTTGTTGTTGTTGTTTAGTCATTTCATCTGTGTCCTATTATTCATAACTTCATTTGGGGTTTTCTTGGCAAAGACACTGGAGTGGTTTGCCATTTCCTTCTCCAGCTTATTTCACAGATGAAGAAACTGAGGCAAACAGGGTCAAGTGACTTGCCCAGGGTTACATACCTAGTAAATGTCTGAGGCCAGGTTTGAACTCAGGAAGATCAGTTTTCCTGATTTCAGGCCTGGTACTTTATCACTGTCGCACCTAGCTGCCCCCTAGAAATCATAAATCTACTACTATTCCTTATTTCAACGTAGTTAGTTATTGGAATAGCCAAAAATATGACTCTTGTCTTTTAACTCGTCAGAAAGCTCTATTTGTTCCACCCAAATTAGGGAGAAAATGAACAAGAAAAAATGAGATGGAGTGTGGTAGAATGGAAAGAAAGAGAACTGGACTTGAAACCCAAAGACATGGATGGAATCCCAGCTGCTTCACTTAGTGGTGGTTTGACCTTGGGCAAGTCCCAGACTGCTCTGGCCCTCCTTTAGTTTCTCCAGGGATGTTGATACTTGCACTATATACTTCACTGGATTCTTAAGAAGATCCAAGGAGATAAGGTAAGTAAAACTAATACAAATATGCAAAAACATTGCCTGTGATTTCATCAGCCCCTCCCCATCACCAATACCACCACCACCACGGACCTAAAGTCTTCCAGGGCCAAGGACAAGGCCATTCTAGGGTTAGACATGTTCTCCCAAAATATTCCTGGAAGAAAGACAGTAACCAGGTAGTCTTGGGGTATGGTCCAGGAAACAGTAGCAGCACTTTTAAATTTAATTTACCCCTTCCATTGAAATATCTAATTATATGAGTTTTTTGGTTCCATTGTCTGATTACCTGGATCTCATCTGTGTTCTAGATGGTCTACACCAGAGATTTCAAACTCACATCAGCAAAGCTCCCCATCAGTCAGGCCTGAACCAGATTAAAATATAATTGGGAGGGGCGGCTAGGTGGTACAGTGAGTAGAGCGCCAGCCCGGGAGTCAGAAGGACCTGATTTCGGATCCGGCCTCAGACACTTAACCCACACAAACAAAAACCTAGCCGTGTGACTTTGGGCAAGTTACTTAACCCCAATTGCCCTAAAAGGGGCGATTAGGTGGCGCAGTGAGTAAGAGCGCCGGCCTCGGAGTTGGGATGACCCGAGATCAAATCCAGCCTCAGAAAATGAGCACCCACACATAAATAATACATATATATATATATATATATATATATATATATATATATATATATATATATATATATATAAAATTGGGAAATATTTCACAAAATAAATTAAAATATACTACAACATAGATAATATTAATTTGTGGTTTTCTAAGTCAATATGTTGTCAACAGGGATTCATTTCTGTTTGAGTTTCACAATACTGGTCTAAACTAATGATTTTCTAAAGCACAGCGTGGTCAGAAACCTTTTCAGGGAGTCTGTGAGGTCAAAACTATTTTCATAATAATAATATTAAGATGCTTTAATTTCTAATATGGTGAATATCTAATAGCTATAACTCTCATAAACAAAAGTTCTTTGGGGTTCCTCAAGTGCAAAGGGATCCTGAGAACAAAAATATTTGAGAACGAATGATCTAGATAGTTATATAAATACTCCTTTGAAAAGAAAAGTAAATACACACTATGAGGTTTGTAGCCCAAAGATATCAAAGAAAGAGAAAAATAACCTACATGCAAATTCTTATTGTAATAACAAAAAATCTGAAATTAAGGCAACACTCATCAACTGAGAAATAGCCAGAAAAATTATGGTATATGAATGTTATAGAATACTATTGTACCATAAGAAAAGATGGTGGGGACTGAGGCAGAGTGAAGTGAGTAGAACCAGGAGAAAAATGTATATGCTAAAGCAAAGCTGTTAAATCAAACAATTCTGAACTCTGATCCACGCAATGGCCAACCACGATACCAGAGGAATAATGATGAACCATGATACCTACCTCCTGAAAAAGAAGTGATGGACTCACACTACAGAATAAGACATGTTTTGGATCCAGCCACATTGGGGTTTTACTTGTTTAACCATGCATGTTTGTTCCATGGATTTTGTTTTGTTTTCTCAATTGTGGGGAGTGGTTGAGAGGGAGAGAAAATTTACTTATATTCACTTGGGGAAAAAAAAGGAAATTTAAAGAAAAGGAAGCTATCATTATATTAGTGTGTGGCACTATGGGAGGCACGTTGCATGCAGAGTTTTAATGATAGTCCATACCTCCAGAGCACTAAAATGACAATGTTAAATAAATAGAGATAAAAGCATAGTAAATTAAAGTGGTAAAGTTAGAAGGGACCAACTCCTTTACTTTACATGCAAGGAAACTGAGGCCTGGGAAGTAAAGGACTTGTCCAAAGTAACTCAGCTCCTCCTCAAAACTGAGGATCAAAACATGATAATATTTGTAAAATGTTTAGCACAGTACCTAGTACATAGTAAGAACTTTATAAATGCTAAGTATTATTATTTGTGGAAAAGGCAGAATTTGATTCCTAATCCAGCATGCTTTCTACTGTACCAAAATGCCTCTTAACATTCTATTAGGTGGGGTCAGGACAAAGGACATGCCAAAAAGCTTTTAAGAACAATGAAATTGGCAGATTGCCATCAAAATTATGGGTTACAAAATTCTATTTTATTTGTGTGATTCCAGGAATCACTTCTGGTTAGTGCCTTTTTATTACCCCTTGTAACCTATGACCTAGAGCTAAAGCTCTGGATTCCCAGAGTTTCTCTATGGTTTATGTTTGCTCCCACCTAGAGGTATCTCTGAAAAAATTAGAATCAGTCTCGTTTTAGTTTTGCCTTAGGCATTTAAATGACCTACTGCAAACAACTGATGCTAGTACACCTGAATTTTAAAAAAATTTGTTCTGATATATAAGAAAGAAAAAGGTCTTGTTGTCAAGTCTGGTTACAAAAAGAGCTATTCTGCACTTTATAGCTTCTGAATGGTTCTGTCAAGTCTTTACAAAAGACTCAGGATGCTAGTAATGCACTGTTGGTGGAGTTGTGATCTGATTCAAATATTCTGGATGGAGAGCAATTTGGAACTATGTCCAAAGGGCTATAAAACTGTACATGCCCTTTGATCCAGCAATACCACTCCTAGGTCTATATCCCCAAAGGATTTTTAAAAGGTAGGGGATGCAGGGACCTGTTTGTACAAAAATATTTATAGCAGCTTTTTTTGTGGTGGCAAAGAATGGAAAGTGCAGGGATGCCCATCCACTGGGGAACGGCTGTACAAATTGTGGTATATGATTGTAATGGAATATTACTGTGCTATAAGAAATGATGAGCAGGCAGATTTCAGAAAAACCTGGGGAGACTTATATGAACCGATTCAAAGTGAAATGAGCAGAACCAGAAGAACACTATACACAGTAACAACAATATTATATGATAATCAACTGTGAATGACTTTTCAACAATACAGTAATCTAAGATAATTCCATAGGACTCATGATGAAACACGTTATCTGCCTCCAGAGAAAGAACTGATGGAATCTGAATGCAGACTGAAGCATACTATTTTTCACCTTCTGTATTTTTTCCATTTTTTAATTTTCCTTTGGATATGTGTTTTCTTTCACAATATGACTAGCATGGACATACATTTTACATGACTGGACATGTATAACCTATATCAAATTGCTTACTGTCTCAGGGGGGTGGTAAGGGAGGGAGAGAAAAAATTTGGAACTCAAATTTTTTAATGAATATTAAAAATTGTTTTTACATGTAATTGGGAAAAATAAAATATTATTTTAAAAAAGACTCATGGTGCTAAGCTAGTAGCCTGAATGTACTGTCATAATGGATCTGGGAAGAAATGAGCTCCCCTGTTCCCTTCTCCTCTAGGGTCTAATGTGCCCTTTACCCTTCAGTCTATATCCTTGGCCTGGCTAACTATATCCTAGTTCCCAGATGTTCTGCCTGTTTGCCAATCCCTCTTTTTTCAGCATAGCCTGTGTCCGAAGTTTTCCTCCCATATTTCAGGCATTCCTCCCAGTTAGCCAGTCAGCCACTGTCTCTAAGTCCTAATGCCTACCCATATTCCTCATTATTCCATCTCTCAAAAGTTTCTGTCTTTGTGGTTCCTCCTCCAGAAATCAATGTACTTTTTCTCTTAATTGCCCATGTATCTCTAGCCCATGGCATCATGGAAAATCAAATCCTTTCCTTTTAGAACATGTACTGTCTAGTTTCCCCCTATGACTCTTGGGGGAAAGAAGGACAAAAGGAAGAGGAAGAGGAACCACCTCTGTTAATTGTCCACTTGTCAAACATGCTTATTATAGTAGAAATTCACATCTGTACAGGAAGACAGCATTTTAACCAATACCTTACTCACCACAACCCTGAGATATAGGATGTAAAAATATCCCTATGTTATCAAAAAGGAAACTAGGACTCAGAGAAATTCAATAACATGACTTGATGGTACAGTAGAAAGAACACCATACTATGTAAAGAGAAGGACTATAGAAAAGACTTCTCTTCCTGAGTTTAAATCTGGCCTCAGACACTTACTAGCTGTGTGGCATTGGGAAAGTCACTTAACCCTGTTTGCCTCAGTTTCCTCATCTATAAAATGAGCTGTAGAAAGGAAATGGCAAACCACTCCAGTATCTTTGCCAAGAAAACCTCAATAGGGTCACAAAGAGTCAGGCAGGACTAAAAAAACAACTGACGAGCGGTGGAGCCAAGATGGCAGAGTAGAAACAGCACCTCCGAGGCTCTCTCCCCCCAGATTACCTCCAAACTATGTAAAAGGGGACTCTGAACAACTTCTGGAGCCCCAGCACCCAAAGAACGACACAGAGAAGCTAACCTCCCGCTGCGGACAGCCCAGCAGCCCTGCAGGAAGGGCCAGTGCAGCGCTCTGGGAGCCGGCAGCACAGTGCGGAGAGCTGAGCCCAGGTCCCACGGTTTTAGCCCCAGGGCGGCCTGGCCAACAGCCAGCTGGAGGGACCCCAGAACACCAGCAGCTGTGGCAATTCCAGAATGGTCAACACAGACATGCCTAGGACAAAGTGAGAGGTTAGTACCCTATGAACTTTGGGAAAAGTATTTGGGGAATGCATTGGCTTCCTCCCCTGGGGGCTAGAAGCCGCTGAGGAGACACACCATTTTGCAGTTTTCAGTAGCAGCTCCAGCTCCTGGCCTGCGAACTGTAGGGAGATCCAGCAATCAGTCTGGGGCAGGGGGGTTAGGTAATTGCTCTTGCTTTAACCTCCCTGGATCTGGATTGTGATCTGGGGTGAAGGTCATGGGCGGGTTTCCAGCTTGCCAGAAACGGAAGTTGTCCCCCACACATTCGGGACGAAGCTCCCCTGTCTGGTGGCAGAGTTCTACTGTGGCAACAAGCCCAAAAGTCAAGTAATTAAGTGGCATCATGCCAAGGCAAAGGAAACAAAATAAACAGAAAAATGAAACATTAGACTCCTATTTTGGGGGCAAAGAGGATCGAAGCATGAAACATTCAGAGGACTGTGAGATCAGAAATCCTGTTCCAAAAGCCCCAAAGGAAAATATGAGCGGGTTACAGGCCATAGAGGACCTTAAGAAGGACTTTTAAAATCAAATAAGAGAAGAGGAGTAAAAATTGGAAAGATAAATGAGAAGGATGCAGGAAAAGTATGAAATGAGGGTCAACAGCCTGACTGAGGAAAACAACACCTTAAAAAATAGACTAACTCAAATGGCAAAGGATGCCCAAAAGGGCAATGAGGAGAAGAATGCTTTAAAAAGCTGAATTTGCCAGATGGAAAAAGAATCTCAAAAGCTCACTGGTTGGAAGTACCCACTATAGAAGAGGGACAGGATCAAGTAGGGAATGAACCAGGTGGGGGTTGGGATGGGTGGGAGGGAATTATAAGCAGCCTTGTACAATATATCTACTATGGTAATATTTTGCATAGTTATACATGTACAACACATACTGAATTACTTATCTTCCCAGAGGGAATGGGTGACAAGGGAGGAAGGGAATGGATCTGAAATTCGAGGTCTTAAAATTAAATGTTTCAAATATATATAAACATTATTATCAATACTCTTTTGCATGTAATTGGGAGATAAGATGTACAGGCATCGGGGCACAGAGATTCACCTTGCTCTAATGGAAAAGTTGAAGGGGGTAAGGGAAAAGATATGGGAGAGAGCAGGATGGAGGAAGCAATATCTTGTGGGACTGCTATTCTGGGAGGGTGGGTAGGGGAAAAAACGGCGGAAAAAAATTGTAACTCAAAATCTGGCAGAAATGAATGATGTAAAACAGGAGTTAATAAAGCATTTGTTTAAATTAAAAACAAAACTGACAAAATAGAGCCAGAGGACCTGTGTTCAAATTCCACTTCTGATGCGTGCTAGCTATATGACCTTAGTCAAATCCCTTAATATTCTTGGACCCAATTTTCTTCATCTATTAAAAGAGGGTATTTGGCTAGGTGGACTTTGAGAGCCTTCCTACCTCTAAATCTATGATCCTAATAGATCACATAACCAGCAAATATCAGAATTTTTAATTCTGACACTAAATCCAAAGCTCTATCTATCATGTTTTCCCCTCATTAATTAGAAAAAGCACAATATAAAATTTCACTCATCGCCCCCCAGAAAAGTCTTTAGCAGTATTCAATTCTTTCTGCAATACTGGCATTTCTGTTAAATATAAAGTGGCATTAGAGTAAAAACATGGTTTTATCCTTAATGATAATGCTTCCATTTCTATGCTACTTTATCATCTTCAAAGTACTCTTTTGCATTATCTCATCTGATTCTCAGAAAACCGCTGCTGGTTAAAAAAGGGTACGTATTTTTCACATGTTACAGATGGGGAAACAAAGATTCAGAGGTTACCCAAGGTCTCAGATTCTTGAATTGTAGCTGAACGTTCTTTGCAGAACACTCTGATGCTTTACTCTTTTATAAAGAGTAGTTGTGTGTCTGTTTGTTTCTCTCAACATGAATTTCACTGTTCTCATTTATTTGGTGCTATCTATGTCGTCAATGTTTCTTTTCTCTTTATTGCTACCTTTAAAGATAACATCTAACTTTTACTCTAAAGGAAATGCAATCATACACACACACACACACACACACACACACACACACACACACACACACACACACACACACACACACACACCCCTCCACTTAGAGAAGCCAAAGAAGTATGAGTCTCCCAATTTCAAAACACAGACCTAATGATGCCTTTTGTGACATATTTTGCTGTTCAAAAGCTTCCTTGGATGATGGAGATGAGGAGGAAGAAGGACGAGAGGGAAGGTGGCTATCAGGAGCAAAGAAATGGAGGACTACCTTGAGGGATTCTTGTTTTGCAAACTCTAGCTGGAACTGGAAGAGACCTCATAGAATTAAAGGGTCCCACTCCCTCATCTTGTAGCTGACGGAACTGAGGTCCAGGTAAATTGAATGACTTTTCCAAGGTCACAAAAAAAGAGGAAGGACACTGATGGAATGAAAGTCAGAGTATTACTAATGATTTGGGAGAATCATAG
The DNA here is from genome assembly GCA_011680675.1 of Gymnobelideus leadbeateri. Classification (NCBI taxonomy): domain Eukaryota; kingdom Metazoa; phylum Chordata; class Mammalia; order Diprotodontia; family Petauridae; genus Gymnobelideus; species Gymnobelideus leadbeateri. The sequence continues at coordinate 172,654 of WOXC01008810.1, forward strand.
CATAGCATTCATGAGCTGATTAAGTTCTTTCATTTGTAAAAGAGGTTGGAACAGGTGATGCCTAAGGGCCAACCCTTCCAAATCTAACAGTCCATAATTCTATAAAATGACTTGCCTACAACTATGAAATCAGTCAGTGTCAGAACTAGTCTTGGGACCTGAGGCTTCTGACTCTTGCTACAAGATGCTGCACCAACCATTTTTGAAAAGAACCATCAGCAAATTCATTCTGCCCACCAGAGAAATTGATCGCACTGAGGAGTCCATTCAATTTTCCTTGGACAGCTTTTTAAAAGAGACTTGGCCATCCAAATCATCACACACACCACACACACAAACAAAGTCCCTCAAACTGGAAGAAGGCCAACAAGATTAATATTAATTAAATGTTCTTAATGTTTGCTGTAGCTGGCATATTAGTTTTAGGTCAAATTTACGACAAAGGAGACTTGTCTTTTTCTGTGCTAGGTGCATGCTTTATAATGCATTGGGGCCCCTTATATATTCAATGAGCAAAGTACATTTATGGTCATTTTTAAAAGAACTTTATAAAGAAGACAGTATAGTGGAATGAAATCTGAACTGGACGTTAGGAGACCTGGGTTCTAATCCCAAATGTGCCATTTACTAGCTCTGTGACCTTCAAAAGTTACTTCCCCTTTCTAGACCTTAATTCCCTTCACTCTCAACTAAGGTGGTTGAACTAGACAGTCTCTCAGGTCCCTTCCAGGCCTAACATTTGATGACTGACATAATTTTACCATTATAATAGATTATAGAAGTTAATAGTTTCTTTTATATCATATTGTTGCCCATATCTTTGATTTATTTGATGTCAAGTCATTGGTCAGGAATGCAATGCTCAATTATAAAATTGTTATAAAATTGTTCCTATGGGAAAATGAGATCTGCTTTACAACAATCTGTTTTACAATGCAATTTCAAGAAATGGAAGAATATAGGGACTGCCCATGCATGGCACACAGTTCAAAAGCATATTAAGCAAGGGTAAGTGGGGGAAGGAAGACAGATAAGTTAGAGAGGGTTCATCCCCTAAGTTCAATATTCAGAAATGCTGGGTATGAGCCAGTGCTGACCCCCATGACTACAAGGGATCTTAGTTTTTTTGGGCACAAGGCCAAAGACACAATGGAAAGGAATTTTTAAGAATCTGAACAAAAGTTCCATCAGATAAACTGAGATTCTCCCCAAGGGCACAATCTCTTTCACTCAGGATTAATAACTGCCTTAATGATTCACTGGATAAAGGAGACAAATTGTGTTTCAAGTGGCTTTACACATCACTTCTTTTTTCTCCTTTCTTCCCCTTCCCCATTAGGCACCCCAACCCTCTTTCCTGCCTTCTATCCCAATTCTTAATAGGTGCTTAATAAATAGTTGCTGACTGTTTGGCAGCCAAGTTCCATTCCACTGTGGTACTGTCTACTGTATTAATGTCCTATGATAGCTGATTACAAGGATATGGCTACCACTAACCTCATGAGAATGCCCACTTCATAAAGTTCCACTTTCAAGCCTTATAGCACCACTACATAAGGCCACTACATAAAACTTTCCATGAAATAAACACAGCATGGGGAGCACACACACAGACATAGAGATGATAAGGAAAGCCATGCAGATAGCTAGATTCCTCAGGTGTACAGACTTTGACATAATGAGTTCTCAATTGACACTCTTGCTCCTCCTTCTGTCAATATATTCACCTCTACAGAAAAGTATGTTGACCAATTTAAGATTGGTCTGATTCTAATTCATCAGAATGGACCTGGTATTTCCCTATTTTTATAAGCTGCCCACTGGAAGCCGCAAATGAAAGGACCTATGTCCTCAACATGGCTATTAGTTGCTGACTTCCCTTGCCAACAGCACACCTGCCCTGCTTCCTTGATTGTGGTAATCTATTCCCCAGTCATGTATCAGTCCCTAACTGTAATGACCTCTCTTTTTATCCTCCCTCACTTCAAATTGAGCCATTATGTGTTTCACTTGGTAAAGACCAGCTCTCAGCTAGCAGTCACTTTGGAAAAGACTTGGTCAATTAGTTCAAATTGCAATGTTTATGGTTGATAGAAGATTAATGCATTCCCCCTCCCACAGGGATTTACATTTTAGCAGAGAATAATGCTTTAACCCAAAGAAATGAATAATGATTGCTGTAATTTTATCCATTTATTAAATGACAAGTTCAAAGCTAGCAGGGCCAGTGGGGGAGATATATAAAGGAGGGGATGAGGTGTCGGGAGGAAGGTCAAGAGGACTTCCTCCTGTCTCCAAATATGACAGTTTGTAGGTGTCTACTTACTCAGCCTATGTGTAATGCTGGCCCTGCTCCCCCATCTATATGACCATAACAGGACAAATGATTTTCTTACAGCAGTTGTTTCTACAGGGCTTGGCAAGTAGCTCTGCATGATAGATCCCTTTCATTTGAAGCTGCTGCAGCTTTAAACAAATTACCTGATTTTAAAATATTACCAGAGAGCTGGTGATTAGCCTAGAGCCTCAGGACATTATTTTTCTCCTTTGGAAACAGGTGTGGCCTAATATTTTTTTTTCATGTTGCTCTTTGAAAGGCATCTTAGCTGGTCATAATAAATAGATTTTTTGGTTTAGGGGAGGGCAAAAATGACAATCTTTTCAGATGGGGCTGAAATTCCTTGACAAGAAAAAAATAAAATAGTATTATACATGTGATTAATCATTTTAAAGAGACAAAACAAGTCTCCATCTTTGTTTACACACACACAGACCAATCTGTCGCTCATGTGCCACCCATCGCTTAATAATGCCTGCATATGTATGTGCTATTTATCTCCCCCTCCTCTCTTACCCCTCAAAAAGAGTGTCCTTCATGCTCTAATCTACATTAATCCATGCCTATCAATTCCCGGAGACCTGTCTCAAAATATAGCTGCCTCCAGTTAGCCTGCCAAGATTTAACCTTTTCCTCCATTCCACAGCAAATATGATTTCAAAGCATATTGAAATCTGCTACCTGACTTTTTGCATCTCAAGATAGACTACCTGCAGCTCGAATTATCTCTGGAAACATATTGCTCATTACAACTAGAAGGGATGTCAGAAGTAACTTGGTTGAGTCCTATTTTTTTCTCTTACAGATGAAACTGAGGTCAAGAAGAAAGGTGACTGCCCTGTTGTCATATAATGACTCACTGCTAGAGCTAGGACCAGAAGCCAGATCTGATGTCCATTTGAGCATGCATTAGGAAAAGGCTAGGATTTGGGGCCGCAGCTGTGTGACAGCATGAACTTCCTTTCCCTGAGATCTGACTATTTCATCTGCTAAAAAAAAAAAAAATAGGGATAATACTTGGGCAACTCTAATGAGAACCATTATGAAGGGCTAAGTTTCCCAAAATACTTAGAAGCACAGAATTCTATGCTCATTTGGAGAAGTTTCCAGGACTCCACTGCCAGAGAGTATACTGTATGCATAGGATTTAGGGTGTTTGCTTTGTGAGGATTCAAGGACTGGAGCATGAGAAAGTACTACAATCTACACCAAAGTTCATGATCACAACGAAAGAGGACATGATCTCTCTGAGAACACAGCATCTTCAGGGCAGCTAGGTGGTGTAGTGGAGAGAGCACTGGCCCTGGACTCAGGAGGACCTGCGTTCAAATCCAACCTCAGACATTTGCTAGATTTGTGACCCTGGACAAATCACTTACCCCCAATCTCCTTAACAAACAAACAAAAAAAATGGAGTTGTTTTCTAAGGAGTTGTGCCTACAAAATGGAAGGAGAAAGAGTAAGAAAAGTAGAGGGATGGAAGTCATGATAAGGGAAAAGAATAGATTTAGAAGTAAGAAACAGATGTCAATTCAAACCTTACATTTCATAGATGAAGAAACTTAGGCCCAGAAACAAGCAATTTGCTCAAGGTCAAACAGCTTGTTAGTAGAAGATCTGAGACATGGAACCCAGGTTTTTGATTGTTTGGATCCTTCCATTTTCTTCCCTTCCCAATCTTTACTCTATAATAAACCAATTCAGTTCCACACTAGGCTCTACTCTTGAATCTCCCACCCCCTATCCTATTACCACGCATATCTTGCCAGACCCAACCTTGGATGCCTCCCAGTATCCAGCTCCATTCTTACTCATGTGCTGCTAAATGGTGCTGGTTAAAGTAATACAAAGGAACTGGCATTTTGTTCTGACCCTGACTCTTAGGAGATACTCCCCAACATGTTTACCCCTTTCTTTGTCCTTTAATGAGTCTATCAAGCTTCTATGGGCACAACTACTTAACCTGAAAAAAAATTAGAAATCAAGTTTAAAAGAAAAAGAAAACATTGGCTCATAAGATAAGTTTGCACATTTACTATATGAGAAATAGGATGCCTGAGTTTCTCCCAGTTGCTGCCATGAACCAGCATGATCCATTAAATAGGAATAGCTCCTACCTTCTAAGCACTGTCCAACTAGGCTGAAGATGGTGGAGAAGGCTTCTTATAAGTGGTCACCCAGAAGGAAGTAGACAGGATGATTTTTATAAAATCTTGTTGGAGGTTTGAAGTTTAAAATTACACCCTGTTAAATACTGACCTGAAGTACCTAAATAATGATGATTATAGCTTCCCTTGTCCCTGACTTTTCTTTAAGCCAAATGAGCCATTTGTTGCTAATAATCAATACTAGCACCTATCTAGTGCTTTAAAGTTTGGCAAAAGATTTTATCTGTTTCCTCATTTGAGTCTCACAGCAACTCTAGAAAGAAGTTGCTAATATTATCCCCATTTTACAGAAGAGGAAAATGAGGCAGATGGAGGTTAAATGACTTGCTCAGGGTCATGTAGCTGGTGACCATCTGAAGCAGAATTGGAATTTAGATCTTAAGGTCTGTGCAGTGTTCTCTCCACTGACACCTAGTGGCTGAATCTTGCTCAGAGGGTTATTGGCTTAGACTAGACACTGGGAGATCTCCCTCACTAGCCACCAATTGTAACCACGAGAATTTGGATTCCAGTTTTCAAACCTCAGTGCCATAAGCTTTTATTAAGCATCTCCTGTATATAGGAATTGGTTCTTCCATCAATATCTTCTTCCTCTATGTTTGTTACATTAACCGTATCTTACATTTGAGGGATTGTGTTTGTCCTTCGTTTTCAAAGAGGAGCATGGCATCAGGGAAATGATGACATGACTTACAGTTGATTTAGACTTGAGTGAGAGAGGGCTGTGCAAAGTCACTAGCCTCACTTTCTCCTCCAGAGTCATCTGGATCCAGTGACCAGATATTCATCAGAATGACTGGAGATGACTCAGGATGCAATGGGAGACCCTGATCCTTTCAGGCTAAGACCTTTTTACATACTCACTTAGAGTACCTGTGAGAAGACCAAGCTGCCTGAATGGGGACCCAGCTAGTTGGGTAGCTCAGCTTGGCCTCTCCCTCTCTCTTTCTCTCCTTCTCCTCTCCAAAAGAAGGTAAATTTTGATTGCCAGAAGCTGCCCACTTAACTTGGGGTTTACTGGCTAGATTTCTTTCTTTCTCTCTTTCTTCCTTCCTTCCTTTTTCTGGACCACATGGCTCTGGAGGTGAAAGTGAGGTTGGTGACCTTGTATAACCCTCCCCCACTCAAATCCAAGACAACTGCAAGTCATGTCATCATTTTTCTTCAAAAACCGAAGGACAAACACAACATTTTGGGGAAAATAATAGTTCTCATGAAGAGTTTATTGAGTGCTTTCCTCACATCTCTGTAAGGAAAGTAGTCCAAGTATTGTCCCCATTTGGCAGATGAGTAATTTGAGGCTTGAGAGGTGAAAATGACTTATCCAGGGTCAACTGGACCTCAATTTCTACAGCATTGGGTTACTCTAATGTAGAAATTCAGTCTTTCAGAATGCAAATGAATAGAAAACACAGCAAATGAATCCTTTTAAATTAGTTCAGAACTCACATGCTTTTCTAACAGTTGATTTTGTAAACAGTGAATGTTTTGATATCATTTTGCAAGTTTCATTTTTAAACTTTTGTTTTTGTTCTTCAGTTGTTTCAGTTGTGTTCTTCTGACACCATTTGGGGTTTTCTTGGCAGAGATACTGGAGTGGTTTGCCTTTTCCTTCTCCAGCTCACTTTACCCATGAAGAAACTGACATAAACAGAGTTGAGTGACTCGACCAGGGTCATGCAGCTAGCATCTGAGTGCTGGAAGTGGAAAAGGTGAGGAGGGACTCTAGCCCAAGTCTTCTGAGTTCAAGTACCTCAATCCCATCCCTGACAAGCCATAGTATTACACATCTAGAAGCTGTCTTCGCAGCACTCCTGTGAAGGAGGTAAATCAGATGTTCTTATTCTTATTTGACAGGTTCAGAGATGATAGATAACTTGTTCAAGATCACATAGCTAATAAGTGGCAGATCCAGGTATCATTTCTAACTTTCCTGAGCCCCTGTGCAGGGAGGTGTGTACCGTGGAAAGAGACCTGGGTTTGGAGTCCAAGGACTTGGGTTCCAATCCACCATTACCACCATTTAAATACTCTGGACCTCAGTTTTCTAATAAGTTAAGTAAGAAGGTTGGGCTAGATGGCCCCTGAGCTCCGCTTTCCCTCTAACTCTCTTATCTGGTTTCCATTGTGCCCTCAGGGCCTCACAGCTCTCTGGCTCCAGATTGATTTCTCTAAGGGGTTTGGAGATAATGTACTGCACAAAAGCCATTTTAAAGGGGAGAGGATGGGGCTAGAATTGGGCTGTAGTAAGGGGACACATGAGTTCGATATAAGGGAGAGAAGTGAAGGAGATGCACATTAAATATTTAGCCAGATTTGAGCCGAGTCAGCGTCTGCCTCAGGCTTTACAAAGGTGGCAGATAGTATCCATCAGGTGAACAACTGAGAAGATGTCAATCTGCAAATGGGAAGTGATTCAACTTAGCCAAGCTTTTTGGTTCCTGGATGTTAGCCTAACAATAGTAATAAATAATCATATAACAAATAATCGTATATACAGCACTCTGAGTTTGCAAGATGCTATGCACGTGTTATATTTCACCTCATTTAATCCTCACAACAGCAGCATGACATAGGTACTATTATTATTCCCATTTTATAGAAGAGGAAACTGAGACAAAGCAATTAAGTGTCCTGCCCAGAGTTACACAGTTAGTGTCAGAGGCAGCTTTTGAACTCAGGTCTTCTTGACTCCAAGGCCATAGCTCTTAACTGCTGTATACCTAGCTACCTAAATATTACAACTTCCTAAAAGGGACCTGGACAGATTGATAAGGAAATTGTGTGTGTGTGTGTGTGTGTGTGTGTGTGTGTGTGTGTAATGGTTAAACAAAATCACCAAAGTTCATTCATTCAAATGAATTCAAATTCATTCAAATGAATATCACCTGCTTCAAAAGCGTCTGGGACATAGTAAACTCTTATAAATAAATGTCCTAACTTCCTATCTATATCTCTATCCATACATCCATTTAGCTATCAAAGTGGTGATTTTTGGAAGGCCACAATGCTGCCTTGGAATCCCTCAGAGAAAGAAATTTTCCAGGGATTTTCCTTCAGAGTCAAATTAGGAATTAGGAAGAAAAAAATCGGTCTCAGTAATATAAAGTCTCATCATTTTCCAACAAAAGTCATATTACTCAGTTTGACTTTTGTTTGCCAGATTTGCTTTTGAATGGTTTAGCTTCTTTCCAAAATTCAAGTCTACCCTAAAGGATCAAGACTGACTGCCACTAAGGATATTCAGGGACATTGAAGACATTTTCAGTGAGGAGTCCCATAGATGGCATGAGCAATGATGGCTCCAGAGGCCTTGCAATATGAAGATCAACCTTTGGTTAAATGTTTAGATTATGATATCTTTATTAGAAAGTCACCCTTACTGGGAGGTAACATAATACAAGGAAAAGAGTTTTAAATTCGGACTCAGTGGGCCCAGACCTGGGTCTGAATCTCAGCTCTCCCACTTCCTGGCTGTGTGACCTTAGGCAAGTTATGAACAAATCTCAGTTCCTTATCTGTCAAATGAGAAGGCCAGGCTCAATGGCCTTTGAAGTAGCTTCCAGATCTGGATGTGTGTGTGTGTGTGTGTGTGTGTGTGTGTGTGTGTGTATCAGGATGGATAACCCTTGTCTCATTTTAATGAACATGAAGGATTAAAGCAAGAGAAGAACAATGTGATTACTGTAGCAACAAGAAATATTTGCTGTTCTGAAGATCCTCCCTCCCCTTTCAAGGTCACCTCAGCCAGTCAGGGAAAACTGTCATTAATTACAAAGGTGGTATTCTGTTTGGGTAAAGAGGATAAAAATTAGCCTCTGGTCTGGGAGGCCTTTGGAGTTACCTGCAATTAAGAAATCCCTGAAGAAACTGGGGCATTCGAATGGCTAATGAAAAGTACCTCCAAGGTTGCTGGGCTTTTCACTTCTTACATTCCTCCTACAGGCAGGAATATACCCTGGAGGGTATAGTGCTATGGATTCCCTGTTGTGATTCAGAGTCAGCAAAAGAGGATTGAGGCCAGAGCTGAAGGGCTGATAAATTGAGGCGGAATGAGAGTATTTCCTTCCAAAGCAGCTCCCCAAACACTTAAGAGTTTTGTGAAGTTAATAGTCTGGGATTCCTTGGTTTTCTCCACCACCTCATGGGAGTGGAGGAGATGAGGTCTTGGTTCCTATGGTTGAGTGGAACAAGAGCTGGTTACTGGGTAAGCTGATGTTTGCATATCAATGCAGAACTGACAGTAGGGACAGTCAGATGGCACAGTAGATAGAGCACTGGGCCTGGGGTCGGGAAGACCTGAGTTCAGATGTGACCTCAAACACTTACTAACGGGATTACTCTGGCTGGGTAAGTCACTTAACCCTGTTTGCCTCAGTTCCTCATCTGTAAAATGGGCTTGAAAAGGAAATGGCAAACTACTCCAATATCTATGCCAAGAAAACCCCAAATGGGGTCACAAAGAGTTGGACATGACTGAAATGACTGAACAACAACAATGTAGAACTCACTCTGAACACCATGGTACAGGGAAAGAGCACTGGCTGTGGAGTCAGAGGACCTAGGTTCAAATCCTGCCTGTGTGGTCCTAGACAAGTCACTTAACCTCATTGGTTCTCAGTCTCCTCAGTAAAACAAGGGAGTTTGACTGGATGGCAACTGAGGCCCCATCTAATTCTAAATGTATGGTCCCTTAAAAGAAATCTGTCTTCAGATAGCGTACCCTCCATATTTCATCTCACCTTCCCTCTAACTGTCCCTCTATCCAATACCCCTCCTTCAATTCAATAAGCACTTATTAAGTGCCTATTGTATGCCAAGTACTGTATAAGGTTCTGGAGGTGCAAAAATATTTCCTGCCCTCAAGAAGCTTACATTCCATTAGAAGGGAAAGCATCATACAGATAATTAAACATAAAACAGACACAAAGTAGATACAGAGTAATTGTAGACAAGGATTTCTAGCAAACTAGGAGTTTGCTTCAAACAGGGCGTTACTACTTGTGCTGAGCCTTGAATGGGTGTTAAGATTCCGGACTTGTGAGACAGCCCATGCCATGGCATGAAGGCAGGAGATAGAAAGTCATAGGTCACAGAACTAAACTACAGAGGTCATCTAGTCTAACACCTTTCATTCTTCATATGAGAAAATAAGGCCTAGAAAGATTAAGTGACAATGTAATGTACAAAGGGGCAGCACAGTGGATAGTGTACAGCCCACCCTTGAAGTCAGAAAGACTTGGGTTCAAATCCAACCTCAGAAACTTACTAGTTGTATGATCCTGGACAAAGTCACTTAATCGCTATCAACATTATCTTTTAAAAATAAATTATTAAATAATTATTTTTTTTATTTTATCTTTTGAAGGAAGGAAGACAAGGCAATTGGGGTTAAGTGACTTGCCCAAGGTCACACAGCTAGTAAGGGTGTTGACTGTCTGAGGCCAAATTTGAACTCAGGTCCTCCTGACTCCAGGGTCGGTGCTCTATTTACTGTGCCACCTAGCTACCCTCCTCATCTTTATTTATCTATTTATTTATTTTTTACTATATAAGTATACTTTAGTCTAAATTCCATGACTAATAATTTCTATCCAATCACTCTACTTCTATTTCTCACAATGTTAACCCTACTATAACTCAGAACATGTAGAAGATGGTGATATCTAAAATACAAAAGAAACTCAGAATAATTTCTGCAACACCTGCAACATGAGGGAAAAGTATTTCAGTCAAGTACTTAGTTACACACCATGTCTTATAAGAAACTACTTACTAATATACTATATAGCTTGAAATATGTAAAACAACATTCTTTTAAAACACAACTCATACTTTCTTGTTTTTGTTTTCACTTTCAAGCAGTAGTTACTACTTCTTAGTGTATATGGATAAAAGATAAAATTTTGTTTACGAAAATTAGTCTAAATAATATGCAAATTTTAAAATCTTAAGACAATTTTTGAGCTGTATCTTGTGACAAATGAAACTAAAAAGAAAATGAGAAAGAAATTAAATTATTCCACCCCATTATGCATAAGCAAATGTTTCCTCGTTGGCATTTGGGATATCCTAAAGCTTAGAAAACTGTAACTGAGGAAAAACTGAATTAGCACATCTGAGAGGTGCTTTTTTGGTTGTTCACCACAATGAAATTTTTTTTTTCATATTAATGAGACATTTTGAAAAGACAAGATGAAAATAGTTTAGCCAATAACTGCCCATTCTGTGCTTTGTTAATGTGTAAAAAAGTACAAATCTTCTCAAAAAGACCTCAGTCAGGAACACAGTATGGCAATGTGTTAATAACATCACCAGACTCAGTTATAATATCATCATAGACCCATTTTCTATTACAGCAGCACTCTGGTCCACATTTGTTTGAGTTACACTTGGGACATGGATAGAAGCAACCTAGGCAGTTCTTCTCTGGACAGTCACATAAGTCTACACCATTGCAAAGCAGCTGGCCATTCTTGTCATATTTCTTCATCACTTTCCTGCTTCTTGGCTGTATCCCAGATAGCTGAGGATTCCGTAAGCCTGACCTATGGATAAATGGGGTACTATTGTTCACAGAAAAATACTCATTCATCTTTGACATGTGGGTCTTCTTTTTCTGCTCTCTGGTTTCGGGATTGAAGTATGCAACCTGAGGTCCTGAGTTTTGAAAAGCTAAGGATTTTAATTGTCACTCTATTTGTTGCAGTTGCTTCTGTTCAATTTGACAATCTTGCTCAGTAAAACTTGAGTCTGCATGTTCTTGAGTGGAACTGGTTCTTTCATTATCAAGTTCAGATGGTTCACTCATTTTTGATCACTTCAAGTCTGATTCAAAATAATCTGTATATAGAAGAGAAAAAGGCTGCAATGCTTACAGACTGCCACTGACCCAACAAGCCACACCAACTCCCTCTTCATCTTTAAAATAAGGATAATATAGCAGCTGCCTCACAAGATTGTCACTATGATCCAATGAATTAATGTAAATAAAGTACTTTACAAACCTTAACATCCTCTATAAATGATAGGTATTATTATTACCATTGGTAAGAAGGGCAGCTCAAGGGGTGGCTAGGTGGTGCAGTGAGTAAGCACTGGCTCTGGAGTCAGGAAGACTCGGGATCTGTTCTGGCCTCAGTCTTAGCACTACACACTCAGTTTTAGCACCCACACAGTTGGAGCCCTGAAGAAGACTGTAGGCAGCACAGAGTAGGTCAGGAAAATGCCTACAAAGGGAACAAAACTGTGTTTTAATGGAAAATTTGCCTCACACAAGCTCTCCACCAGAGATAGTCGGCCAACATTCTTTTACAATCATTGCATACTAACCATACAGCCTCCACACTTTACTGGATCAACATTCCTGTAAAGAAAAGATTTTTGCAGCAGCATTGCATGACAGGGCAGACCCAGCTGAGCTCTCGAGGTGGGGCTCTGGATAGCCAGGGAATAATACTTTATGACCATTTCTAAACCAAGCTTCCTATGCCACCCTCCTCATCCACCCTCCTCCCCCCACACTGGAACTTTGTTATTGGTCCCTGGTACCTTGGCCTCTGATAAGTAAGTTTTCACCTTACATTACCTGGAACCAGACCTTCCCATAACTTCCCTGACATTTCCAAACCTGATATGTCCTACTCCCCTTCCAGCTCTCCTTTATATGTTGTTCCCCCACATATACTAGACTGTAACATGAAAGAAGTGTCTTAGTAGATACTTAGTACAGTATTAACACATAGAATGTGCTTAATCTATGCTTTATCATTGATTCATTCATTCATAAACTAAGGTAGATATAAACTGGGAGCAAACTCAGGAAGGGAATGGGGGTGGTCAGAAACCATTAACTCAGTTGAATTGAGGGCTAGCCCTCTTTCCCTTTGGTAAAGGTCCCCAGCCTTTTAGTCCTTCCGTTGTGAACTTTGACAGAGATAGGTAAAACTCAGAATGGAGGAGGGAAGACCAGACAGGGAAATCTCTACTAATCCCTGCTTCTCCATAAATAGCTAAAGACATCCTCAGGAAGAAGAGTTCACTGACCCCTTTTAACATCCATCCATTCAATTTCTCAAGTCGTTATAAAGCTTTATCATGGGACTCAGAAGCTGTGGTGAGGAAGGGCAACTGAGTTTTGAACTTGCACAGGAAGACATTCAGTTCAGATCCCACTCTGGCACTGGCTGTGTTACCTAGTGAATTACCTAACCTCTGGGTATTTCAGGAAACTCCTTAGGACATCTCTACTACAAACCTCATCGAGTTCCCATGTTTAAATCACAAATCCTTTAGTATTTGCATACTGCTGTGCTCAGTGCTTTGGTAGATACAACAAAAGACACAACCTTCCTGGTTATAGAATGGCTTTCTGGAGGTTATATAATCCTGTTAAAAAGAAGAATTTTTAAAAATCCATACTGATAACCTACCTGGATATATTTTCTATAATCCTGAATACTGTGTGTATCCTGGGAAGGGGTGTAGCTAACAAATGTTTAACTGACTATCTAAAACCTGGAAATTTATGCAAGACACGTGGTTAAGCTTAATCCTCATTATGAATACTTTCTCCCTTACTTTCTTCAGTTTAGACAATCAACAAAACAGTAAATCAGGACCTGATTTGTAGCAATTTCTGAGTTGTGATTGCTTACACTGAAAATTTAACAATTGGTTCTTGAGACCAGGGTAGAGCTGGCTGGCCCCAGCACACCCCTGAGCCTGGTGCTTCCTTGGTGTGCTACACCAGAGTCAGCTTCACTTCCAGCTTCATGGGACTGTTTGGATCTTCATCTATTCAAATTCATAGCTCCAAGCCCCAATCAATATGGTTCTACACAAGACCAAACCAGATGCCACATGATGCCAAAACAAAGCTATTTAATTAAAACTAAATGGCAAAGTAATAAGAAAGAATTGGATCAAGAACTAAATGCTCTTGGCCCCCATCACCAAATGGCTGCCATCTCTGGCTTCTGGGAAGTCTAGTCTACTCCCAGTTAACGCCTCTGCAGCCTCAGCACAGCAGGAGACACAACAGTTAACTTGTGGAAAAGCGTTAGATTATGGAGCGTGGCGGGCTCTGCTCAGCGTCCTTCCTTTCCATGTTGCCACAGCAGCAGCCTGGGGAATGCTAGTTTGTCAGGACAGCAACTAGAGAATGTTTTTTTCTCTTGGAAGAGCAATAGTTTCCAAAACTCTGTTGGCTCCTTTCAGGAACCAGAGGGGAAACCTCTGGCAGCAACCCCTTTGCCCCAGATGTCCCTGTCTCTATCATCTCTAAGGAGGCATTCCCCTTGAAGGCTTTTGCTGCCTTTGTGCATGTTCTCAGCATTGTCTGAATCCATTATTTTTTCTAGCCTCTCTGATCTCCATTCCTCAGATAGAGCAATCTTCACATCTCACCAACCCCACATGATCTCTTCTCTCTCTCTTTTTTAAAATACCAAGAGCTAGCACTTATATATCACTTTAAGGATTGCAAAGCACTTTACAAATATTACCTCATTTTATCTTTTTAGTAACTCTGAGAAGAAGGTGTTATTTTCCCATTTTACAGATGGGGATACTGAGGCAGCAGTTAAGTGACTTTGCCATAGCCACTCAATTACTAAGAGTTTGACATTGGATTTGAACTCAGATCTTCCTGACTTCAGATTTAATGTTCTCTCCACTGAACCACCTACCTGCCTCTTTTTTATCTTGAGAACAAACAGTATGCCTAACTAGTAGGAGTCTACAGCTAGGTGACCTTACCACACCTTACCACAAGCATAAGCTTCTGGGAGGTATTGTCCAAAGAGAATTTTTTCTAATTAACAGGGCTATTTTAGGCCCCAAGAATCATAGGAACACATTGTATAGAGAAAATAAAGACCATTTACACTGTGAAGCTTCCACTTCTTTCCTCCTCATTTCACAACCTCTTGATTTCATCTTTCCATTCCCTCCTTCACTCCAATCTCTGATAAAATGACCCTTTTCCTTGTCCATTCAACTTCTTGATCCAATCCCCTCCCATCCAGAGCCAGGACCCTAACCCAGTTCCTTGGACTCCAAATCTAGCATTCTTTTCTTATTTGGTTGTTCAGTCTTTTTAAATGTATCTGACTCTTCATGACCCTTTTAGGGTTTGTTTGGGTTTTTTGTTTGTCTTTGCTTTTTGGAGGGCAATTGGGGCTAAGTGACCTGCCCAAGGTCACACAGCTAGTTTTTTGTGTTAAGTGTCTGAGGTGGGATTTGAACACAGGTTCTCCTGATTCCAGGGCCAATGCTCTATTCACTGTGCCACCTAGCCGCCCCTCCTTTTAGGGTTTTCTTGGCAAGGATACTTGGAAGGTTTTGTCATTTAGCTTCTCCAGCTAATTTATAGATGAGGAAACTGAGGCAAAAAGGGTTAGGTGACTTACCCAGGGTAACACAGCTAATAAGTGTCTGAGGTTAGATTTGAACTCAGGTTTTCCTGATTCCATGCTTGGCACTCTATCTACTTTGCCACCTAGCTGTCCCCTTTTCCTATACCAAGAGGTAATATCTTGTCATTCCAAGGTTTTTGTGAAAGTTAAATGAATTAATGTATGCTTTAAGCATTATGAAGCCATTCATATGTACAGTTATCTCATTAATTCATTATTGCCCATTTCCATAGATCAGGGAGCATGGCCCTGATTGGATGGGACACAACCAACACCTAACATGGTACCTGGCACATAGAAGGCAATTAGTAAGTGCTCACTGACTGATTGAACCTTTAAGTTTTAATGGTAAAAAGAGGGTTTAGGATTTGGGATCAAAATTGTGTTTTCATTGGAAGAGAGATTTCCAATGAGGGAACTCCCTCTAGGGACTTCTTTGCAATGTGTGGGCTGGGGCACTGAGACTTGCCCATAATCACCCAGTCAATAGAGGCAGGGTCTTCCAGACTATAAATCTACTAAGTCAGTCTGGATAGGGGAGAAGAACACTACAGAAGGTAATGGTAAATTCAATGGGTTCTGGGTCCCAGGCAGCAGAAGAATGAGGGAGGGAATGAAGTTCTCAGAACACAAGCTCTGCCTGCCACACAATTTTGTCTGGAGAGCAGCTCCCAAGCCCCTATTCTCACTCGCCTCAAATCTGCTGCAGGCTAAACAACTTCTCTTCCAGAGCCAGCCAGGACACCTATTTGAAAAGAAATGTATGTAAGCACCACCTCCCACTCCCGTGAAGCTCCAGGGTTCCTTTCACTATTTTGCAGAGCCTTCAAATGTCAATCAAGCCATTTGGGTATTTGGAATGGAGTCAGTATTGTTCGATGCTTTCTACTGTACAGGATGTTTGGGGGTAGCATTAAGCTCTGCTTAAGCTGTTTGCATCCTGGATTCAGAACAAAAAATAGAATTCCTGAGTGCTCAGTTCTTCGGTTGAGTAAACAAAATAGAAGAATCCCCCCTCCTTCTTCCCCCACTCCTACCCCTAACCAAGCCCTTCTGGTTAAAAGTGCCAACAGTGAAGAATGCCCAATAGACCTTAAGTTAGGAGAAGCTGGAAGGAGCTGATTAGGAGTATTTGCAGGAAAATGCAAGCTGCTGGCAACAGCTGAAATGGCCCAGGTTATCTAAGGCACCAACTGGACCCCTTCCAGGTGTGTGACTCCCTGCATCAGCCACAATCAAAAGAGAAAATTACTCCCACAGCAAGCAAATTGAACAAATGATAAGTTCCTGACAAGGTCAGAAAACATTTTTCTGGCCTCCTGTTGTGTTTAACACTATAGACCTCAGAGTAGCAGCTCAGTCACTTGCTTGCTGTGTGATCTTAATCTGTTGGTTCAACCTTTCTGGGGTCTTTCATTTTCAGAAAGGGAATAAAAACAGGAATCTCTCACCAAACTTCAAGATTCCAGAACTTAGGACCAAAGATATAAAGTCCATCTTGAGTCAGGAAGGTGTGATCAAGGAAGATCAAACTGACTGTGTGTCCCTGGGCAACTCACTTAACTTCTCAGGCCTTCAGGCAATCGTCTAAAACAATAAATTAACCTGGTATCTATCTGTTTTGGTATAGGAAGTATCCTTCCAGGAATTTTTTTTTTTTTTTTTGCTTTTTGGAGGGGGGAGGGCAGGACAGTTGGGGTTAAGTGACTTGCCCAAGATCACGAAGCTAGTAAGCAAGTGTTTGAGGTCATATTTGCACACGGGTCTGCCTGACTCCAGGGTCAGTGCTCTATTCACTGCTCCATCTAGCTGCCCCAGGAAATCTTTTTAGACCAATGAAATCACAACAACAAATTGCCTTACCCTGGTTTATCAATTATGAATTTCCATATTCTCTACCTCCTTGTAAAGAAACTTAAGAAAATAAAATTTAAAGATTACTTAGTCCAAACTCCTCAGGTTCCAGAGAGGTTAAATTCCATGTTCAACATCACACAGATAATCAGTGACATTGACCTGAGATTCAGACTCTAGGTCCCTGACTCCAAGGTCAGCTTTTCTACATCACTGTGGTTGACAGTATAAGAGTCAGCCTTGGGCTTTAGGCCTAATTGACCATATATTTTCTGGGGACCATGGCTCTTTCTTAGAGTTGACAGAAAAGACAGTTTGCCCTTGGCTTCCACCTTCCACTATTTTCTATACCTTCCTGATCACTGATTTCCAACTCAGAGGAGCCTTCTGAGCCTGCTGGGCTCCCTGGGTCTTTGCCAACAATCTTTAACTAGCTTCCCCTTCAGGGAAGACCAATTCTGTCATACACTCTTTATTTCTCTAATACCCTCTATCTCTACAGAGTCCCCACCACAAGAGTTTATTTTCTAAGATTACAAGGAGGTAGAGAATATGAAAATTCATCAATGCTAAGTCAGGGTAAGGCATTTTTGTTATTGTTGTTTGAACCTCTGATTTCATTTTTCTAGAAAACTCCTGAGAAGGATATTCAAAACAGTAGGTAACGTAACTTACAAAATTAGAGAGTTGCCTTAAGCCCTAAAAGGTAAAGCGATTTTCCCAGGGGCACAGAATCAGTCAGAGTCAGAGGCAAGATTGGAACCCATATCTTCCTGACTCAAGACTCTCTCGTTTTAAAAGAAGTCTACCTAGTCCCAGCCTATGTGGTTTTTAAACCCGCAAAGCTATTATTTCTAGTTACATTTTCCTAATCTAACTTGGCCCATCATGACACTCTCTAGCCCATAAAGTAGCTAATAATAATAATAATAATAATAATAATAATAATAATGCCACTACACTCTGCCCTGTTCCGATCATATCATTCCTCACCTATACTATTTGGGGACATTTTTTTTTTACTCTTCCATCATGCCCCAGAAAGCTCATTATTGGGAAAACTGCATCATTGAGCAAGATCCCATCAGTCTCAGTTCTTTGCCTCATCACTACCCTCTGTCCTGTCCTTTTGAAGAGTGGGGTCATGAACTCTAGAACCTCCATTTAATGAGGGAGCTCAGCTCAAACAGCAGCTCCTTCCTCACCTGGATACACTATTCTGGGACTCTTTGACTTTTCCGCCATGCCCCCAAGTTAGGTACCAAGGCTATAGGTTTGAACCTGAACAGGATGGTTAGCTTCCTTTGCTATAGAATGACTAAGCCCTAACTCTAACCACATACAAAGGCCTAACCTATCCATACATAGATTCTCAAATTAAGTGTATGGGATATTTGTTAGGGATGTCACAAAGCAAAATCATGTCTGGGTCTGGCTTGAACTGGACAACTTCATGAGAGCCACCTTGGAAGGATCCTGTTAAAATGTTCCTCTAACCTGGGATGAGTCACATTTTATACCCATAAACAGCTTCCAGAGTTTATCAGATATGTGTCAAGGAAGGAAAAAAAACAGAGAGAGAGACACAGAGACAGAGACAGAGACAGAGACAGAGACAGAGACAGAGACACAGAGACAGAGAGAGACAGAGAGGCAAAGAGAGAGAGAGAGAGAGAGAGAGAGAGAGAGAGAGAGAGAGAGAGAGAGAGAGAGAGTTAGTCCCAGAAATACATTTCACTCAACTTAACAAGGAAGTAGGAAGGAAAGAAAAAAGGGAAAAGTGAGAAAGAAGAATTAGAGGGAGGGAAGACTAAGGAAAGGAATTAGTTCTAAGCAAAACAGATACTAATTATGGACATATGAAAATATCCCTAGTTCTTTTTGAGATGGCGAAGAATGGAAATCTGAGGGTGAATGGCTAAACAAGCCGTGATATATAAATGTGATGGAATATTCTTATGCTCAAGGAAATGATGAAGTTGGTTCCTGAGAAACATGGGAAAGACTTACATGAAATAAGTTGGAGTGAAGTAAACAAAACCAAAAGAACAATTGTACGATGACAACAAAGTGTCAACCAGACCAAACTGGACTCTTACCTCTGGATGGCCAGAACCAAACAGAGAAGGCTAAAGTCAGGAGAGCCAGGAATCAAATGGAAGTTTAATTTCAAAGTGAGGGAAACAACTTGCAAGCAAGAAGGGAATGAGGCATGTGTGTCAGTCTGATCCCTAGTGGGGGGACTGGAGGCAGTGTGGGGAGATCTCAATACTTGTAGGTATGGCTACACAGTGAGCTATAGCCACGACAATGAGGGGTAATAGCTACAATGAGACGAGTTTGATTAATAGCAGGTCTTCACAACCAGAATGTAGGTACTTGTCCAGGCTTATCCAGTGCTTCTCTGAGCTCAAAGAATACCTGGTGCTGGTCAAAGCAATATAATAATTGTGTGATTTTGCCAGAGGGTGAGATCTTCCAGGGGGTGAGTGCAAAGGATTGTTGTTATGCCAAGCCCAGGGCACAGTCTGCTTACTGGGCCTTAGTTCTGGAAAACAGGATGTCTCCTAATATCTTGACAAAAGATAAGCAACCTTAAAAGAAGGAGCAACTTTGATCTACATAATGACCAGCTAGGATTCCAGAGGGCTAATGATGAAACATAAAAACAATCCTCCTCTTGATAAAGATATGAAGGACCCAGAGGGTAGAATAAGAATCATGTACATGTGTGTGTATGTGTGTATATATGTATGGTCACACATGCATGTATGTACACACTTGTGTATATATACATATATCCACATATGCATATATGTGTGTGTATGTATATAGATAGGTAACTAGGACATGGCCATTGTAGGATTTGCTTTGCTTGACTATATATATTTATAAAAAGGGTTTTGTTTTTCTTTCATTCTCAATTGGGTGAGGGGTTTGGGTTGAAAGAGAGAAAAGGCAGATTTTTGCTGATTAAAAAAATTTATTTTAAAAATTTATTATACTGTCACCCAACAGAGAGTGAAATCTCAAACAGCTAAGACACAGGACCATAGACTTAGTTCTACAAGAAACCTTATAGAGCATCTACTCCAACAATTCTATTACTGATAGAGGAAACAGGTTTAGAGAAATGAAGTGATTTTTCTAATGGAAATAAGTATTAAGGGTCAAAAGCAGGATTTGAACTCAAAAATCTTCCTGACTAAAAGTCTAAGCTCTCTGTCTTCTATACTATACTGAAAAGGTCAGTTTAAAAGGGGCAGAGTAGCCAACTTGCAAAGGGACAGAGTTCAAAGCACTGTTCTATAGGCCAAGAGCACACCTGGCTGGGAGCACAGGAGGAGGATTACAGAAAAAGTATGAAGACAGCATAAGTGTGCTAAATTCTTTAAAGAGAAGACAAGGACAGGGAGAAAGTACTGGGGGCCATGCACTAAAAACAAATTTTACTGCTTTTCTGCCTCCCTCTAGACCCATCAGAAGTTCATGCCCATTTTATCATCCAAGATTCTTTTCGGGAACCAAGTTCCCAAAATTCACTGGGATTTACAATAAACAAAGGGCAATCCTATCCTAATATATGATTAAGGGATGTTTCTTTTCAACATAGGGCAGCATAGTGGTGCAGTGGATAGAGTGCTTGGCCTGGAGTCAGGAAGACTTATCTTCCTGAGTTCAAATCTGGTCTCAGACATTTACTAACTGTGTGAGTGATTTGGGCAAGTCATTTAGCCCTGTTTGCCTCGGTGTAAAATGAGCTGGAAAAGGAAATGGCAAACCACTCCAGTATCTTTGCCAAGAAAACCCAAAGCAGGGTCACAAAGAATTGGACATGACTGAAAACAAAATGGACTTTTAACACAATAATTTGTACATTTAGATAATTCTGAGGCAGTGTGGGATAATGGATGGAGAGTCAGGAATAATGGATGGAAGTCTACAAGACCTGACTTCAAGTTCTGACTCCGATATGTACTAGGTTTGAGGGCCTTGGCAAATCATTTAGTCTCTCAATGGTCTCTAGGCAGTTCTCTAAGATTATAAATTGCAAAGGAGGTACCAACCTACATTGGTAGAGACATCCCCATCTGGACATTCTCGGTAACAGTAAAATCACAGATCTGGTCCTCATACTATTTAGCTTGAGTGTATTAGCAAATGTTAGGATATCAATGTCCTAGGACCCTAATAAAGTGAAAAATTGTAATTGAGTCTACATTTTCTGGTTCTTAGCCTAATTGTTAAATGCTTTCAAAGCCTAATTTTGCTATACTGAGAGCAGATAAATACACAGAAGAATCCAAACAGGAATAATCCACTGATTTGCCATTGTTCTGGGCTATTAACTAGCTGATAGACATCTGCATTTAAATGTTAGAGTTTCTGCTCCCAAGTTAACTCCATGGAGTAGAAGTTTGCATCTTCCACATTCAGGTCCATGAGCTATGGGGGTAGATGAACATTTCTACCTTCCTGTTTACTTACATCCTCATGTTCAATAATTCACTGCCTGCCATAGGAAGTCCTATGGGAGGTTTCTAGGGAGTGAGTGCTGAGCAGGTCTGTGAATTCAGATAAGTTTGAAACCCCTACAGTTTGAACTTTTTGCTTTTAATTAAAATCCTAGTCCAGTTCGAAATCGTTCTCCCCAACTGAAGGAAGCCTATTTCTCGAGCTGTCCCTCATGGAAACAAACAGCATTGCAAATCACAGGGCTTCTCCAGCCCCAGCCTGTGCAAATTACTCAGTCCTATATGGCCCTGTGTTCTTATAAGGTAGAACTACTTCTTGGAAAGCAATGCTGAAAAATACTGAATACCTTTAAAAAGAAAACAACAATTCTACAGTGGATGAGAAATTTTGCTGTCCATTTACCAGATATAGTGAGTAGTGAATTTGATTTCTGAAATTGCCCTGTCAAAGTCTTTACTTGATAATTTAGGCAGCCTGGAGGCCAGAGTTTGGGTTCAATAATAACTCATATTTTATAGGATATATATATATATATATATATATTTCTATATAACATATATTATGCTTACCTCATATTCTATAAGTAGCAAGTTACTTTCTTTACTATCACTCTGGGAGGCAAATAATGGAAAAATTACCATCTTCATATTGCCAAATGGAAAGGGTCCCAGAGAGGATAAAACAACCTTCCCGGTCACAGTTAGTAAGTGTCCAAACAATGATTGAAATCCAAGTATTCTAGTTCCAAAACTAAGCTTTTTCTACCTTACTACCCTCTCTTGTGGGCCCATCCCAGCTTCGGTTTGAAAAATGTGGGACCACTACCATGGAATTCCATGTGGATTTCTGTTTAGGCTTCTCCTCCAGAATTTCTGTCCTCCTATTCCTTTTCCACATGGACAACAAGCTCCAACAGGACTAGTATAATTCAGCGAGTATGCATATATCTTACATTGCATCTGGAATTAGGTGACCACGTGGCTGATGGATTGGCTCCTCAAAACAAATGAATGGAGAAATTGGAACTTAAAGGTGATGTGGTTGGTTGTATTAACAGTTAAAGAATGAAATTAATGAGTCCAAGGTTCTGAATCTACAGTCAGTGCATGGTCCTTGACTTCATTGTATTCCCCACTCATAGAGTGGGGACTCACCCCTAACCCTGACCATAAAATGTTCCTTAATGTCATACCGTTCACAAATATAGGTCATCAGTAACAGGCAGCCTGGTATGAATTTATCCTTACTGTGGGCAGTCAAACTCAATGACCCATTTCTTGGGTCAGTACTCCCCTCATTATCAAGGTCACTTCCAACTCGAAATCTATGATCCTAAGATTGTATGCATTACTGTGTATTACAGTTAAGAACCAGCATCTTAATCCCCTGCTAGACTGTAAACTCCAGGAGAGCTTAGATTATTTATTTTTCTCCTCTTTGTCTCTGCCCTACCACCTAGTACAGCACTCTAAACACAAAAGTCACTTAATAAGTATTTATTGGGATACTTAATTCACATATAAAGTATAGTTTTATACATTAAAATAAACACTGTAGCTAATGGAAAACACCAGGAAGTATTCCTCCTTTTGATTGCCCCAAGGATAGGAGTAATTGCCATCTTGCATTCCTGAATTTTGGAACTTCTGGCATGCTGTATAGTCTCGGTATCTCAGTCTACCTTTCTGCCTATTGGTGATGAGAACAGTATCATAACTATAATGGAATTTATATGGCACTTTAAAGTCTTCAAAGATCTTTAACATATTATCTCGTTTTCAAGTCTCATGAGTAACAAACTACAAGTATTATCCCTGTTTTCTAGAAGAGAAAATTCAGGCTTAGGGATAGTGAGTGACTTAGCTTTGACCTCAGAGACACTTTAAAAGTAGCAGAAGCAGAATGTGAAGACCAGGTTTCCTTACTCTTAGTCTAAAATTCACTCCACAACACAATGGGCTCTCGAAACATGGTGTATGGACTTCTACTCACAATGGTAATTTAAGTGATTGAAGAAAAAGATTCAAGTAAAAGCCTGCCAACATCATAGGATTTCAAGGTCAATGGACTCAGATTCCTTTTACCCCCACATATTGTGTTTATACATATATATATATATATATATATATATATATATACACACACACACACATATACACATATGTGCACATATATGTATGTATTTATATACCTATATAGACCTACATACACATGTCATGTGTGTGTACATACACACGTATATTTTTATATATACACACATATATATTTCCTACTTGATTATCACAATCATAAAGGTAATGAGGTGGATAAATTGATAGATGTGGAGTTAGGAAAACCTGAGTTCAAATCCAGCTTTAGGCACTTACTAGATATATAATCTTATACAAATCACTTAGCCAGATTTGCCTCAGTTTACTCAACTGTAAAATGAGGATAATAATGCTCCTATCTCCCAGGGTTATTATGAGGTTAAAATGAGGTAATAATTGTAAAGTGCTTAGCACAATAGCAGTGCTATATAAATGCTATCTAGTATTATTACGGCATCTCAAATTATGCCATTGATGTTCTATTCTTTTCCATTTAGGATTCACTTTCCTAAGCCCTTGCATGGGAAGAACTCTTTAAGCTATCAGTCATCCATACCCGAATATGAGATTTTCTGATACCTTCCTTCATGACAACTTCTAGAACACAAAACACTGAAGAAAGAATTTTTTGAGGGAAGGTTCGTTTAGAAGAAAGAAGCACTTTTCTCCTCAGGCAGGATAGGGTAAGTTGATCCAGAATTTAGAGTGAAGTCACTAAGAACTTTAGTAGGTATTTGGAAGGAAGATTATGGAAAAGAGACCCTAACCTTGTAAGCAAATGCTGTTCCTTTCAAATTTTTTGTTGTGCAGACACTGTTAAGGGTTTCTCTTCTCCTAGAAAGAAAAACCTGAATTTACTCTCTCCTATAAATGACAGAACACTTAGAATACTTCCTCAAAATATTCTATAGCCCTCTTAGAAACTGATCTGAGAATAATAATAATAAATAAATAAAGGTCTAGGTAGAAAGGAGATTGGAGATCATGTTATGTGAGAATCAGAAAATAGGGTTATGGGGCGGCTAGGTGGTGCAGTGAGTAGAGCACCGGCCCTGGAGTCAGAAGGACCCGAGTTCGGATCCGGCCTCAGACACTTAACACACACAAACAAAAACCTAGCTATGTGACCTTGGGCAAGTTACTTAACCCCAATTGCCCTCCAAAAAAAAAGCAAAAAAAAAAAAAAGAAAATAGGGTTATTTTATGTGGATAAGTGAAGATGTAAGGAATACATCATAATTATTTGAAATGTTTGAAGTCTATGATTTAGGCATATTAGACCATCTCTTTCACCCAGAGAGGGAGGGAAAATAGCAGAAACAGGTGGTCAAGTGGGCACAGTGCATTCACTGAGCACTTACTGTGTTCCAGGCAACTAAGTACTGAGGATATGAATACAAGCAAAAAGAGAATCTCTGCCCTCAAGGAGCTTATGCTCTAACAGGGGAAGACAAAACACAAAAGGAAGCTGAAAAGCAAGGTAAATATGGGGAAGGTATGTGCACATGAACAGAATGGAGAAGTCCAATGGAAAGTCAGAAATCTAGCTGGGGAGGGAATGAAGCATGGCTAGCTTGGAGCTATCACAAAAATGGAAACCCCAGGAAAACTCACCAATGGGGAAAAGGGGGGCGGGGCCTCCTATAATGGCAATGGGAATTTAAAGATCTTCCCTGCCCCTTAATAGACCTAGGGGGGAGTTTGAAGACCTCCCCTGCTTTGAAAGTAAACTCTGACCCCTAATAGGTTGAATGTAATCACATGGAGACTGTGATGGAGGGAATTTTCTGAAAGGTGCTGCAGAGCCCACAGGAAGCTGATGATCAGAGCTAGCCAGACAGTGGGGGAGAGAGGACACTCATTAAGGAGATGGAGAAGTTTGTGAGTAAATATTGATCTTATATTGGTTTGTGGGAAGGCTGAAGGATGCTGTGGCTCTCAGCATTATTATGGCTTCTGAATATCTTTGTTACTATGATGGAATCAGCTTACTGGTTTGGGGATTCAGTTTTCTGTTGTCTAAATAAATGTTGGTCTTTATTGTGATCTTGGATGCTGTAAATATTACATTGGTGCTACACCTCCATGGCAGAAGTATATTCCAGAGTGAAAATTCCTCAGGTGCTGAAGGAAGTTCCAAGGAAATTTGAGTCATAATGAAGTTCACAAGAGTTAGAAGCAAAGGTTGGAGTGGGCAAACAGATAAAGAAACCAAGTGTTGCTGATGACTGTCCATGACTTCAGGACCTGACTCCATTCTGTCTGTGTTTAGCCTTTTATGACTTAGCCTAGACTGCTGCATGTGGAAGAGACTCCACTTCCCTTTGTCTAATTCAGTATAAAACCACACCACCCTGAGGAGTTGTGGGCCAACTGGTGGTCAGGCTGCTATCAGCCAGAAAAAACCAACCCAACATCCTGAGAGAGTTACAAGTATGTTTCATTTCCTGGAGCCAGACAAAGATGGGGGACTCAGTATTTGGCGGTGAAGTAGATGTGTGTATGTCAATTCAATTCACCGTGAACTTACTGAGAACTCCAAATGTTACTATCACTCAGCAATAAAGAGACAAAAATGAAATCGATCTTATCCTCAATGAACAGACACTTCCGTCTCTCCATTTTCCATCAGCAGCTATACTTGACTTTGACTTCACAGAACATCATTCCCCTCCCCAACCCCAAGATAAACTGATCCTCTGAAATCTCATCACCATGAAAGTTGACTCTGGCCTTAATAATCAACACCTTCTCAACTCACCCTCAGTTGCCTCTCCCTCTGAGTGGAAGGCAGAGCCCTAAACTCTCTCCAAAGCTTTCCTTTAAAGAGGGCTCCCAAGATGACACAGTGAATAGAATACCAAGCCTAGAGTCAGGAAGACTGCTCTTCCCAAGGTCAAATCTGGCTTCAGAAACTGACTAGCTGTGTGACCCCAGACAAGCCACTTCACCCTGTTTGCCTCAGTTTCCTCACCTGTAAAATGAGCTGGAGAGGGAAATGGCAAACCACTCCAGTGTCTTTGCTAAGAAAACCCCAAATGGAGTCATGAAGACATGACTGAACAAAAACACAACCTTCCTGGTAACTCCCTTTTCTATCAGCAGCTTCCTTTGGCTTCTATTTCACAGAACAATATGCCCCACCCCTACCCTCGCCCCCTCCACATACAGGGTACTCCCTGGTGTCTTCCCCACCCCTCCTTTTTGGCTTATTTTTGTTTGCTGTCTTCCTCTGTTAGATTGCTCCTTGAAGGCATGAGGGCAAGGACTCTCTCCTTTTCTTATTATATCCTTAGCACTGAGCTAGTGTGTGGCACATAGTAGGTACTTATTAAATGTTCAATTTAATTGAATTGACTGTGGGAAGGTGGGAGGGAGGGATTAGCACATGGTCGTGACTAACATATACACAGATAAACATATATAAAATATAGAGAGTAATACAAAGTCATTTCAGAGAAAGGGGAATGTACTGGTAGGGGACCAGAAAATCAAGAGAGGCCAGTCCATAAGCTGTGCTTTGAAGTGAGCTAAGGATTCTACAAGTTGGAGGTGAAAAGGGCAAGTATTCCAGGCATGGGGGAAAGTCCAAACAAAGGCATGGAGAGAGCAGATAGAATGTCATGTATGGGGAACAGCAAATTGGCCTAGTTTGTTTGGAATGTAGCACATGTAAGGAGAAGTGATGTACTGTCAGTCCATCGCAAAAGCAAGTCAGATGCCAATTGTGAAGGAGCTTGAATACAGAAGACAAGAAAGTTCTATTTTATCTTAGAAAAATAGGAAGCTCTTTAAGGTTTTTGTGCAGAGGGATGATAGGATCAGATCTGTACCTTAGAAATATCCATTTGGTAGATTATGGAAAATGGATTGGAGAGGCAAGAGGCCAGTCAGGGAGACCAATTAGTAGGTTATCATCATAGTCCAGATGAGAGGTAAAGACTGCCTGAAGTAGCATGTCAGCTGCATAACTGGAGAGAAAGGAATGCATATTAATATTGCCTCTTGTATCCTTCTTTTATTAGTGTGATAGTGTGTATTTCATACCTTTCCATAAGCCCTATTTACTCAATAAACCATCTGTCTATGTTCCTTGAAATCCCAAACCTAACACAGGTAGTCAGTTTTGAGGAAAAGACTTATTCTGTTTGGCTCCCAAAAGCAGAACTAAGAAGCAAAGACAATCAGTAGATGTTGTTTTGATATTGATTTGGGCCCCTGGAAGGAAAAGCTTCCTAACAATTAGAGTTGTCCAAAAAAGGCATGGGCTTTCTATTAAACCAGGGGGTCACTCCTTACTGAAGATCGTCCACCCAAAGTTATGTAGCCACTAGTTGGGGATTTTTTGTAATCCTGTTCAAATATTTGTTAAACTAGATGCAGTCCAAGATCCCTCCAAATTTGAGCCTTTAAAAAAAAATGAACACATGACTTCCATCAGAGTTGTGAAATAATAAACTAAAAGTAATAACTGGCCCTTTATGTGTGTAGAGCATTTCACATTAATTCATCTGATCTGCACAACACTGTGAAGTAGGTCCTATGGGAGGGAATAAGCATTAAAATAGTGGCTGTTCTATGAAATGCACTGTGCTAAGCACTTTCCAAATATTATCAAATTTTCTTCTTGCAACTCTGTGAAGTAGGTGACCTTATTATCCCCATTAGAAACTGAGGTTAAGTGACTGCCCCAGGTTCACACAGCTAGGAAGTGTCTGAGTCCAGAAATGAACTCACAAAGATGAGTCTTCCTGACTTCAGGTCAAGCACTTTATCCACTGAACCACCTAGCTGGTGTGGTTATTATTGACCCCGATTTTATGGATAAAGAAGCTAAAGCTCTGAAAAGACCAGGGACTTGCCTGTGGTCACATGACTGGGAACTGTTGGAGAAGGGATTCCAACCCAACTGTGCCTGATTCTGAGCCTGGAGTTCCACTCTTTCCACAATACTATGTTAATTTTCCCACACTCATAATAATCCTTTTCTCCCCCATGCCCATCCTTCCACATGTACCTAATAACAATATTACCTTATGTTGGAAGAGTGCTTTAAAGTTCACAACACTATTTCACATCTATTAGCCAATTTGGTTTTTGTAGCAAAATCATGTGTTCTTCCCATTTTACAGATAAAGAAACTAAGGTTCAAGTAAATTAAATTTAGCCAGGGTCATACAGCTAGTAGCTGATGGAATTAAGGACTCAAACTATGGTCTCTATGTCCCAAATCTATTATAAGAATAATAGCACATATTTGTACAACATTTTAAAGTTTATAGCACACTTTTCTCACAATCTATCCATGGACTACTGGAACATATTGCTACTCTCCAGGTTTCCAAGAGGAATGGATTTGAAGGAGTAGAAAAGGGAAAAAATTCTTCAAGGAAGATTAATGAAGAAAAAAGATGTAAAGAGGCAGAGGTGCTTACTTATATCAGGAGATTGGAGGATAGGAGAATGGGATACAGAAAAGGAAAGAATGACAAATGACAACTGACCGTTTGGAGCTGTATAGTAGGTATGAGACACTTCCTGTAGGACAGAGAGCTGGATTATATTTGTTAAAGGCTGTTTTTTGTGCTCCAAGGACTGATGACGTGAATCCACAGGTGTTATCAGGGAAGAGGTTATTCAGTAATGGTCACAGGAAAAAGGGATGACTAGTAGTTGGTGACTCCCTGCTGAGGTAGCTATTTGTTGACCTGAAATAAACAGAAATGTCTGTTGTCTTCACAGGGCATTTCTACCGTATATGACAATGTCCAGAAGCTTCACAGACCTGGAAAGCATTACCCACTTCTGATGATTCATCAGACAACTGGGGAAAAAAAACACTAGGAAACATTGCCAAGAATTATGTAGTTCTGGGCAAAGACCTAAAGAGCTTAGGGGCACAGGTGGTGTTTTCATCACTAAGGACAGAAGGTGGCAGATTCAAAATGGGGTTTAATACATAAACACTAGACTAAAAAAGATGGTGTCTGAGACTAGGAGGTGGTTTCCTGGACTATGATTTAAAATACAGGAATGATAATGCAAGGATGGAGGACACTTAAAGAATGTTAAAGACCCATTTTGTTGGGCATTATCTGATGCATCTAATCATAAAGGCTTTAAACTAAATAGGAAAGGGGAGAGAGATAACTGCTCTGCACCACAAAGGGTAGTAGATACAATTCAAGTAGAAAACAGGCAGGAAAATAGAAAACCAGTGATTCACAAAAAAAAAAAAAAAAAAAAAAAAAGATCTATGCCCTGAGATACTTAGGTACAAAGTATGGGCAGTAAACAGAAAAAACTGGCAATCCTAATACAGATGCAAATTTGACCTGATAGTTCTCACTTAATCAGATGGGACAAATGAATGTAATCTGGATCTGAAAGGGTCTTTCTTTCTAGTCTAGCATTTTAAGGAATTTAACTCTTGATACTCAGTTTGACCTAATTACAGAATCTGGTAACAGTATATAAACCACCTGTTTTGTTTTTGGGGGGAGGGGGGAGGGGTGTAGGTGTGTGTTTCATACATACAGTATTAGCAAGCACCCTAGCATAGCCAGGATGGCCTGATAGCACAGGTTCTTTGAGCTGCTTTTCTAAAGGAAAGGCAACTTTAAAGGGGTCAATAGTCTTTAATTACAGGTAAGTAGAAAGAAGTGAGTATCCAAGAAAGAATCCAACAGTCAGGGCTCCAACTGTCTGAACAAAATAACACAACCACCTACATACACCACCAGACTGGGAGAGCATGAACATCTGAATAGTGGGGGCGGAGAGGGGGGTCCCCTTAACAAATGGCTACTCAGAGTCCCATCCAGGGAATCAAAAGATCATTCTTATGAATGAGCCCCCCCAAAGTAAAATACCAGCCTTCCAGTATATATAGTTTTCAACTAATAGGCTTAAGAGCCAGAAGGCACCACAACCCTCCTTACTCAATGATTAATCAGCTTAGTACCAAAAGGTGTAAAAGCCTTCCTACAGGCAAGCCTCCACCTAAGCAAGGTCCTCCTTAGGCAAGTTCCTCCCCCAATGAACTCTGTGTGACTCAGGATGTATCACAGCTGTCATTGAAATACCTTTCTACCTTTAGATGTAGGAACAGCTCCTGTTCCAAGGGAAAAGGGAGACACATGTGATCACATAGGCCTATTAATGGGCAGGGAAGATCTTCCTACTCCATTAAGATTACACACACACACACACACACACACACACATACACACAATACTAAGGTATTTGTATTATGTGCTTCACTGTCAGATGAGTCTCTCAGTTTTAGTCCTGAGAGATGAGTAACATCTGAAAACAATAGCAGAAAATCCACCTTGCCTGGCCTGGTTCAGAATGACTCTAAAGTGGTGAGAACTAGCATGGTTAATAACCACAAAGATAAAGTGGGCTTCAGTCTTCATACATGCACTCATTCCAAAGTAAGCAGAGTCCAAAAACCTTCGAATATAATGACAATGGACAGGTTAGATAAGACTAAAAGTAAAGGTGATTAAAATTCCTTTGGTGTTCCTTGTCTAAGCTTAATGATGTGTCATATTTGTGTTTCAATGTCCCCCATCCTACCTAGGTAGCAAATAGTCTAATTAAATAGTCTAATTAAACCAGAATGCATCAAAAACCTTTACCTTAGAAACAAACTAGACAAGGTGGAAGAAATGAGCAGTACTATATATTATATAGATATATTCATGTGAGGAAATCTAAGAATTCATCATGGGAAATATGATGGGATAATGATTATCAATCAAGGAAGAAACAGTAGTTTTATTGTCATAGGAGTACTCTAGAATCCACCTGGGTAGAAGTAGGAATTAGATGAGTTTGAGAAACAAATCAAAAACCAGGCATAGATACATAATGGAATAGTGTTGGTGAAAGCGACTATATGAAGATCTGCTAGAGCTATATGATCACTCTATGTAATGTCAAGCAAATGAATATTTAGCATGTTGTTTCAATTCAAGTGCCTTTGAGTCTGATTATATCAAGTCTTTGTTAAGAAAAAGAACCTGTGAATCCCACAGTGGGAGGGACTTGCCAAAGACAGGAACAGGAAGGACGTAAGAGGTGGGTGGAACAGGAAGGAGCTAATGACACATAAAAAGCCCTAGCCCAGCTGGGACAGAGCAGAACTGAGAAGGGAACACTCATGGTGGCCATCACTCTGTTTGTCTGTGTTGATTTGCGTTAGTGATATTTTGTACTTCTCGGATGTAGTTTGTGGGTCTCTGTTGATTTCTATGCTAATGATTTATGTTGATTTCTCAGACCTTGTTTGTGGGTCTGTGTTGATTTCACAGGCAGATAGTGAATTGATGATGGTGCCCACAACATGCATGAATGTTGTTTTGGCTCTTTTAAGCTTTGTCTTCCCAGAAACAGAAATTGAAAAGGATTTGAGGTGGACTGGACACTGTGAGCTTCAGTATGGAATGGGAACTATATGAGGAACTGGATGAGAGGATGGATGAGGAACTGAGAGCTGACTACCTGTGAATCCAGGTGATGGTTGGTTGAATTCAGGCAAAAGCTGGGACCATGGAAGAGGAATCATGAAATCTGGGAGCCAGTCTGGAGCCAAGATGAAAAGAACTTTCTTGGGTGCTTAGTGCTGGCTGACAAGGTCGTAATTTACTGTGACCTAGGGGTAGGATAACTTTGTACTTTGTAACTTGTACCCCTTAAGGATGATTGAGTTTAGGATGATTGGCAGCTAGTCTCCAAACAAGAAGGAAGAAGACTATCTGACTGATGAGATTAAGGCAATCTGACCTAGGAGTGGGAGACCTTTGTACTTTTTTTCCCTTAAGGAGGATTGCTCTTTAAGGATGATTGAATTAAGGACTTACTGAATGATATCTTTTGTTTAAAACTATGTGGCCACTGTAGTGATAAGTTTGTATGTTATATGATTGTGAATCCTGTACTTTGGTTTCTGTCAATGTTTTGCTTTAATTTACTGCTGAATAGAGAGTTCACTATACTGTGTGATCAGAACTTTAGAGCTATTCACAGCAGCAGTCCTCTGGAAAGCTGCTTGTGCTTGGCTTTACACTCTACCAAAAGCAGAACAACAAAAGCCTTTACTTCCTGTAATGACAATTTCAGAATTTCATCCCTCTAGATGGCTAGATAGAATGCTGGATCTAGAATTAGGAAGAACTGAGTTTAAATCCTGCTTCATTCACTTACTAACTGTGACCCCTGAAAAAGTACTTAACCTCTGTTTACCTCATTTGTAAAATGGGGACAATAAGATCACCTCTTTTCCAGAGCTGTTGTGAGGATTAAATGAGATAATATTTGTAACATGCTTAACACAAACCTTCCACATAGCAAGTGCTTTATAAATGTTAGTTATTTTTATTATCATTATTTTCCTTCTAAAGGTAGAAAAATGGAAAAGGAAAAGTGTTCTACCCAAAAAAGAGAAATGAGCTTTGAAGTAGAAACAACAGGAATATTGGGATCAAAGGTACCTACTACCCATTATAGAATTCATGGTAGAGAAGAGGAACCCTGAGGGTAGTCTCACATTGTACTGCTTTGGGAAGATTTGCAGCTAAAGGAGCAGAGTTTGATGAAGGTCTGTGCTGCTTGGACTACATGATATTTAAAGTCTTCCCAACTCTAACTTCTATGATCCCATGGCTATCTGACTCCACATTATCCACCTTCTCCATCAATCATCAAGTGTTTATTAGGCATGTGCCAGGTATAAAAAACAAAACCATTCATACTTCAAAGGAATTTTTGTTATAATGGGGAGACAACCTGTAGATAGAAAAATCTATACAGATTAAACATAAATTAATAAATATAAATATATACAAAGTAGTTACAAGCCGTATTATATATTTATTCCTAATTTATTTGTTATATCCTTATGCCTATTTTGTATTTTATTCATTCTAATTCCCCAGTCTTTTTGATAAGAGACATTTACAGTGGAATCCTACTTAAAGATATTTGCCTTTTAACAATGTCTCAAAGACAGAAAAAAAAAAACAAAACTTAAAATGAAGACCAGAGGGAATTAAGCCCCAATGGTGGTTTGGCAGGAATTGGTGAGGATTATGGAAGAAGGAGAAAATCCCCTGAGATGCCATTAACTAGATAGTTATTTCACCTACTATAAGATTAGCACAGACCTTAGCCTCATTATTTCCATGTGTTCTAACCAACTGAGTTAACCTGGGAAACTGCCTCAGCTGGACTTGTCCCACTGCCAGAGTGTGCAATGACATAGCCCTGTGATGGTAATGGACTAAATGGTACCATAGTGATCTTACTAATGTCTCCACAAAGTGGCCTAGTAGACCCAGAGGATAACTCACCCACTGCTAAATCATCAGAAAGGGTTTATTAAGTGTCACAGGCTGGCACAGCCTCTGTGAAGAAAAAGAAATCTAGCAAGCAATGAGAATGTTCTCTTGCCAAAAGGAAGTGTCAGAGTACAAAGGGATAAAGATTGCATAGAGATTAGGGAGAATAAAAGCACAATGAAGACCTCCTCTGTTATAATATCATTGCCAATTTTTTTAAAAAAGTGGTAGATTAAAAACCCACTCAGATTACAATGGGAGGCAGAAAAAAATGAAATCAAGAGCCTGGGAAAGGAAAGGGAAGAGAAGTATATGCTTACAATGCTACAATAAGATACACATTACATAATAATTATTGGCAATTTGGGGGATTAGAAAAAGCTTCAAAAAGTAAACCAGGGACAAGGAACACAAGATGTTCTCTCTCACAGATAGTTAGGCAGAAGGAAAGACCCCTAAACACAAGACCCCATGGGAGGGAGATAGAGACCCTGAGATACACATCCTCATGGTAGGGAGATGTAGACTCTGGTACCCAATAGGGCTGCTAGTAGAAAGGGAATTGCTGAGGTAAAGATAAACATGGCTGGACTAGCTGCCAGGCATGAGAAGAAAAAGCCCATTATTTGGTAGCTTTCTCTTTTAACTAATTATTCTTGCTAACTAGGTAATAAACCCAATTGCTTCTAGATTGCTGAAGTATAACAGATAAAATTGCCTTCTAAACTTCAGTGCCCTGTGCAAAAGCCCTAATTGCCTGACCATAGTTATAGCTCTAATATGTATATTATATATGTATATATCTACACATATACATATACATACATACATATACACATATAGGTATATGTATATATACATGATGAAAGAAACTGCATATAATGCAAAGTGAATAATGGTTCATTTTGGTGACCTGGTGACCTGGAGAATGTCTCACTGTAGAACATCACCTTTGTTGGGGACATAATTCAAAGTGTATATCTCTGTACAAGGTCCAACAAATAGAGAAGACTTCCAGGAGCTTCAAAGGATCTGAGGTGGACAAATCTAAAAAATAGTGGTTATGACTTGAAGGAATTTTGTTGTGCAGCTTCACTAAGTGAATCTGCAATGTGAAGAACAAAGGGGAAGACAGATTTCATCTTTAGTAGGATCAATTTAGTTAAGAGACATGGAAGAACTTCCAAACAGTGAACTATGGATATATAGGGTTTATCATTCATTTAATTAGCCATTCATTTGATAAATATGCACTAAGTATCTACCATACTGTATACATTGCATTGTGCTAGGCACTGAAGCAGATATGAAGATGATTGCATGATCCTAAAACAGGAAGGATAAGAATGTTCTCCGAAGAATCCTTCCCAAATGGCACATTGTTATGATCCATGAATGAGCAGCAGAAAGTAACTGAGGGTACTGCCATGCAACAGAAGGCAGGGGTATTCTGATAAATGTCTAACCACTGGCTCTTCAGGAAAAGAGGGGAGCATGACATAATTTCAAGTTTAATATGTATTATTAACATTTTCTCCATAGGGGGCAGAGTCAAGATGGTAGAGTAGAAACAGCACTTCCACAGAGCCCCAGCCCACACAACTTCAAAATTATGTAAAAGAGGGACTATGAACGACATCTGGAGCTCCAGAACCCACAAAATGACACAGAGAAGCTAACCTCCCACTGAGGACAGCCCAGCAGCCCAGCAGGGAATGGCCAGAGCAGAGCTCTGGGAGCCAAACCCAGGCCCACCTGAGTCACAGTTTTAACCTGAGGGCGGCCAGACCAGCAGCCGGCTGGAGGGACCCCAGAACACCAGCAGCTGTGGAGTATCCAGAATTATCAACACATAGATGCCAACTACTAAGTGAGAGGTCAGTGCCCAATGGACTTTGGGACTAGTTGGGAGAATGTGTCAGCTTCTTCCCCTGGGGGTGGGAAGCTGCTGAGGAGCAGGCGCATCTTGTGCCACATTGCAGCATTGCAGCTTCAGCTCTTGGCCTGCGAACTGTAGGGGGATCCAGTGATCAGTCTGAGGGGTAAGCGCTCTTGCCTTACCCTTCTTGGATCTGGATTGTGGTCTGGGGTGGGGGTCTTGGGGTGTGTGACCAGCTTGCCAGAGCATGTGGGGGCTTCACAGAGGCTACCCAACTAATATCTCCGGAAGTTGAGAAAACCCCAATGTTTGGGACAGAAGTTCCCCTGGCTGGTGGCAAAGTCCTACTGTGACAACAAGCCCAAAAGTCAAGTAATTGAGTGGCAACATGCCTAGGCAAAGGAAACAAAATAAACAGAAAAATTCAACATTGGACTGCTATTTTAGGGGCAAGGAGGATCAAAGCATGGAGGAGGACTGTGAGGTCAGAACTCCTGCACCAAAAGCCCCAAATGAAAATACGAGCTGGCTACAGGTCATAGAGGACCTTAAGAAGCAGATAAGAGACATAGGGGGAAAATTGGGAAGAGAAATGAGAAAGATGCAAGAAAATTATGAAATGAGAGTCAACAGCCTGACTGAGGAAAATAACACCTTAAAAATAGACTAACTCAAATGGCAAAAGAGGCTCAAAAAGGCAATGAGGAGAAGAATGCCTTAAAAGGATGAATTTGCCAGATAAAAAAAGAATCTCAAAAGCTTGCTGAGGAGAATCATTCCTTCAGAATTTGACTAGAGCAAATGGAAGCTAGTGACTTTATGAGAAATCATGATGCTATTAAGCAGATCCAAACAAATGAAAGAATAGAAGGCAATGTGAAATATCTCATGGGAAAAACCACTGACCTAGAAAATAGATCCAGGAGAGACAATGTAAAAATTATTGAACTACCTGAAAACCATGATCAAAGAAAGAATCTAGAAACCATCCTTCAAGAAATTCTCAAGGAAAATTGCCTGGGTGTTTTAGAACCAGAGGGCAAAATAGAAATTGAAAGAATCCATAGATCACCCCCTGAAAAAGATCCCAAAAAGAAAACTCCTAGGAATATTGTAGCCAGGTTCCAGAATTCCCAAATCAAGGAGAGAATATTACAAGTATCCAGGAAGAAACAATTTCAATATTGTGGAAACACAATCAGGATAACACAGGATCTGGCAGCTTCTACACTGAGGGATCGAAGGCAATGGAATATGATATGCCACAAGGCAAAGGACCTGGGATTAAAACTAAGAATCAGGTTGATCTGGTGCTGCAGTGAGGAAGTGGTTCTAGCCTTGTTGTGTGAGTGAGTGTGTGTATGTGTGTGTGTATGAGTGTGTGTGTGAATGTGTGTGTGAGTGCGGGAGTGAGTGAGGGAGTGAGTGAGTGAACGAGCGAGCCAGCGTGTGCCGCCCGGCTTGTTGTTGTCCCTGACTTCCCCCTCCCCTCCACCCCTCCCCCTTTCCCAGCCACCGCTGCAGTGGCTGCTCCCTGGGCCATAGGAAATGAGCGATAACGATGACATCGAGGTGGAGAGCGACGCTGACAAAGGAGCTCATCATAATGCACTGGAGCGAAAGCGCAGGGACCACATCAAAGATAGCTTTCACAGTTTGCGGGACTCTGTCCCATCACTCCAAGTAGAGAAGGCATCCCGGGCCCAAATCTTAGATAAAGCCACAGAGTACATCCAGTATATGAGAAGGAAAAACCACACACACCAGCAGGATATTGATGACCTCAAGCGGCAGAATGCTCTGCTGGAACAGCAAGTCCGTGCACTGGAGAAAGCAAGGTCAAGTGCCCAACTGCAGACCAACTATTCTTCTTCAGACAGCAGCCTCTACACCAATGCCAAGGGCAGCACCATCTCTGCCTTCGATGGGGGCTCAGATTCCAGCTCTGAGTCAGAGCCTGAAGAGCCCCAAAGCAGAAAGAAACTCCGGATGGAGGCCAGCTAAACAGAGCAGGCCAGCAATAAAAAACTGTCTGTCTCCTCCATCGTCTCCTCTCCCAGTTCATCGTTTAGACCCCTCCAAGCTGTTGTAAAGACTCTTTATTTTCTTTTCTTTTTTTAAAAAGTAGAAGCTCTTGGACTGCAGCTTTCATCTTCTGCTTTTTTCCTTCAGCAACCTTCTTCCCCCACCATGAATTTTTAAACCAAAACATCCCAACTTGGCAGCTTTTTCTGTGGAGGACAGATGGACACACCTCTGAGCACATGCTGCCCCTGACCTCCCCAGCCAGCTCCTCCCACCTTGTTGGGCATCATTGCCCAGGGGTTTTCTCTGCTCACAGGTCTCCTTTCCCCCTTCCCTACATCTTCCTTGTCCCCCCTCATTTGATAGACTTTGTGAATCTGTGAACTGCTCAACTTTTAGAAGATGACCTGTTTGGAATAATCAGAATTACCCAGAATTTTTTTTAAAGAAAAAAAAAATTTTCCTAAAAAAAAATGTATTTATCACTCCTGCTGAAGGGTTAGGTTGGTGGGGATTTGTGGTGGTGAGGATAAGCGGGAACATCTGTGCAGTCTGGTGTCTCGGGTGTATCTCACTCCTACTTCTCCCAGCTAAGCTACGGGGAGCTGTGGAGTTTAGCTAGCTTTTTTATTTTTATTTTGTTTGCCTGAGCTGCCTGCATTCAGGAGGGTCATGTGACACCATGTGGTATGTATTTGGAGACTGCAGTAGGGAAGCTTCAGCCACCAGGGGATTGATTTTTGGTGGGGGAGACAGGAATAGAGGGAGTGGAGAAGGGAGGGTTAGGGTTGGGGGAGGAGTGCATTTTTTTGTATTAAGGGCCAGTGATGATGTTTTGATATTTATTTCCTGCTACTGAAATTTGAATCCAAGTGGACTCTCCCTATTCTGATGATGTCGGTATTGCAAAGCGACAGATTCATAAAGTAATGATCAAATTTTCCTTTGTGTGTGTTTCTAAGAAATAGAGCCAACTGATTTTGTATATAAATATACCAAGAGCATCTTACCTGGTACTAAAAACCAGAGACTAGTTCAAGCCCCTTCTGTTTCTCTTTTTCCCTTCTGTTTGGGACCTCTCTCCCTTATGTGACCTGGCCCAGGTTCTGGCTATGGTCAGCAGGTTCCTGGGAAGGGTTTGTGTGTTAAGCCTCTTTTTTTCTTTTTCTTTCTTTCTTTCTTTCTTTTTTGTCTCTACCCTACCCTGTTCTGGCGTTTGCTGATCTCTAGTGTGTACTATGTAGTCTCTGTCCATGTTTAATTCCATTCCATGGAAATAAAAAGTATGTTGTACATACTGCCGAAGAATTGTCTTGCAAGTTAAGGCTTCCCCCTTTACTATGACTATAAATAAAAACTTATTTTATCCTTAAAAAAAAACAACAAAACAAGAATCACCTATCCATCAAAACTGAGTATCATGTTTCAGGGGAAAATTTGGTCATTCAGTGGAATAGAGGACTTTCAAGCATTCTTGAGGGAAAAACCAGAGTTGAATAGAAAATTTGACATTCAGATACAAGAAGCAAGAGATGCTTGAGAAGGTAAACAGGGAAAAGAAATCACTATGAACTTATCAAAGTTGAACTATTTACATTCCTACAGGGAAAAACAATAACTGTAACTGATGAAACTTTTGTCAGTATGAAAATAGTTGAAGAAGGGTATATGGGCATATGAATACATATGTATATGTGTGTATATATGTTTTCAGGTATACATAGATAGAGGGTACAGGTCGAATTTAATAGGAAGGGATGATATTTAAAAGGTGAGGTTAAGAGGGGAGAGAGTAATGTGGTGAGGAGGAATGGGAAGAGACAATGGGGTCAACTGTCTTGTGTAGAGCAGGCAGAGGAAGGTGGTTGCAGGGGAGTGGAGGAACAGGAAGGCAAAAAGGCAAAACCATATTCTCATTGAATTTGGACCAGGGAGAGAATGACATGCATACTAAATAGGGTATCCCACCCTACAGGAGTGGGGGGTGGAGGAGGATGGGGGAAGGTGGTGGAGGGTAGGGCAGGCTGGGGGGAGGGAAGTTGGAAGCACCCACTTTTGAAAAGGGACAGGATCAAGGTTGGGAGTGGACCAAGTGGAAGGTGGGATGGGAGGGAGGGAAATATAGTCAGTCTTTTACAATATATATACTATGGTAATATTTTGCATAGCTACACATGTACAGCATATACTGAGTTGCCTATCTTCGTTTAAAATAAAAATATATAAATACTATAATTAATACTATTTGGGAGATAAGATGTGCAGGCATTGGGGCTCAGGGATTCACCTCGCCCTACTGGAAAAGTCAAAGGGAGTATAGGAGAAGAGATGGGAGAGAGCAGATTGGATGAGGGGATATCCTGTATGACTGTTATTCTGGGGTT
The DNA here is from genome assembly GCA_011680675.1 of Gymnobelideus leadbeateri. Lineage (NCBI taxonomy): Eukaryota > Metazoa > Chordata > Mammalia > Diprotodontia > Petauridae > Gymnobelideus > Gymnobelideus leadbeateri. Next base: position 212,632 of record WOXC01008810.1, read on the forward strand.
GTGGGTAGGGGGAAAATGGGCAAAAAATTGTAACTCAAAATCTGACAGAAATAAATGATGTAAACCAGAAGTTAATAAAGCATTTTGGGAAAACAAACAAACAAACAAAAACACCATTTTCTCCATAGCTTTCCTAAATCTAGAAAACTAACAATAAATCAAGCTCTGATTATTGCCAATTTCCAAGGTATAAATGCTCATACAGAACATTTAATAATCAACTCTCTTGAGATGATTTGAGCTGGGGCCAACATGCCCCTGCTTAGGGACCTAAAGACTCACAGGAAACCAGTGGGGAGTGGGGTACATGTAGTAGAGCTGAAACTAAATTTGAATGTGTTCGTGTGTGTGTGTGTGTGTGTGTATGAGCGTTTTCTTAAAGGTGTTCAAAAGTAGGCTCTGAATGGCAAAAAGAAACTGGAAACTAGATCAGCCCCACTACCTCTAATCCATATAGACCTGAGCCCTAGAAGCTTGGCTATTAGAAGGGAAGATTGTTAAGCAGGAATTAAGAGCACAGATTGGAATGAAAGGAAGGAGGACAATTCTGGCCTTTGGAGTCTGTGACAAGCAGCATCTGACCTTTACATAATCTCAGAGGATAAGATGATCTCCAAGGTCATCTGTTCCAGCCTGAACAAGGATCCTCTTTACAACTTATCCAATAAGTGGATATCCACCTTTCATTTAGAGATCTCTTAGGAAGGAGGAAAGGTCATGAAACACACTTGGAAGCCAAATGATCTGAGTTGGCTTGGTAGTTGACTAATTCTGAGACCTGGAACATGCAAGCTTGTTGAAAAATGCTTAACAATCAGTTCTCCAGGGAAATGTGTATCTGACACATTTTTAAAACTTAATTTGCATTAATATCTTCTCCTTGGACTCTAAGGGTCTAATGGCTTCCTTAGACTTGCTTAAGTCTAAACAATCAACAAAACAATAAACCAATCCCTGATTTGCAGTCTTTGCCTATATCTGAGATGTAAATGCTCACATTGAAAATTTAACAGTTGGTATGCAGGCCAATTCAAGCTGGCTCCAGCACGTCAGCAGATATATCATCTTTGAGCCTCAGTCTCCCCTTCTTTATAATGAGGATAATCCCTGCCCTGACTTCTTCACAGGCTTGTCATAAGGATTGAATGGAGTAGTATAGATGAAAGCTATATAGCTCTATAGCACTATACAGTCATAAGGGATTATTATAGTTTTATTTTCCCTTAAAAAATCTTAACATAACAGCCAGTCTTAACTGAGCCTGGAGGAGAAAGGCAAGAAATACAATTTATTTAGCTCACATTTGTACTGCTTCTTAGGGGTTAGAGATTGTGTTGATTCTGGATATGGGTCAACTGATTTTACATGTATCAAATTACCATTATTCATAACATGACAGAACACTAGGGCTTTGTCAAGGGAAGGAGCACTACTAATGATAGATTAATATATTGAGATTTAAATACTTTGGCCTATGAACATTTGTGGCATTCCGAGTGGCCTTTCCTTCCATCATTTTAATTTAGTATCTGTGAGGCTCTCTAAGTGATGTTTATGAATTTATTGGTGTTCATATTTATTGGCTTAAAGGCATGCTAACCAATTATAATTAAAATCAGATAACATGACCCCCAATGTCCTCTGGCCTGACCAGACAATCAAGAGAATTTATATTTCTCTGCAAACATGGACACTACTCTAAATCAATCATGTTTTAAGCTTACCGTTCTGTTTTGATTACCACCTCCCTCCCTGCCTCCCCAATGGGCATATAAAGAGTTTGGTAAGCCAAAAAGCATTATATATAATATATATATATGTATATATATATATTTACATGTAATATATATATTTACATATAATATATATGTTGTCTAGCATCAGCTTTACTATTATTGTTATTGTTGCGTTGTTATTATTATTGTTATTAATTTCTCAGGCTTTCTTCTTCAAATCAGTGACCCAAATGTTGTTTAGTGATCCCTAGGATGTTTATCACAGAGGACAAACATTTAATCAAAACCTGGCCTGGAGGTATCCTAGGAAAAGGGTGAATACTGAAAGCCTTTTTTTTTTTTTTTAAGAAACACTGGATGGCACAGCTGAACAATGGTTAGGCATTAGGATGATCAGTGTAAAAATAAGCCCATAGGACTAGATAGAACCATAGAGATTATTCAACCCAATACATTCATATAACAAATAAGGAACTGAGGCCTAGAAGGAGTGTGCCTTTCCCAAAGTCTACATATGCATATAGCATGTAGCAGAGAAGGAATCAGAACCTCACCCCTTGTCTTGTGATCCTTCCACTACACCACAGTGAAGAAATCCAGTGGCTCCAGTCCAGGAGGCAACAATTTAGAACATTAGCCTCCTTCAAGACAATCTCTTCCACTGGTTCCCTTAGTATTGTAGCCCTAACATTCAATGACCCAAAGTAATTGGGCCTTTTTTATATTCTTTCATTTTGTTAGAGAAAAGATGAATTAAGGGAGAAATGGGCCTCAGAATTAAAGGACTTAGAATGGCCATTTTCTACTGAACAAAGAAAAACCATCCTGATTTTAAATATATCTGTAGCTGTTAGGAGTCACTGTAATTGATTAAAGCTTAAATGCTGTTTTAGTTTTACTTTCCCAAACCTTACACATCCTCTGAAATCTATGGCTAGACTCAAGAGAGCTCATGGCAACTCCTTTAATTATTTAGTGAATCTGACTTCTCTAAATGGGAAAAATCTGTTAAACCCTTAATGGCATGATATTTAAGACAAAGAACCTTTTACATAAGGAATCCCATTTCCCTGCCCACCCTTTCCATCTTTGCAAAATGAACTAAAAAGGAAAAAAATAAAAGAGTACCTGAAATCTTTGAATAATTTTCACTCTCATCTGTTTCAGAATTTACTCTATTAGTACCTTGTTTCCTTTACCCCTTTTCTGTTTTTGTTGCACATTCATAATTCTCCTCTATCTATGCTCCCTGGTCTCATTGGTCACTCACTGACCTTTAACTGAGAAATGAAAAGTTTAGCTTGCAACACCTGGGAGCCACCCTCCCATGTAGATCCCTATAAAAATGACCCCAGTTACAAGGCATTCTGTGAGTCAGCATTCATAGTTCAGAAGCCCCCACTGCTGTATTTACTTTTACCAGTGAATCAGAAGAAATATACATTAAAAAAAAAAGATATCTAATCAAATAGCATGGCTCCACACCATTCCCTGGCCATCTCTACCCTATGCCACCTGATCTCTGGCCATCATTCCCATTTCCCTTCTTCCATAACCTTAGATTCTACTCCTGGGTCACTTGGATTTGACAGTGAGATTTTGCTTTATCTTGACTAAAACCAAGTCTCTACAACCCTTCTCTCCATCTCCACACTATGTATTTCTCTGGTCCTTCCCCTTTCTAGTTCCACCCCATCCCATGTGTTATCTTCCCCAATTAGAATATAAACTCCTTAAAGGCATGGACTACCTTCCTTGCTTTTATTTATATGCTCAGTTCTTCACAGTACCTAGCACATAGTAACTGCCTAATATATTATTTATCAGTTGTAAGGAGCTGGGGATAAACTGGTCAATGAGCCTAGTAAAAATGACTATGTAAAATATGCTTTGCTAACACTTCCTCAAATGGACTTGGACATATACAGACATTCTATAACTGGTTGGAGTCTGTTAACTATATGGTGAAGAGATGGACTTTTGATCATCTATTGACCCAGAACTTAGTGTGCATCCAAAAGGCACTAATCAACCTGTTTGTGATGAAAAACCTCCTCCAAAATTTTATCAAGAACATGGAGATCTCTTAGAATAAGAACAAGAATTTATTCTCTTCCCAGGTGGCCTTCCCCATGACTGATCATGAGGAAGAGGCGAGTTACAAAAGGCAGAACAAGAATTTATACCCTAAGGCAAATCCCCTTCCCCAGGCTGTCTCTTCTCCCATTGGCTGAGAGGTGAGCTCAAGTTTCCATGCAAAAATCTTACCCAATGGCAAATATCAAGGAAATGGGGATGGCCAATTCAAATGTACCTATCCTTATTTGGCAAAGGCCAAAGTGAAGAAGGGAGGGTCTAAAGTCACCAGCCAGGTTGGAGGTCTAAAGACTCCTAAAAAGGGCTTGCTGCTGATTGACAGCAGAAGTGAAGGGGGGGGGGGGCGGGGAGAAGGCAGTTAACAATCCAAAACTGAGAAGTTTTCACTTCCTCCCAGACAAACCAAATTAAGTTCCTTTTTCACCTGGCTGTGTTTGAGTGATAAAGTCGTGTTGTAAGCCTCTGGATGAAAAGAAGCCTTGGGAACAGGGGGAGCTGGAAGTGTGGGAGTTTATGTTCAGAGTAAATTTCAGAGTTATAAATTATGGAGGTGGAACACTTGTAGGTGTGGTTTGTCATCAGAAAGATGATGCCATGACTTGCAAGTGAACTGGATTTAAGTGAGGAAGAACTATGCAAAGTCACAAGCTTCACTTTCTCCTCTGGAGTTATTTGGGTCCAGTGGCCAGATATTGATCAGGACCACTGGAGAAGACCCAGGATTCAGTGGGAGTCTTTTTTAAGCTAAGGTCTTTCCAAGGTTTCACTTTGACTAAGGCAATGCCCATTCAGTGATTAGGGTTATTTAAGAAGTAAGCCAAGGGATGACTTCTTTAATTAAAAAAAAAATCAAGAGGAAGACCAAAAGAGAAACAATTACTATTTATATTCACTCTGAGTCACCAAAGTCCAAACAATAACCACTAAGTGGTGGTTGGGTAGGGACCTATTATTGACCAATCAAAGAGTGAATTGGGTTTAAGGCCTAGTCTTTAAGAAAGAAATCTAGCCAGTAAACCCCAAGATATCTAGATAAGTTTCAGCCTTCAAAATTTACCTTCCTTGGGACAGAACACCCTCAGGTAAGGGCATGATACCCCATGTGGTGAAGAGAGAGAAGAAGAGGCGGAGCCTGTCCAGTTGGGTCCCCAGTGGGAACATTTGTGGATGATAATGAAATCAAGGAACTTTTCTGTCTTTGTGGCTAAGATGGAGTGAAGATGCTGGTGAGAAGAGTTAAAGAGGTTTTTGAACTGGGAAGGAAGGAGATATGGAAGAATATGAAAATATAAATTTAAGTTACCAAGTGAAAGAGTAGGGAGTGAAGTAGAAAGTACAGATGTGAACCATGGACTGAACTCTTTGAAATACCGTTTTTTTATTCATTGAATGAATCCTTGTGATTGAGAATCAAAGGTTATTTATGCTGAAACTCCCTTTACAAGCCACCATTCCCTGACCCCTCATAGCCAACGATGTCATTCCTCTCCTGGGGTCCTATCCAACTCTACTCTCCCTTTCCATTGTGCCCCATAGAAACCTCATGTTTTCTTTTGGTCTTTTAAGTATACTTCATTATATGTGACCTCTTCATTTCATAGAAACCCTGCCCTCTTCAGAAGACACTGTATCCTTAGCAATCCTCTCCAGCATTATATAGATGTTCCTTCATGCCCCTAACACAATGACCTAGGATGGACAGTAAAAAGCCTTCTTGGTCCTTGCTGCAACTTTCAGGAATTCCACCCATAATTCCCACTCAGTGCCCTCTGCACCTTTGAGATTCACTTGTTCCAAATATACCACCTTGTCAAGATAGCTTTATCTATCTTAGAGTTTATTTAGATGCTGGCAAATGTTATCTTTTGGCTCCCAAGCCATTCTCCTGCCTTGAGAAAAGATTCTGACTAAAGCCACATAACAGCAGATTGTCATACCCTTGAGAATTCCAGTACCGTATTTTCTTCAAATGGTTTTTATGATATGACCTTTTATATTGAGTCCATTTGGTCATTATTGTCCTACATGCTGCAAATGCTATTCTACAATTACTTTTTATCAAACTGCTTTTCATTTTTCCCAGAAGTTTTTTTTTTAATTTAAAAATTTTTTTATTTTAAACTCCAACACCAGAACAGAATAGAGAAAGAAACAAAAACATATCATAAACTTAAATATTGGAAATACAAAATAAGAAAGGGGGGAAAAGCATATCATGTGCATAGCAGAATATGAGAGGATTCAAAATATGTAACAATAAATTTTCATTTCAAGAAAGCCTATATGATAAATAATACACATTGTGTTGAGAATTGTCCATCTTTTCTTTGCTTCCTTGTGAGTTTTCTTTTGTTCTCTGCTGTGCACTTTTTTACTTTGTTCTTTTTTTCCCTCCACCTCCCCCCCAAAGGTTACAACAAGGTTTCTCTATACAATAATATGTCTCTATAGCTATAGATATGTACACACATATACACATATACACATATACATACATATACTTTCCCAAACCTATTCCACTCCTGATATTTGTTTTTGTTTGTGTATATCTCTTGTTTCCTATCCCTTCTGCCTCCTTTAATTTACTTCTAGCCACTATCTTGTCCTCCTATTACTTGCCTGCCCCCCTCCAAGGATCCCTCCCCTATCCTCTCATTCCCATAAATCTAAACATCCTTCCACACCCCCCTTTCACCTGTTCCCTCATTCTCTCCTCTAAAGATCCCTACCTCTTCCTCTCCCTCCTTCCCATGCCCCTGCCATTTTATTTCTTCTGAATTTATAAGACTTTTATACTCTTCTAAATATATATGTATTGTTCCCTCTTAAACCCACTCCTGAGGAAAGTAGGTTACCAGAACTTCCAGCCCTCCTCCCCCCATTCCTCTGTATCAATTCTTCATCTTGTACCTCTTTTGTATAAAACAGTTACTCTTTTTAGCTGTTACTAAATGGTTTTACTTTTAAAATTCATATCATACTCAGTTTTACCCCAATATTTCTTTTTTTTTTAAACAAATACTTTATTAACTTCTGTTTTACATCATTCATTTCTGCCAGATTTTGAGTTACAATCATTTTCCCCCCATTATTCCCCTACCCAACCTCCCAGAATAGCAGTCCCACAAGATATCGTTTCCTCCAATCTGCTCTCTCCCATACCTTCTCCCATACCCCCATCGACTTTTCCATTAGAGGAAGATGAATCTTTGTGTCCCAATGCCTGCACATCTTATCTCCCTATTATAGGCAAAAGAGTATTAATAATAGTATTTATATATATATTTGAAACATTTAATGTTACGACCTTGAATTTCAGATCCATTTCCTTCCTCCCTTGTCACCCATTCCTTCTGGGATATAAGTAATTCAGTATATGTTGTACATGTACTTGTTGTACTATGCAAAACATTATCATGGTAGATATATTGTACAAGGCTGCTTATAATTCCCTCCCACTCATCCCACCCCCCACCTGGTCCATTCCCTACATGATCCTGTCCCTCTTCTATAGTGGGTACTTCCAACCTCCCCTCACCCCAAGGATGCCCTCCCATCCATCATCCCTCCTCTCATCCCCCTTCCCCCTATCCTGCTGCAGGTTGAGATATCCCATTTAGTATGTATGTCATTTTCTCCCTGAACCAAATTCAATGTGAATGTGGTTTTGCCTTTTTAGCCTTCCTTATTCTCCCCCTCCTTTGCACCCACTTCCCCTACATGAGATAGTTTACCCTACCATGTCTCTCCCCATCTCCTCTTGCCACTTTCCTCTCTCACCTCATAATTTCATCCCTTGAGTACTCTCCTTCCCAACAAAATCAACCTATGCCCTCTATCCATATATAACTGTAGCCATATACACACACATTCACATATGTATTCATATGACCACACCCCCTTCTTCCATTATTTTCATAGTGAGAAAGATATCATCAGTCACAGATATTGCTTTTCCATATAGGAATGTAAATAGTTCAACTTTGATAAGTTCCTTTTGATTTCTTTTCCCTGATTACCTTCTCAGGCATCTCTTACTTCTTGCGTCTGGATGTCAAATTTTCTATTCAACTCTGGTTTTTTCCTCAAGAATGCTTGAAAGTCCTCTATTCCACTGAATGACCATATTTTCCCCTGAAACAAAATACTCAGTTTTGCTGGGTAGGTGACCCTTGGGTTCACCTCAGTTCTTTTGCCCTCTGAATATCATATTCCATGCCCTTCGATCCAGTGTAGAAGCTGCCAGGTCCTGGGCTTTTTGATTGTGTTTCCACAATATTGAAATTGTTTCTTCCTGGCTGCTTGTAGTATTTTCTCCTTGATCTGGGGATTCTGGAACCTGGCTATAATATTCCTGGGAGTTTTCTTTTTGGGATCTTTTTCAGGAGGTGATCTGTGGATTCTTTCAACCTCTATTTTGCCCTCTGGATCTAAAACATCAGGGCAATTTTCCTTGAGAATTTCTTGAAGGGTGATTTCTAGGTTCTTTCTTTGATCATGGCTTTCAGGTAGTCCAATAATTTTTAAATTGTCTCTCCTGGATCTATTTTCCAGGTCAGTGGTTTTTCCCATGAGATATTTCACATTGCCTTCTATTCTTTCATTTGTTTGGATCTGCTTAACAGCATCTTGATTTCTCATAAAGTCATTAGCTTCCATTTGCTCCAGTCTAACTCTGAAGGAATGAATCTCCTCAGTGAACTTTTGAGATTCTTTTTCCATCTGGCAAATTCGACTTTTTAAGGCATTCTTCTCCTCATTGCCCTTTGGGCCTCCTTTGCCATTTGAGTTAGTCTATTTTTTAAGGTGTTGTTTTCCTCAGTCAGGCTGTTGACCCTCATTTCATACTTTTCCTGCATCCTTCTCATTTCTCTTTCCAATTTTTCCTCCACTTCTCTTATTTGATTTTTAAAGTCCTTCTTAAGGTCCTCTATGGCCTGCAACCCGCTCATGTTTTCCCCTGGGGCTTTTGGAGCAGGACTTCTGACCTCACAGTCCTTTTCCTGCTCTATGCCCCCAAAATAGGAGTCTAGGGTTGCATTTTTCTGTTTCCTTTGCCTTGGCATGTTGCCACTTAATTGCTTGACTTTTGGGCTTGTTGCCACACTATGGCTTTAAGGCCAGATAGAGGAATTTTCGTCCCGAACGTGTGGGGGGCAACTTCCGTTTCTGGCAAGCTGTAAACCCACCCACAACTTCCACCCTAGATCACAATTCAGATCCAGGGAGGTTAAAGCAAGAGCGATTACCCCCCAAGACTGATCGCTGGATCTCCCCACGATTTGTAGGCTGGGAGCCGGAAATGCCTCTGAAAACTACACAGTGGCGTGTCTCCTCAGTAGCTTCTAGCCCCCAGGGGAGGGAGCTGACGCATTCCCCAAATACAGGTCCCAAAGTCCATAGGACACTAACCTCTTACTTTGTCCTAGGCAAGTCTATGTTGATAATTCTGGAGTCTCCACAGTTCCTGGTGTTCTGGGGTTCCTCCAGCTGGCTGCTGGCCCTGCCGCCCTGGGGCTAAAACCTCGGCTCACGTGGACCTGGGCTCGGCTCGGCTCCTGCGCTCTGCGCGCTGCCGGCTCCCAGACCACTGGGCTGGTCCTTCCTGCAGGGTGCTGGGCTGTCCTCAGCGGGAGGTTAGCTTCTCTGTGTCGTTCTGTGGGTGCTGGGGCTCCAGAAGTTTTTCAGAGTCCTTTTTTTACATAGTTTGTGGAGAATCTGGGGGCAGAGAGGCTTGGAGGAGCTGTTTCTACTCCGCCATCTTGGCTCCGCCCCCCAATATTTCTTAATAATAATCTTGGACAAAAAATAAAAATAAAAAATAATAATCTTAGACATACATTTTACATATATAAAAAGTAAACAGTCTGTCCTTATGAATGCCTTATAATCAGTCTTTGGTACATACCTTTTACTTCTCTTGATTCTTATATGTCAAATCTTCTATTAAGTTCAGATTTTTTTTTCACAAAGTCTTGAAAGTCTGAGAGTTTATTAAATGTCCATTTTTTTTTCCATTCAGGATAATACTTAACTTTGCAGGATATGATATTTTCAACTGGAGTCCCAGTTCTTTTGCTCTTTGATATGTCGTGTTTAATATTTTATCCTTTAGCTGGGGGTTTTGGAATTTGACTATGATGTTCCTATGAGTTTTCCTCATAGGATCTCTTTTAAGTGGTGATTGATGGATTTTTTTTTCCTATTTCTACTTTCCGCCCTTGTTTTAATGCTTCAGGATAATTTTCTTTATTATATCAATATTCTTTTTTTGTCATAATTTTCAGTTAGTCCAATAATTATTGTTTTCTCTTTTTAATCTGTTCTACAAATCTGTTGTATTTCTTATAAAATGTTTTGTTTTCTCTTCTATTTTTTTCATTATTCGTATTTTGTTTAATCATTTCTTGATCTCTTATAATTTCACTGGCTTCACTTTGCCCACTTCTAATTTTCAAGGTGTCATTTTCTTCCTTAAGATTCTGGATCTCCTTTTCTAATTTCTAAAGGAACTGCTGTCCTTTCATAATCTTCTTGTTTTTCTTGGATTATTCTTTTTTTTTTAAGTTTTTCTTCCATCTCTCTCATTTGATTTTTAAATTCTTTTTTAAGATCTTCTATGAATTCTTTTTGGGCAGGTGACCATTTGACATTACTCTCTGGGGTTTTCTTTACTTCAATATCCTCCTCTGAAGATGAACCATCTCTATTCCCATAATAGCTTTCTATGGTTGAATTCTTCCTCCCTTTGCCTGTGCATTTTTTTGTGGTAATGACAGGGTACAGGCCCAAGCCAAGACCTTCACCCTTTACCCCAAAAGAATTTTAGTCCCATTTGTCCATAGGCCCTGGAAAACCCCACCTTGAACTTGCCTTGTATCTTTCCACTTGATCTGGCTTTTGCCTGAGGACATAAGCTTTCCACTATTGCTATTCCCAAATCTCAGTGACCCTTGACCTAGCCTAGCCCTCCATAGTCTGTTATCTCCAGGTAGCCTTCAGCTACTTCCCAACCTTAATCCCATTCTCTTAGTTCCTGGAGTCTGACTTCTAGTCACCCCAGTCCCATCAAGATCCTCCTTAGACTCCTCCTCAAGATCCTCCCTGGACTCCTCCTCCCATCATCCCAGACTATTTGACCACCTGTAAATCACTCCCACAGTCTTTCTGTATATAAGATGCATCTTGCCTCCACTAAGACACTTAGGTTCAACCTAGCCCGATTGTCAATAAAAGCGTCACAAATGCTCAGACTCCTTAATAGTCTACCCAATATGGCAGATCTTTAATAAACTTTATTTTACTTTGGCTGAAAGAAGACGAGCCTAATTCAATCAGGCAGGACCCAGTAGGTCCTGAGCACCCTAAATCTCAACAATAATAGCTAAATTCTGGGAAGATGGTAGAGTAAGTCAGAAAATTCCAATTTCTATTCTATAGAAAATAGAGCTACTTCCAATAATAATGAAAAGATAGAGCATCCTTGCTTTACTCTAATATTTATGAGGTAATCTACTCTTTCTCCACTGCAAGTAATGCCAACTTTTGGTTTGATAAAAATGAGTTTATCATTTTTTAAAAGACCCTTTTGCCTGTTTTAGAGGTGTTTGCATAAATAAATATATTTTCCAGACTTTTTGAGTTTATTGATATATATGTGATATAGATAGATAGATAGATAGATAGATAGATAGATAGATAGATAATTGTTAGAGTCATCTCTCTGGTCAATCCTGCCAAGATTTTTTGGATCCTAACTCTCTTATATGAAGTGTTATCCCTCAGAGCTTTGTATCACCTTAAAATTTAATGAGCATTCCAATTATGCCTTGACTGTGTCATTAATGAAAATGATAAATAGCTCAAGTACAAGTATACTGGGGATCCTCTATTAGATACTTCTTTTAAAGCTGACATTAAATCACTAATGACTATTTTTCTGTACTGCCTTTCAAAAAGTGCTGAATCTGCCTAAATTATATTATCGTGGCAACATTCCTCCATCTTATCCACAACCATAACATAAAATACTTTCATGAAATCTAGATAAACTATGTCTATAGAAGTACTCAATTCTTAGAGTCTAGGGAACCTATTAAAAAAGGAAATGAAGTTACTCTGACACGATCTCTTCTTGATTAAGCCATGCTTAACCTTATGAATACTGCTTCCTTTTCTAAATATTTAATAAACATTCCCTTAATAATAGTTTCTAGAATTAGAATTTTCCCCAGGAATTGAAATCAAACTCAGTGGTCTATCATTTCCTGCTGTTTTCTCTGCAAAGGATGAAGTTCCCTGGACTGGGAAGAAAAGAATAAAATCTTGGGCCACCTCTTCCAATCTTCAAACTATTTTAAAGATATTTGACAGTGGCTCAGCAATCACATTTATAAGTATGATTTTGTTTTATTTTTTTCTAGGAACTTGAGATAATTCATTAAGGTCTAATGACTTGATTTCGTCCAGGAAGCTAGCTACTCTCTTACTGTTTTCATATCTATTTTGGATTTCAAGACCATTTTCCAAGAGGAATATATTAAAGCACAATTAAGAGCTGAACAGTTTCACCTTCTCTCTATTATCCATTATGACTGCCCTAACACCCTAAAGTTCAGTTCTATCTCCTTTTGTGGGCCTCCTCTTTTCTCCAAGATAGCTTCTTTAAAAAAATATTTTTGTTGTCCATAGCTTTTTTTTTCTGCATCCATTTATTCCAAGTATTATAATTCCTGATAATATTTGATAAGATTGTGCCATGGTTTTTTATTCATCCTCTTATTGCTTACCCTTATTTATATCTTAGTACATATATATTTAAAATCTAAGTTTCTCAGTAAGTTTCCTGTATATCCATATGTGTTTCTTTTGACAACTCTCTCTTTTTGTCCTCATTGTAACTGATGTTTTAGCATTTCCAAAATGTCATTTTTGAAAGCTGTAGGTTCCCTCAGAGGTAATTTTAGACTATGGGATACTACCTACCTATCCTTTCTCTAAACTCTTTAAAATCTGTTCTGGCAAAATCTAGGCTTCATGTCAGGCTTTTTTTTCCCTGTTTTTCTTCTCATTCACTCTCATAAATATAAAGCTAGAGTCACTTTCCCCAAGGTTTCCATAATTTCTAGCCCAGAAATCAATTTCTCCTTTTTAGTGAGAATCAAAATCAGAATAGTTGTTCTCCTTGGAGATTCTTTTTTTTTTCTATTTTTTTTTAAACAAATGCTTTATTAACTTCTGTTTTACATCATTCATTTCCGCCAGATTTTGAGTTACCATCATTTTCCCCCCATTATTCCCCTACCCAACCTCCCAGAATAGTAGTCCCACAAGATATCGCTTCCTCCAATCTGCTCTCTCCCATACCTTCTCCCATACCCCCATCAACTTTTCCATTAGAGGAAGGTGAATCTTTGTGTCCCAATGCCTGCACATCTTATCTCCCTATTACAAGCAAAAGAGTATTAATAATAGTATTTATATATATTTGAAACATTTAATGTTACAACCTCGAATTTCAGATCCATTTCCTTCCTCCCTTGTCACCCATTCCCTCTGGGGAGATAAGTAATTCAGTATATGTTGTACATGTCTAGCTATGCAAAACATTATCATAGTAGATATATTGTACAAGGCTGCTTATAATTCCCTCCCACTCATCCCACCCCCCACCTGGTCCATTCCCTACATGATCCTGTCCCTCTTCTATAGTGGGTACTTCCAACCTCCCCTCACCCTAAGGATGCCCTCCCATCCATCATCCCTCCTCTCATCCCCCTTCCCCCTATCCTGCTGCAGGTTGAGATATCCCATTTAGTATGTATGTCATTTTCTCCCTGAACCAAATTCAATGTGAATGTGGTTTTGCCTTTTAGCCTTCCTTATTCTCCCCCTCCTTTGCAACCACTTCCCCTTGCTTCTTCTACATGGGATAGTTTACCCTACCCTGTCTCTCCCCATCTCCTCTTGCCACTTTCCTCTCTCACCTCATAATTTCATCCCTTGAGTATTCTCCCTCCCCAACAAATTCAACCTATGCCCTCTATCCATATATAACTGTAACCACATACACACACATTCACATATGTATTCATATGACCACACCCCCTTCTTCCATTATTTTCATAGTGAGAAAGATATCATCAGTCACAGTTATTGCTTTTCCATATAGGAATGTAAATAGTTCAACTTTGATAAGTTCCTTTTGATTTCTTTTCCCTGATTACCTTCTCAGGCATCTCTTACTTCTTGCATCTAGATGTCAAATTTTCTATTCAACTCTGGTTTTTTCCTCAAGAATGCTTGAAAGTCCTCTATTCCACTGAATGACCATATTTTCCCCTGAAACAAAATACTCAGTTTTGCTGGGTAGGTGACCCTTGGGTTCATTCCCAGTTCTTTTGCCCTTTGGAATATCATATTCCATACCCTTCGATCCCTCAGTGTAGAAGCTGCCAGGTCCTGTGCTATTCTGATTGTGTTTCCACAATATTGAAATTGTTTCTTCCTGGCTGCTTGTAGTATTTTCTCCTTGATCTGGGGATTCTGGAACCTGGCTATAATATTCCTGGAGTTTTCTTTTTGGGATCTTTTTCAGGAGGTGATCTGTGGATTCTTTCAACCTCTATTTTGCCCTCTGGATCTAAAACATCAGGGCAATTTTCCTTGAGAATTTCTTGAAGGGTGATTTCTAGGTTCTTTCCTTGATCATGGCTTTCAGGTAGTCCAATAATTTTTAAATTGTCTCTCCTGGATCTATTCTCCAGGTCAGTGGTTTTTCCCATGAGATATTTCACATTGCCTTCTAATCTTCCATTTGTTTGGATCTGCTTAACAGCATCTTGATTTCTCATAAAGTCACTAGCTTCCATTTGCTCCAATCTAACTCTGAAGGAATGAATCTCCTCAGTGAACTTTTGAGATTCTTTTTCCATCTGGCAAATTCGACTTTTTAAGGCATTCTTCTCCTCATTGCCCTTTTGGGCCTCCTTTGCCATTTGAGTTAGTCTATTTTTTAAGGTGTTGTTTTCCTCAGTCAGGCTGTTGACCCTCATTTCATACTTTTCCTGCATCCTTCTCATTTCTCTTTCCAATTTTTCCTCCACTTCTCTTATTTGATTTTTAAAGTCCTTCTTAAGGTCCTCTATGGCCTGCAACCCGCTCATGTTTTCCCCTGGGGCTTTTGGAGCAGGACTTCTGACCTCACAGTCCTTTTCCCGCTCTATGCCCCCAAAATAGGAGTCTAGGGTTGCATTTTTCTGTTTCCTTTGCCTTGGCATGTTGCCACTTAATTGCTTGACTTTTGGGCTTGTTGCCACACTATGGCTTTAAGGCCAGATAGAGGAATTTTCGTCCCGAACGTGTGGGGGGCAACTTCCGTTTCTGGCAAGCTGTAAACCCACCCACAACTTCCACCCTAGATCACAATCTAGATCCAGGGAGGTTAAAGCAAGAGCGATTACCCCCCAAGACTGATCGCTGGATCTCCCCACGATTTGTAGGCTGGGAGCCGGAAATGCCTCTGAAAACTACAAAATGGCGTGTCTCCTCAGCGGCTTCTAGCCCCCAGGGGAGGGAGCTGACGCATTCCCCAAATACAGGTCCCAAAGTCCATAGGACACTAACCTCTTACTTTGTCCTAGGCATGTCTATGTTGATAATTCTGGAGTCGCCACAGCTCCTGGTGTTCTGGGGTTCCTCCAGCCGGCTGCTGGCCCTGCCGCCCTGGGGCTAAAACCTTGGCTCACGCGGACCTGGGCTCGGCTCGGCTCCACTCCTGTGCTCTGCGCTCTGCACGCTGCCAGGTCCCAGACCGCTGCGCTGGTCCTTCCTGCAGGGCTGCTGGGCTGTCCTCAGCGGGAGGTTAGCTTCTCTGTGTCGTTCTGTGGGTGCTGGGGCTCCAGAAGTTGCTCAGAGTCCCCTTTTACATAGTTTGGGGGGAATCTGGGGGCAGAGAGGCTTGGAGGAGCTGTTTATACTCTGCCATCTTGGCTCCGCCCCCTCTCCTTGGAGATTCTTTTGCCTCTTGAAGAAACAAAATACTATACAGCACAATCAGAAAATATTAGGTATTCTTCTTCATAAAAAAGAGTGAGCACTGACATGTTCAAATTCCTCCCTTTAAAAATTAGGAATCTGACATCCATAGAAGTCCTGTGACTTATCCAAGATCTCAAAACAAGTTTGCATCAGAGAAGAATTTAGAATTAATGTTTCTTCTCACATAGTTCTGCACTCTTTCTTTTCACTGTAGCTTAAGAGGAAACTTCTGCTCCAGTTTCTCTCCAACCTTCTCATGTTTAATACTTCCAACATCACTCAGCAACTGTTTCTTCTCTGAAATTTAATCTGTTCAGATATATTACCCTATTCAGATGCTAGGGACAGTTATCTACCATCTCCCAAATCATTGTCACTCCTTTCTCATAGAGTTCAAAATTAGACATGTAGTCTTCTTCTCTGTCCCAAGCCCTACACTTAAAAATACTCATAGTCAGAATTATAATATTAGCTAGCATTTACATAGCACTTTAAGGATTGAAAAGCACTCTACATTAATTATCTCATTGGATCCTCAAAACAATCTTGTGATATAGGCATCATTACTATTGTCATTTTACAGATGAGGAAACTGAGGTTTTGCGGTTGGGGGATTTGTTCAGTATCTCACAATTAGGAAGTGACTGAGAAAAGATTTGAACTCAGATATTCCTTGAGAACCCTAATATGCATGCTGGTGCCCATTAAAATATCCTTGCCTTTTGGTTCATCAACTTCTTTGACATTAATCACCTACGCTCTTAGTCTACCTCAGCTATGCACAAAGTCCATCCTATCATTGACCCCACCAGGGAAGGGTCAGGGGAGTCTGCTAGGCAATATGATAGGTGTTCTCCGCCAATGATCAAGAGCTCTTAATTACCTCTATCTGCCCATAACCTCCTCTTGTTCCATCTCTGCCCCTGTCTCGTTCCTCCTAAACCTTTTCTTTCTTCTCATCACAACCTCCAATTCCTCCATCCCTCTGGGTTCTCCCAGACCATTATCTTTCTCTGGCTTCATTTTCCTCCTTTCCTCTCCATTAACCAAGTGAACTTTACGTGGACCTCTCCATTGGAATCCCTTGCCCTCTTTTCTCCTTTCCACTCATCCCTTTCCTTGTCTCTTGGATCACATCCAAAGTCTCTGCTTTTAGCCAGATGCTGCTGGACAGTGCTGGGGGTAGTGACAGAACCAGACTGACTGGGATCCACTACAAATTTATGTTACCTAAATCTCAACTGGGCCTTCACAGATGCTCAGCAATGCTAATCCTTATTGATTCTCTTTTGTACTCCTCACTCCTAAACCTTTCCTCCTTTGGGCTTGCCCTGAGCCTCTTGTGGTTTTCTCTGGACACCAGAATTCCTAGAGTAGATGCCTACTTCAGATATGAATATGATTCAGTGACATCTGAGTTTCCTTTAAATTCTAAACATCTCCTGTCTCATGGGGGACTTGAGATGATCCTTCAAGAATAGGTAATATTTGTATAGTGAGAAGGGAAGAGACAAAGTATTTCTAAGTTGGGGGATGATATAAGAAGAGGGCCTAAGGAGTAAATGAACATGGAGAAAAATTGACTCTATCTTTCCATCATTACACTGTTCTGGGAAGAATATTGGACCAAGAATTAGAAGATTTGGATTTTAGTCTCCCTTTCTTTTGTCCACTCATTCATTCATTTATTCATTCAACAAATATCTATAAAGTAAGGAAGATGTCATCTAGGCACTGAGGATACAAAGATGAATTACTTACCTTCAGAGATATGGTATTCTACTAAGGGAAGAAGCAGGATGTACACTAATTCAAAGTATTAGTATACTTTCTTATTCCTGTCACAGGAGTAAGAAACATATTCAGACAATGAGCTGAAGGAAAAGTGGAAGAGAGAAAAATTTTTTTTCAATTGTAAGCATCAGGAAGCATTGAGTATTGAAAGAAGAAAACAGTGTTAAAGGAAGTCACTTCCAAACATAGTTCATGGTCAATGTGAAATCATAATGGGAGATTCAAGGTAAAGTTCAAAGACCAACAATTGGTAGATCAGTTTGTCTGGAATGTAGGGTGTGTGGGGTAGCTAAGTGGACAATGGATAGAGCACTGGACCTGGAATCAAGAAGACTCATCTTTATGAGTTCAAATCCAATCTCAGATACTTAATAGCTGTGTGATTCTGGGCAACTATTTGCCTCAGTTTCTTCATTTGCAAAATGATCTGGAGAATGAAATGGCAAACCATTCCAGTATCTCTGGCAAGAAAATGCCAAAATAGTGTCATGCAGAGTGAGGCACAACTGAAATGATCAAACCACAAGTAGTGTGTGTGAAGGGAAATAATGTGAGATAAGAATGAGAAGTTAAATTGCAAACTGAGGCAGGCCTGAAAGGCCAGATTTGGTTTTTTGGGGTTTTTTGTTTTGTTTTGTTTTTCCCCTAGAGGCAGTAAGAGTCATTGTGGATTTTAAACAGGGGGCTGACTAGACTAGATTTATGCCCTAGGAGATCTTGCTAGCTGTGGCCAGAAGAAACTGCAAAGGGAGGAAACTGGAGGTCCCAGACTAATTGGGAAGTTATTAGAATAATCCAAGCAGGAGATGATAAGAGCTTAATCCTATGATGAAGAGGGTTAGAGAGAGGAGAAAGGATATATATGCTCATATTGCTTGGGTGATATGGAAGTCACCACTATAGTCCTCTAGTGAGATGAAGGCTTTACCATCTGAGATTCATCATCTCCTAAGGTTTTCCAAGCCTTACTATCAGCCCTAAAGTTACACCCTCCAGACTCCAAACATGCAACCTGACCTACTGCTGCACCATTAGGGATTCTGGGCCTTTGCAACCATTCTAAAGCTGTCTTCTCTTATCTGTGTTGTGTCCCCCAGTTAGAATGTGAGCTCTTTGAGAACAAGGACTGTATCCTTTTTTCATTTCTATCTCCCACATTTAGCATAGTGCTTGGCATATAGTAAACACAATAAATGTTTTCCATTCATTCAAAAGATATTCATAGCATCATATATTTAGAAGTTAAAGGGACTTTAAAAGCCACCTAGTAGTCTACCTCCCTCATTTTATGGATGAGAAAACTGGGGCCAAGAAAAGTTATGTGACTTACCCAAGATCACAAAGGTAGTTAGCAGCAAAGGAAATGTTTGAACCTGATTCCTCTGATTCCTAATTCATTACTTTTTCCACTATACAATGATGATTCTCCCCAGTATACTGTAGTAGTAGAATCAATAGGACTAGGCACCTGATAGGATAAGACAAGATGGAGTAGGGAAGAAGGATGAAGGACTTCTAGGTTTTAAGCTTGGACTAACTACAAAATAGTGTTTCATCAATAAAAACAGGGACATTGGAAGAGGGGGGCATATTTAATTTTATGACCTTGAGCAAGCCATTAAACTTCCTTAGGTCTTGATAGAATGAAAGGATTAGACCAAGTGATCTAACAGATCCCTTCATGTTCTCCTTTAAGGAGCAGCCTATCTCAGAAGATGATGCTCAGACACATTAAAGAATCAGAAAAATACAAGATGGTATATAGAATCAAGGCCTGATCCAATTTTTCAAAACTCCTCAGCTGTGACGATGGAAATGACAACTAGTCAGGTCCTACCCCTGGTGCTTTTCCCCTGATGCTTATCACTGATGGGGAGTAGAGAGAAGTGGAAAAACCTCAACAGAAAGAGTACTGATGCCATAATGCCATCTAGCTTTAAGAAACAGCCTATATCGCTTGTCTCTTTAAAGAGCCACATTCCAAAACAGAATTCAAATACTCCCAGGCCCTCCCCCATACTGCTTCTGAAATCTTAAATCAAATAATTTACCGTAATATATAATGGGAATAAGAGGCACCATATTTTCATTAGAAATATGTTTCATCTATATTTTTCCCATAATGGGAATAATACATTTTCCTGTTATGTTTAAGGACATGCCCATGACAACCAAGTGATGGGCATTTTTAAGAGCATACAGGCCAAATCCTGGCTCCTTAGCTCAGGGAAGGAGCTGTAGAAGGAAGGTGCCTTTTCTGCCCCCCACCCTCTCCTGTAATCTTTCTGCCCTGGGTTCAAACCCCAGCTTTCTTACTTACTAGCTGTGTGATATTGGTCAGGTGATAAATTCTCTAAGTTAGACAAATCACTTAGACTCAGTTTTGTCACATGTGCAATGGGAATACCAATGCTTTCATTCTCTGTGTCACAGAATTATCATGAGGATCAAATGAGATCATTATGTAATGACATACATTTGCAAAGTATCATGATTAATATTATTTCTTTTTATTAAGAAGCTCATAAACAAGATGCCCCAGTTTCAGCCTTTCTAGGGTCCTGTCCCAGCCAGCTAGCTCCCTGCTCCTTTCCTACTGAGCTTATTAGCAATTCAACAAATATTTATTAATTTCTGCCAATGTATAAGCCTGGGCAAGGCACTGGGGACATGAATATAGTTAGGACACAGATACTGCTCTCAAGAACCTTATAATGTAGCAAGGAGAGACGTGAACATGTAACTATAGTATCTCTTTGGACAAATACAGATCATCAAAGGTAAATCCATCCTCTTGCTCTCTCTCTTTTTACAAAGGATCTCTTTGATCATAGGATCATAGATCTGAAGCTGAAAGGAACCACAGAAGTGATCTAGTCCAAATTCCACACTTTACAGATGAAGGAAATGTGACTCAGAAAGATTAAGGGGTCTGCCCAAAGTCACATAGGTAGAAAGAATTAGCAGTAGGATTCAAACCTAGGGCTTCTGACTCCAAAGCCAGAGCTCTCTCCCCTGTACCAAGCTGCCTCTGATGGAGAGCAGAAAGACGGAAGGAGAAGGAATGTAACTAAGACAAAGAGAAAACTAGACAAAGTTTGGGGGGGAGGGAGAAAATGAGAATGGAAAAATAAGCATCATCTTCATCATGATTATGATGATAAAACACACCGATTTAGGACTCATCAAAGGATGGAGGTGGTTCTACTTTTTGAAGGTTTTATCAGAGGAACACAAGTAACATCAAGGTCTAACATGCAGAAGGGTCCTAAATGTGGGATGGATGATGAGTCTGTTTCCCCAGGACCAGCCTCACTTAGTTTGGAGAGGCTCATCACCTGTTGATTGCAGGGTAATGGATTTTTTAATCATAGCAACTTTCAAAAACTACCAACCAAATCATAGAAAAGTAGCAATCTGCACTGATGGGTCACCACATCAACAAAATTACAAGTCCTTGAAGGACTAAGTAAGTTTAAGCTTTATAAAATGCTTTTCTCACAACAACCCTATAATATAGATTTAATATCCCCATTTTATAGATAAGGAAACTGGGACTCTAAGATAGGAACTGACTTTCCCAGGGTCACACAGCCCACATTATTCAAATAGGAAGGAACCTCAGAGATCATCTGATCCAACAAATATATAAACAAAAATCCCCTCTACAATATACTTCACATATGGGTATACAGCCTTCACGTGAAAATATTTAATGAAGGAGGAACCAATAGCTCTCAAAGAAACCCATTACATTTTGGGATATTTGTATTTCCAGGAAACTTTTCCTCAAACCAAACCTAAATAAATCTATTTGCTACTTCCCCTCATTCCTCACAGTTAAACCCTACAAGGCCAAGAAGAACAGATCTAAACTTTCTACTTCACAGTCCTTCAAATGATTGAAGACAGCTTTCATGACTCACTGAATCTTCTCTTCCCAGGTCAAAGATTTCCTTTTTAACTAATCATCATATAGCATAATTTCAAGGCCCTTTGACATCTTTTTACCCTTCCTCTATATATTTTCAAGTTATTAATGTTTTTTTCCTAAAATAAAGAACTCACATGAACAAAATCAAAGCACCTAGAATAAGAATGGAAGTTATCAATTGGGAAAAATCAGATAATATGTAAGACTGAGTTATTCTTTAACAAAGTATTTCAAGGGGCAGAGCCAAGATGGCAGAGTAAAAGGAGAAATTTGCTTGAGCTCATCCACCAATCACCTCCAATACCTGTAAAAAAATGACTCTAAAGGAGCTACAGAATCCACAAAATGACAGAGTGAAATATATCTCTAGCTGAAGACAGCCTGGCAAGCCAAAAGGAACGAAAGTTGGGAACAAAGCATAGTCCTACATGGGCCATGCTGGCACAGATCAGCTGGAGTAGTCCTGAGAGGACTGAATCACAGCAATGGTGGTTTCCAGACTTCTCAACCCATAAATGCCAAAGAGAAAGTAAAAGGTCAGTGGGGAACTCTGTTGGAGCTGGGTAGAAAAGAGCACAGTCTGGCCCCTGCCCCCAGGGTGAGAGGTGGCAAAGGTGTGTCAGCTGCAGCTGCTGCTGCTGCATGGCTGCCAGTGGAGCTCCTGGCCTGCAGATCATAGGGGGACCAAGAAACCATTCAGAGGGTAATCACTCTTGCTTTGACCTACTTGGTTCTTAGGCAGTGGTCCTGGGGTTTCAATGTGCCAGAGCTTGGGGCGGCTGTAGTACACCCTCCTCAGACCTCTGACAACATTTGCAAAAACCCCAGCTATTTGGAACAAAGTTCTTCACTCTGGAAGCAGAGTTCTACCATGGCAAACAGCTCAAAAGTCAGGTAATTTGCTGGTAAGACAAGCAAACAGAGGAAGCACAATCAGACCATAGAATCCTTTTTGGGGGATAAAAAGGATCAAAACATGGAATGAGAAGAATTCAACAAAGGCAAAACTCCTGCATGAAAAACTTCCAAGAAAAATATGAACTGGTTCAGGCCAAGGAGTAGCTCAAGAAGGATTTTGAAAATCAAGTAAGAGAAGTGGAGGAAAAATTGGGAAGAGAAATGCTAATGATGCAAGAAAATCATGAAAAGCAAGTCAACAGCTTGCTAAAGGAGACCCAAAAAAATACTGAAGAAAATAACTCCTTAAAAAACAGACTAACTCAACTAGAAAAGAGGCCCAAAAAGCCAATGAAGAGAAGAATGCCTTAAAAAGCCAAACTGCGCAGATGGAAAAGGAATTCAAAAACTCACTGAAAAGAATAATTCCTTCAAAATTAGATTAGAGCAAATGGAAGCTAATGACTTTATGAGAAATCAAGATACTATAAAACAGATCCAAACAAATGAAAAAATAGAAGGCAATGTGAAATATCTCATTGGAAAAACCACTGACCTGGAAAAAAGATCCAGGAGAGAGAATTTAAAAATTATTGGACTGGGAGGCGTAGGCCACTGGGCACCTGGCTGGCCAGCAGAACGGAGGAGCGGCTAGGCTGGTGCGCCGCGGGGCAGGCCCTGGGAAGCGGGGCAGAGCCCACAGAGAGATCTCAGCGTCTGGTGGCCTCCACGAGGCCGGAGCGACTAGTGTGGGGAGCGGGTCAGAGCCGGAGCCACGGGAGCCGCCGGACCACAGCCATGTCCTACTGCCGGCAGGAAGGAAAGGACCGCATTATATTTGTGACCAAAGAAGACCATGAAACGCCAAGCAACGCTGAGCTGGTAGCTGATGACCCCAACGATCCCTATGAAGAACACGGTTTGATACTGCCCAATGGAGACATTAATTGGAACTGCCCATGTCTTGGGGGAATGGCCAGTGGTCCCTGTGGAGAACAGTTCAAGTCGGCCTTCTCCAGTTTCCATTACAGCACAGAGGAAGTCAAAGGCTCAGACTGTGTGGATCAGTTCCGGGCCATGCAAGAATGTATGCAGAAGTACCCAGACCTCTGTCCCCAGGAGGAGGATGAAGAAGAGAAAGCGAGCGAGGGTGTGGAGGGGGCCACGGCAGCAGCCACGGCCATGGCCGCTGAGGCAGCTCTGACCAAAGAGGAGGGGTCCAGCTAATGAAAACGGATGGAGGTGCCGTCTCCTGCCTTTGCGCCTTTCAGAGAGGTGTGGACCTCATGCAGAATGGCTCTCTGGGGGTCTTCACAGAAAGTCTCTTACCTTTTCATGTTTTGTGCACTGTATACGAAATAACTTATTTTGATGGGCTGGGGCTTCAACCCTGTGACGCAAACACTGAAAAAAAGATGGGAGATCTGTGTGTGTATCTATGTGTCTGTGTGCGTGTGTACACCAGATATAGCTGCTGCTGCTGCTGCTTTTGAATTCTTGTCCAGACCACCCCGTCTCACCAGTTTACGTGAAATATTAAGACTTCTCAGCAATCCCCCAAACCACTGCTCTTCAGGTTCAGGCCAGGGGGGTAGGCGTGCTGGATTCATTCATTCTGTTGAGATCCCTTTTTTGTGTATTTTGTAGTCCACTTAGGACTTATGCAAAAAAAAAAAATATATATATATATATATATATTATTGGACTACCTGAAAGCCATGATCAAAAAAAGAACCTAGAAATCATCCTTCAAGAAATTCTCAAGGAAAATTTCCCTGATATTCTAGAACCAGAGGGCAAAATAGACATTGAAAAAAATCCCAAAAAGAGAACTCCTAGGAATATTATAGCCAAATTCTAGAGTGTAAAGCCAAGCACAAGCAGCTTTCCAGAGGACTTCTGCTGCAAACAGCTTTCCGTCTCAATTTTCAATTCTCATTCCTCTTCTCAGTTTTTCTCAATTCTCAGTTCAGTCTTCAGTCCAGCAGCATCCTGCCAACTATGCAGGAGCAGCTTTCCAGAGGACTGGAACATTAACAAAGCCACAACAACATTTGGACAAAATACTGGCACCACAGTCATGCTTCCTCAGTCTTTGGCAGCTCCAGCTGGTCCTTGAAAGTCTTGCTATCATAAGTCCAAGTTCTGTGTCAGTTCTCAGTTCTCGACTCTCAGTTCAGTTTTCAGTAGTAGGAGCCCAGCCTCCAGATGCTTGCTGAGAGAAATTCTTTCTCTCTCTCTCTCACTCTCCCCAGCAGCAGCTGCCCTATGTCCACTCTGCTTACCCTAGGAAATTCTGACTGATCAGCTTGTGCTCTTCCTTAAATACAGTATAGCTCCTCCCTATTCAGCCCCTTACTGTTACATCAGCAACAGGGGATCATACCTTCTGTTTCTTTAACAGAGGCTTAATTTGAAACTAGGTGTTAAGTACTTCTTAGTTTAGCAATACAAAGGGATCTTCAAATTTCATTACTATTACATAGAGTTCCCAGGTCAAGGAGAAAATATTACAAGCATTCAGGAAGAAACAATTCAAATATTGTGAAAACACAATCAGGATAACACAAGATCTAGCAGCTTCTACATTAAGGGATTGAAGGGCTTGGAATATGATATACGGGAGGTCAAAGGATCTAGGATTAAAACCAAGAACCACCTACCCAAAAAAACTGAGTATAAAACTTCAGGGGAGAATATGTATATTCAATGAAATACAGGACTTTCAATCATTCTTTTTTTTTTTTTTTGCTTTTTGGAAGGCAATTGGGGTTAAGTGACTTTCCCAAGGTCACATGGCTAGTTTTTGTGTTAAGTGTATGAGGGCAGATTTGAACTCAGGTACTCCTGACTCCAGGGCCAGTGCTCTATTCACTGCACCATCAAGCCACCCCTACTTTCAATCAATCTTGATGAAAAAACCAGAGCTGAACAGAAAATTTGACTTTCAAATATAAGAAGCAAAAGAAGCATGAAAAAGTAAACAGGAAAGAGAAATCATAAGGAACTTATTAAAGTTGGACTGTTTACATTCCTACATGGAAAGACGATATTTATAACTTATGGGACTTTTCTCAGTATTAGGATAGTTGAAGGGAATATATGTACATATATATTTGCTTATGTGTGTGTATATTGTGTGTATATGTATGTATCTATACATGTGTATAAGTATATATGTGTGTATGTGTATACATAGAGGGCACAGGGTGATTTGAATATGAAGGGATGATATCTGAAAAATAAAATTAAGAGGTGAGAGAGGAATATATTGGGAGAAGGAGAAAGGGAAAGATAGAATAGGGTAAATTATCTCACATAAAAGAGGCAAGTGAAAGCTGTTACAATAGAGGGCAAGAGCAGGGAGGTGAAAGGGAATGAAGTCAACCTTACTCTCATTGGATTTGGCTTAAGGAGGGAATAATATACACTCATTTGGGTATCTTACTCTACAGGAAAGTAGGGGGAAAGGGGATGAGAGGAGGGGGATGATAGAAGGGAGAGCAGTTTGGGTGAGGGGCTAATCAGAAGCAAACACTTATGAAAAGGACAGGGTCAAAGGAAAAAATAGAATAAATGGGGGGCAGGATAGGATGGAGGGAAATATAGTTAGTCTTTCACAATATGACTACTATGGAAATGATTTGCATAACTACAAATGTATAACCTATATTTAACTGCTTGTCTTCTCAATGGAGACGGGTGAGGAGAGAAGAAGGGAGAGAATTTGGAACTCAAAGCTTTAAAAACAAATGTTAAAAAATTGTCTTTACATGCAACTGGGAAATAAGATATACAGGCAATGGTGTATAGAAATCCATCTTGCCCTATAAGAAAGTAAGGGGAAATGGGGTAAGGGGGGGATGGGAGGGATAGAAGAGAGGGCAGCCTGGGCAAAGGCATAATCAGTATGCTTGCCATCTTGGGGTGGGGGGTAGGGGAGAGAATGGGAGAAAATTTGAAACTCAAAATCTTGTGGAAATGAATGTTCAAAACTAAATATATATATATATGTGTGTGTGTGTGTGTGTGTGTTGTGTGTGTGTGTGTATATATTTAAAGTACCTCAAAGATTATGAACATTTTTTTAAATTGCAAACAAAAATGCAAACACATTAGAGATTGTTCCAAATACAATATTGAAGTTCTTCTTCACACCCAACAAACAGACAGATTGGAAGAATCAATGTTGGAGGGACTGTGGAAAAAGAGACATACTAATAGTTGATTAATGGAGCTGTTGATTGCTGCAACCACTCTAAAATGCATCTTGAAATTATGCTAAGTAAAAGGCTAGGTAGAAATTCCACTGCAAAATATATACTCCAAGAGGGTTAAAATAAGAAAACAAAAATGTCCCATTTATACAAAAATGTTTATAGTAGCACTTTTAATAATGGTAAAGAATTGAAATCAAGGTAGATGGATGCTTTTCAAGTGACTACACAAGCTGTTGTACATGAATGTAATAGAATATTACTATGCTATAAGAAAAATGAGAATATAGAGAAGTGTGTGAAGACATGAACTGATATAAAGTCAAGTAAGGAAGATCAGAAAAATTATATTCACAATGACAGCAATAATGTATAACAAATAATAATAACAAAATTGAAATATATATAATAATAAAATTCAAGCTTAGTCCTGAAAAACAGAGGAGTTTCTCCTTCCCTTCTTTGTAGAGATGGGGAACTATGAGTATGACACATGGGATATAACATCAAACAATTAGTACGATGGTTAATTTTGAGCTGTTTCCCCATTTGTCTGTGTTACAAAAAATGGTTCTCTGGGGAGAAGGGAGAGAAATGTATTTGGAAATGATGATGTAAAAATAAATAATAATTTTAAGGGTATAAATAAAATGAAAAGGTAGGATGCTACAATTAGAATGACACAAAAAGTAGCAGCTGCTACACTAAAAGACTGCAGGTCTTAAAACACAATATATCAAAGAACAAAAGAACTGGGGTTGTAGCTAAAAATAGCTTACCCACAAAGCATAATCTTGAATGAAAAAATAAGATGGACATGCAAAGAACTGACAGACTTTCAAGTTTTTGTCACTAAAAGACCAGAACTTAAAAGAAAATTTGACATATAAGATTCAGGATAAATATAAGGTAAATATAAAAGGCCAATTACAAAGGATTCAATAAGGACAAACTGTTTATTTTTTATACATGGAAGTGTAAAATATATTCTTAAAACTATTATTAATAATTGGGTAATTTGAAAGAAAGATTGGGGGTGAACTGAGTATGATGTGGTGATTCTAAAAAAAAAAAATTGTGTAGGAAAAGGTAAAAAGAGTAATTACACAAATGAGGAATGAGAGGAAGAACTCATACAGATGAACCAGGTCAGGGTGGAAGGCTGGTCCCTGCCCAATATCTACTTAATGGCTGTATTTTGGACCCTCTTAGCTTAGAGCAAATGTCAACGGTAACTGTTTCTCTTTGGAACAGCAACCCTGAGGGTCTTTCTCTCCCAGTTTGATTTTTTTTCTTTGTTTTTTGCTAATTAAAGGGGACATCCCTTGACATTACCTCACCCTTAATGAGTACTTGAAAAGGCCTTAATCTAAAAGGCTAGGGTCTCTCATGGCATCCTGGGTCATCTCCAGTCATCCTGATGAATATCTGGTCACTGGATCCAGATGGCTCTGGAGAAGAAAGTGAGATTGGTGACCTTGCACAGCCCTCCCTCACTCAAATCAAAGTCAACTGCAAGTCATGTCATCATTTCCCTGATGTCCTCTTCAAAAATAAAGGACAAACACAACCACAACCTAAAGAGGATATGATATATACATTTAGAAGGGTATGAAAGACTTCTAGAATTATGAAGAAATAAGAGAATGGGGGAACACAATAAGGGGAGCAGGTTTAGAAGGGTGTGTGGATTAAGATTTAGGAGGGTAGGGGAAGAAGAAAAGGGAGGGACACTTAGAAGAGTGGGTAGAACAAAGAAAAGGAGGGTTAGGGAAGAAGATAAGAGAGTGAATATTTTTTTTGGAGTGGGGAGGGCAGAGCAACTGGGGTTAAGTGACTTGCCCAAGGTCACATGGCTAGTAAGTGTTAAGTGTCTGAGGCTAGATTTGAACTCAGGTCCTTCTGACTCCAGGGCCAGTGCACTATTCACTGCACCACCTCACTGCCCCAAGAGTGACTTTTTAAAAGAGTATGGAATAGGGAGGTCATGGTTTGAAGTAAACTAGAGGAGGGATTGGGTAAAAACAAAGACTGAGGATAGTGATGAGGAAAAATAGGATGGAGAGAAAAATTACAAATACTAATTACAAACTTGAATATGAATGGGATGAATTTACCCATAAAATAGAAACAGCAAAATGGATTAAAAATCTGAATCTGACAACATTCTGCTTACAAGAAACACATTTAAAAATGAGTGACACACAGATATAAAATAAAGAATTATTATGTCTCAGCCAATGCAAGAAAAACAGGGACAGCAATCATGCTATCAGACAATATCAAAGCTAAAAGAGATCTAATTAAAAGAGATTAACAGTGAAACTACAATATCATAAGAGGTACCGAGGCAGCTAGGTAGTGGCAGTGAATAGAGCACCAGCCCTGGAGTCAGGAGGACCTGAGTTCAAATTTAACCTTGACACTTGACACACTTACTAACCATGTGACCTTGGGCAAGTCAACCTCAATTGCCGTGCCCCCCTCCAAAAAGAAAAAAAAAAGAGGTACCATAAATAATGAAGCAATATCTACACTAAACTTATATGTACCAAATACCATAGTATCTAAACTTTTAAAACTTTTAAAAGAATTAGAGGTAGAAATAGATAGTAATGGTGGGAGACTTTAACCTTCCCCTCTCAGAACAAAATGAACCTAATAAAAAAAAAATAAATAAGAAAGAAATTAAATGAATTGAATTTTAGGTAAGCTAGATATGGTGGATATCTGGGGAGAATTGAATGGAAATAGAAAGGAATACACCATTTTCTCAGTAGTACATGCCATCTTTATAAAGGTTGACTATGTATTAGGGCACAAAAACTTTATAGCTAAAAGCAGAAATATTAAACACTTCCTTTACAGATCATAATGCAATAACAATTATATTTAATAAAGTCTCAAGGAAACAAAAAAAACTAATTGGAGACTAATAATTTTTTAAGAATGTATGGGTTAAAGAACAAATAATAGAAGCAATCAACAATTTCATTAAAGAAAATTACAATAATAAAACAATATATCAAAACCTATGGGATACAGTGAAAGCAGTAATCAGAAGAAAATTTATATCTCTAAGTGCTTATATTAACAAAAAGAGAGAGAGAGAGAGAGAGAGAGAGAGCAGACCAATGAACTGTGTATGTAATTTTAAAAACTAGAAAAACAACTATTTAAAAATTCCCAATTAAACACTAAAAATTAATCCTAAAAATTAAAGATGAAATTAATAAAATTGAGTGTAAGAAAACTATTGAATTGATAAATATAATTAGAAGTTGGTGTTATGAAAAAATCAATAAAATAGATAATCCATGGGGTAATTTGATTTTTTTAAAAAGAGAGAGAAGAAAATCAAATTGCTAGTATAAAAAATGAAAAAGGTGAATATACCACTAAAGAAGATGGAATCAAAGCAATTATAGGGAGTTACTTTGCCCAACTATATTCTAATAAATTTAACAACTTAAGTGAAATGGAAGAATATTTACAAAAATACAAACTGCCTATTTAGCCAAAAAGGAAGTCGATTATCTAAATAGATCTATTTTAGAAAAAGAAATTGAACAGGCCATAAATGAGCTTCCTAAGGAAAAAGCACCAGGACCAAATGGATTTACAAGTGAATTTTTTGAAACATTTAAAGACCAACTAATTCCAATATTAAATAAATTATTTGGAATACTAGGCAAAGAATAGATCCTGCCAAACTCCTTTTATGAAACAAATATGAGGCTGATGCCTAAACCAGGAAAAGTAAAAATGGAGAAAGAATATGATAGACCAATTTCATTAATGAATATGGATGCAAAAATCCTAAGTAAAATACTAGCTAAAAGATTACAACAATATATTACAAAGATGATATGATGTGATCAATCAGATTTGATACCAGGAAAGTAGGGGTGGTTTAACATAGGGAAAACTATTAACATAATTACTATGTCAATAATAAAAATAACAAAAATCATATGATAATATCAATAAGTGCAGAAAAAACATTTGATAAAATACAATGTTCATTTCTATTAAAAACCATTGAAACTTTTCTTTAGATTGATGAGAAACATTTACTTAAGACCATTAGCAAGCATTATTTGTAATGGGATAACCTAGAAGCCTCCCCAGTAAGATCAGGTGTGAAATAAGGATTCCCAGTGTCACCAGTATTATTCAATATTATATTTGAAATCTTAACAGTAACAATAAGAAAAGAAAAAGAAAAGGAATCAGAATAGGGAATGAGGTAATAAAACTATCTCTTTTTGCAGATGATATGATATACTTGGACAATCCTAAAGGCTAAACAAAAAAGTTAATTGAAACCATAATTTCAGCAAAGTAGGAGAATATAAAGTAAACCCACACAAATCATTAGCATTCCTATATATTACCAACAGGATTCTGCAAAAAGAGATAGCTAGCAATACCTCATTCGGAATAACCAGACAGTAGAAAATACTTGGGAATACATCTACCAAAACAAACCCAGCACCTATACGAATAAAACCATAAAAACAACAATTTTACTAAAAGTAATCTATATATTCAATGCCATCCCAATTAGATTGCCAAAAAATATATTTTGTGGAACTAGAAAAAATAATGACATTCATTTGGAAGAAAAAAATAGATCAAGAATATCAAAGGAACTAGTAGAAAAAAATGTAAAGGGAGTAGGATTAGCAGTACCAGGTCTTAAGCTATATTATAAAGCAATAATTATCAAAACTATCTGGTACTGGCAAAGAAATAGAAAGGTAGATCAGTGAAACAGAGCAGACATACAATCCACAGCAGCAAACGAATATAGCAACCTAGTGTTCGACAAGTGTAAAGATTTAAGTTTTGGGGCTCAGAATTCATTATTTGGTAAAAATTGTTTGTAAAACTAGAAAGCAGTCTGGAAGATACTAGGCACAATATCTTACACCATTTACCAAGATAAGGTCAAAATGGATATATGACTTAGATATAAAGGGAGATACTATAAGAAAATTTGAAGAACACAGAACATATTACCTATCAGACTTTTGGAGACCAGACTTCGGAACAATGTATAAACAAATAAGAGATGGAGAATGTAGTGAGATTTAAAATGGATAATTTTGATTACATTAAATTTAAAAGGTTTTGAACAATTGTAACCAAGATCAGAAGCAAAGCAGAAAACTGGGGAGAAAATTTATAGACAGTTCCTCAAACGTCTCATAGCTCAAATATATAAAGAACTTTGTCAAATTTATAAGAATGTGAGTCATTCCCCAATTGATAAATGATCAAAGGATTTAAACAGGAAATTTTCCAATAAAGAAATCAAAACAATTTATAGTCATATAAAATGCTCTAAATCATTACTGATCAGAGAAGTGCAAATTAAAAGAACCTTGAAATAACATTTTACATCTATCAGACTGTCTAAATGATAGAAGGTGAAAGTGACAAATGTTGGAGGGGATGTGGAAAAATTAGGACCTTAATTCATTGTTGCTGAATCTGTGAGTTCATCCAACCATTTTGTAAAGAGATTTGGAATTATGCCCAAAGAGTTATTAAACTGCTTATACCTTTGACCCAACAATACCACTATTAGGTCTGGTTCCCAAGATGAGCAAGGAAAATGGAAAAGAACCAACATGTTCTAAAATGTTTATAGCAATTCTCTTTGTGGTGACAAAGAACCGGACATTAAAGGTATACCTATCAATTGTGGAATGGCTAAACAAATTGTGGTATGTGTTCACAATGGAATATGACTCTGCCATAAGAAATGATGAGCTCAATGATTTTAGAAAAGCACAGGAAGGGCGGCTAGGTGGCGCAGTGAGTAGAGCGCCGGCCCTGGAGTCAGAAGGACCTGAGTTCGGATCCCGCCTCAGACACTTAACACACACAAACAAAAACCTAACCGTGTGACCTTGGACAAGTTACTTAACCCCAACTGCCCCCCAAAAAGCAAAAAAAAAAAAAAACCAACAACAAAGCACAGGGAGACCTCCATGAAATAATTAAGATCAAAATGAACAGAACCAAGAGAACATTGTATATAGTAACATCAGTATTGTTTTAAGTACAACTTTGAGTAACCAGATCATTATGACTGCTATAAATACCCAAATTAACCACAATGATCCCAGGAAAGAAGATGCTATCTGAATCCAGAAAAAGAACTGACGTGTATATATATATATATATATATATATATATATATATATATATATATATATATGTATATATTTTTGTGTGCATGTGCATGCATATGTGTATCTGTGTGTGTGTGTGTGTGTGTGTGTGCATAAACACAACACACAGATTTGTGTCTAATGGTAACCATCTCCAAGTTTGGGGTGGTGAGGAGGGGAAAAAAGTTACATGATAACTTTGTTGCATATTTGAAAGGATTAGCAAGCTGTACATAATGGACCTGTCATTTCAGGCACAATCCTCTGTTTTTCTGTCCCACTTTGTTATGGAAATGCTTGTTTTATTTCTTAAGAAAGATAAAAGTAAATGAGTTAAGTCTGCTAAAATATGTCTTTGGTGAAGTGATGCTATTTTGTGAGCGCGCCCGTGTGTGTGTGTGTGTGTGTGTGTGTGTGTGTATGTGTTGTGTTCATAGCCTGATTTAAAAAAAAATATTCACTAATCATCCTTTTAATTATACATTCTAGAATTTTTTCAAGAACTGAAGTTAAGCTTACAAGCTTAGAGTTTAAAAATCATTCCTTTTCTTAAAAATAAAGATAGCTTTGCCCTTTTCCAGTCCTGCTGAGCTTCTCTTCACAATCTCTTAAGAATTACTGACAATGGCTTACCAATCACAGTTCTTTCTACAACTGATGATATAGTTTATTTCAGACTGGTGACTTGAACTCATTAAGGGGCATTAAGTATGTTGGGTTGTGGTTTGGTTTTGGATTTTTTTTTATATATTTTGGGCAGTCTTTTTTCACATGCCAGTGCTTTATTTTAAATGCTGTGGTACACTTCGTGATTTAATTTCTACCTAGAAAAGTGAGACAAAATGATGGATCAAGCCAATGTTGATTCAGTTGTTATCATTCCTTGTTGTCTACTGAAATGCTAAGTCCATTTCCCACTGGGGAGCCTCCTTGCCTAAATTGAAGAAACCTTTGTATTAAGTATTGTTTACTGTAATCCTTTTAGCTGGAGTGTTCAACTAATAGTTTTCTTTGAAGCATAGCCATGCATAGCCTCATAATTTGAATGTCAAAAGTTTAAAAGGTTCGATTTTATCTTTTTTTTTTCCTAACTTCTGCAAGAGATTTTGCCTCTCATTCCCCCCACAAACACTGTAAGGTAATAGTAGCTTCTGTCAAGAACATTCTCAGAATTGTTATTAGTTTCCAAGCTGAGCAGTATTATTATCCAGTTAGGGAGGAGCTGAAATTTTTTCTCCCCACCTCCAGCAATCTTATCGGCTGTCTATCAGCAGAAACAAGTGGGAGCTGCTGCATAAGCTTAGTCACAAAGGACCAGAGGAAAATTCCCGGATGTCTTTTGTCTTCCTTTTTCCCTTCTTGAAAATGGGTCAGAGGGCAAGAGACCAGAGAGTGGAATTTCTCAGCCCAAAGGATGATAGTAGTTGAAGTGATAGAGTAACTTGGAGAAGCATTTTGAAGCTACATGTACTTATTTGTATGGCTAGAGAAGGATGTATAATGACATTATTAAATCCTTGCCTTTTAGCTAGAAGGAAAAAAGAGTGTGCCTAAGCAGCATAATACAGAACAGAGTTTTCACAGAAGGCAGACTTCTTGGGTAGCATAAAACTTGAAGGTTGTCTTGCATGTTACCTCAAGTGCAAGAGTTTGGAGATTCAGCCTTCTACCCAGAAAAAGGGAATTTCCTAAATATGCAATGTGCCTCTTGAAGAAAACAGAGTCACCCTTGAGACGCCATTAACTGCAGCAAGAGAATAAAGCCATGACTAATGGGGGTAAAAGACTTGGCTTAACTTCCTTTATTGCAATGAGGTGGGGTTTTTTGGGTAATGCAGGTCCAGTTGAAAGGAGGCAGCCCACCTAGCAGCTTCAAAATCTATTTCCTTTCTGGGAAAGTCCAAGAATTCAGTGTCTCTGTGGAGCACAAAAGATGGAACCCATAGGAGAGGGCAGAGAATTGTATTGATTGTTTTTAGGCTCTAATGCATCCTTTTCATTTTCTGTGGGGTAAAATAAAGACTGTCTTACACTAGGTGCCACTTTTACTTTGATTACTCTTATAGAAACTGGCAACTTTATTTATCTACATTTAGGGAGATGTGCGCATGCATTATGTTTCATGATTTTTTCAGAGTAAACTCAGGATAAGAGTAATGCACCAAAGGGAATCTGACTTTTTAGGGAGGCCATTTGGATTGAATCTAGTCAATGGTAAATGGGCCTAGGCCATGGATTATTTCTTCAAAGGAAAAAAAAATAGTGTTTTTGGAGCTTTTCTTGCCAGTCCAATCCCAGCTCATTTTGAGTCTTAATACTCTTCATACCATTGCTAGATTGCCATGGCATATTTTTGTATGCATTGTCTACTACCTGCCTTTGCTCACATGTTCTTAAGTCTTTCAAAATTTTCATTGGTCAACAAGTTTCCTGAGAATTCACATCAGTCTCCTTAGACAACTTTTCTATCTCCTCACGAGAATTCATTTTTTACACATTTTTCAAATTTTCATTTTTGAAAATTTCCTTTTTCTTAAGTATACTTTCCCTGTTGAATTTTAGTTCATAGAATCCCTACCTATCCTTTCTCTGTTCCTCTTAAAATCTGCTTCCCCCAAAACTATGAAGCATATCAGACTTTCTTCTCCTTCTCTATCATGAATGTTAATATGTAGCAGGCATTTTCCCTAAGGTTCCACCATTTCTCCTTTAGCAAGAATTTTATCCTTACTGGTAAGAATATAATACAGAGCTAATTTTTTCCTTCATTACTTACTCTACATTTTGAAAAATGAAACTATCATTAATGGAAGTTAGACTAGACTGTATAGGTTTCTGTGAAAGGGTGTTGTTCATCTTTCATTCCTGAAAAAGACCAATGACATCATGAGGGTGTCTTGATTTGCAAGTGAATTGAATTTAAGTGAGGAAGAGCTGTGCAAAGTCATCAGCTTCACTCTTTCCTGTAGAGTCATAGGAGTTCAGTGGCAAGACAAAAAATGATTGGTGATGGCCCTGGGTCTGTGAAAGGAGACAGATTGTGAAGGGTCTTAAATGAAGAGTTTGGACACTTCCCAAACATTTCCATTTTGATGATCTAGAGGCCATATTCCCTTCTGTCACTAATATTTCATCTGTTGGTTTATCTGCTTGTTCTCAACATTTTAAACTGTCTTCTGCCTCCTGAGATAATTGGTAATTGCAGGGGTTTTTTTTTCTTTCTGCATTTTCTCCTTTTACTCACTTTCTAACTCATTCCCTTCTGATGGCAGTTTCCTTAGGGGCAGCTTATATCTTAAAGCTGCCTCCTCCCATAGTAGGGAATTTACTTTCATTCTGCCCCAAAAGACATCTAGGGGGACAGGAATAGCCTTAGATGGATGCCAATCCTCTTTACTTTAGACCTGGTAGAAGCCCACACACACACATTGATACCCTATCTTAGTTGTCTCTGTTCCTAGTTTTCAGGCTGAGCACTAGCTTTCTTCTTTCTGGGGCAGAGGCAGAGTTGAGTGAGTTTGTAAAGTTCTGCCAGAATGTGGTGGCCTGTGGGAGAGGGGTGGTGAGTCAGTGGGTTTGGGGTTAGAGATTAGCCTTATTTTCTATTATTTCATTTGGTTGTTTTCTTAGGGTTCTTAGCATCTTAGGGAAGACAGTTGAAATTGCTTTATCTATTACATATACTTCCTAATTTGCAGAGATTTTAGAAGTTGTGAGGATTAGAGAAAATGGTCCTCCATCATGTTAGTCACATGACCCATTTCTCTTCCTTTTCTAAACCATGCTGACTGCATTCTAGCCATCTTCCCCATTGTCCTACCACTAGAGCCTATATTCTGCCCCTGAAACTGTCTCTGATAGGTAAGCTTTTCTTTTACTTTGCTCAAGACCAAGGCTTGGGATTTGGTTTTCTGGTGTCTGAATAAGTGTTTTGCTTCTGTGTTCTATTTGGAGAGTCTGTTATATTTTGTGATCAAGCACCATGCAGGTATATTTATAGAGACTGTAGGCACTATAAATATTACATTGGTGCTATACCTGCCTACTCCTCTTTGGAAGGGGAAGATTTGGGAAATGGAACCAGGGAAGCAGGTTTTTGCTAATATGCAAGCATAGGTTATAACAAAGGGAAAAGGGTGACATCATCTACTTCCTGGCCAAGAAAACCTGAAAGAACATTGTGCTACTGTTTTAACTTCTAGACTCTACATTGTTCCCTCTTCTTTCAGCCTCTTCTGTGACAAAACATACAGTGTGTGTGAGCGTATGTGTGCATGTATGTCAATGTATATATGTAGAGATATGTATGTATATGTATATATCTAAATAATATTATAAAAGTTTTTATCTTAAAGGGGTCTTGACAATCACTGTATCCAATCCCCATTCTTAATTCCTAGCCATTTAACAAAGAAGAGAATGTGGTTTTGTCACAGGAACATTAGATTTTGAATCAGAGACTAGGTTCACATACTAGCTCCAATAATTACTGCTTATTTAACTTTAAACAAGTCTCTTTACCCATCTGAGCCCCAGTTTCTTCAACTGTGAGATGAGGTAGTTGAACCAGATGATCTTGAATGCCCTATCAGCTCTAAATCCTTTCAGTCTGAGGACTAACCAAATCAAGTAACTTAAACAGTTATCTGTAGGGTTTTGAAACATAGAGCACAGTCCAAAGGAATTAAAGCTCAAAGAAACCTTAGAGATCATCAAGTTCAACCCTTTTACTTTGAACTTACAGGGAACTGAGGCCCAGAGAAGTCAAACGTCTTGCCTACAGTCACACAGATAGGAAGGGGCAGAGATAGACCTTTAATTGGTCTTTTGCCTCCAAATCCAGTGTGCGTTCGTTCTACTCTTCCACGATGCTTCCAAAGAAATAGTACACCTTTTTATTGACCTCTACAGTTTAGTGACCTCAGCACAAAAACCTTGTGAGGTAGGTAGGATGGATATTATTATTCCCATTTTCAAGATAGGGAAATTAAAGTTCAGAGATATTGGAGTGAATTACCCAGAGTCATATAGCAAAGTAATATTAGGAGTAGAATTCAAACCTTGATCTTTTGACTCCAAAAACAAAACTCATTGTACTATCACAAACTGCCTTTCCTACAAAAAAGTTACAACATGATAGCTAATGACAGGAAGAGAGGAAGAGAGGGATGAAGTAGTAATGGTTGGGGGACACATTCCTGAAAGATAATACATTTAGATGGTTTCCTTTGATGAAAAGGAGTCAGAAAAATGTTGGCTAAGTTCTGTTCATTGGAGCTTCAAATGGACTAGAAGAGTTTCATGAGAACTACACTGAGAGATAGGGAGAGCAGGGAAAATACTCTAGACCAGGATTCTTCCTATCTTGTAAAAGCTTACAGTATAAATGAGGAGGTGACTGTCTTTGCTGCCATTTTAGTCCTGTCTGACACTTCGTGACCCCATTGGGGGTTTGCTTGGTCAAGATATTGCCATTTCCCTTTTCAGCTCATTTTACAGATGATTCTTTGTGACCCCATTTGGGGTTTTCTTGGCAAATTTGCCATTTTCTTCTCCAGCTCATTTTACAGATAAAGAAACTGAGGCAAACAGAGTTAAGGGACTTTCCCAAGGTCACACAGCTAGTAAGTGTCTGAGGCCAGATTTAAACTCAGGAAGTTGAGGCTTCCTGACTCCAGGCTCTATCCGCTACTCCACCTGGCCATAAGAGCTTACAATCTAGTACAGGTGAAAGTTTCAACAATAATACAGAAAGAAGCTCAATGAGAGAAATGTGACATTGTGGCTGGACTGATAGACTTGGAGCCAAGGCTGGAATCATAGCCTGCTTCCCACACTCATTAGGTGAGCACAGTCACTTCAGCTTTCTGAGCCTCCATTTCCCCATCTGGAAAATAAAGGGCTTGGACTAGATGACTTTGAAAGTCCTTTCCAGCTCTAGATTACAAGACCAGTAGGAATTATGTATGTCATTTATTCCTTTAGCTCCCCCTTGGCTTAATGGTGTCCTTTACATGATAAAGGCTCTTCATTCCTCTCCTGGCTCCACTCTTGACTCTATGGACTTACTTTACTATTCAATTCCATTCATAAACATTTATGAAGTGACTATTACATGCCAGGCACTAGGCCACAGAAATCTCTTCATGGTGGAAGTTCACTGCACCCTAAAGTTCTTAAATTGGGGGCACCTTCTGCCCTGCAGCCTCTCCCTCTGACTGTTTGACTCCTCCCAGAACCTCCAATGAAGGAGCAAGCCTGGGTCAGCCCCTTTTTAATTCCCCTCCAGGTTCCACTCATGACTCTCTCCCATGCACCTGCCTAGGTAGCCTGTCCTCTCCTCCATTCTTCTCCTCTCTGTTTTCAACTTCCTATGTGTTTTCTTCCCCCATTAGAATAGAAGGGACTTGAGGGGAAGTTTTCTTGTTCCTTTTGTATTTATATTTACAGCCCTTAACCCAGTGCTTGTCACATAATAAGTGCTTAATAAACGTTCCTTGGACTTGCCTAAATCCATGCTAATTCAATGGAATGATAAAAGAACTGCCACAAGTCAATACTGGATGCATGTTGTGAGAGGTAGGGATCATAATTGCTCTAAGAGTACAAAGGAGGGAGAGATCAGTGTGGGTTAGAGAGACTGGAGAAAGCTTCAAGCTGGAGTTAAGACTTCACATGAACCTTACAGGCTGTGTAATATGGGGAGGGGAAAGAAGAGAGGTTGCCATAAGTAAGGAAAAGTATACCTTGAGTGAGACCCTCAAGGAAAGGGGGATCTGGGAAAAGCTAAAACTGGGCCTCGAATGATCTGAAGAACATAAACTGAGAGAAGGAAGGCCATCCAAGCAAGGGGAGTAATGGGAGCAAAGGTAAAGAGATGGGTCTGCACATAAGATCATGGATTTAGAGCTTGGAAGAACCTTAGAGGACATTCATCCAGCCCCCTCCTTATAGAGATGGAAATGCCCAGAGTCACAAGGTGAGAAACAGAGGAGAAGAATCTGAGCTCAGGTTTTCCTTACTCCAATTATGGTAACCATATGCACAGCACCACATCGAGTCACTTAACATATATTACTTTGTTGGGTGTGTTTGGTTTTTTGTTTTTTTTTTTAAGTCAGATAGAGTGCCAGGCCTAGAGTCAGGAAGACTCATCTTCCTGAATTCAAATCTAGCCTCAGACATTTACTAGATGTGTGACTCTGGGTAAGTCATCTGTAAAATGAGCTAGGGATGAAAATGTCAAATTACTGCAGTATCTCTGACAAGAAAACCACAAATGGAGGCACAAAGAGTCAGACATGACTGAAAGGACTGAACAACATGTTCTATCCATCCAGCTACCTTATTCCCAAGTTCCCAAGCCTTCACATCTCCATAACCACCTCGTTTCCCATCAATTGTTCTGCTTGGTTTTGACTTTACAAACATTATGCCCACTTATTGGTTTCCCTGTAGTGACCCACTCATATCATCCCCTGATAATCAGTTTTCTTTTGTGTATTATCTTTCCCCATTAGATTGTATGCTCCTTGAGAGCAAGAACTGTCTTTATTTGTATTCCCAGAGTTTAACACAGTGTTTTACACATAGTAAGCCCTTAATAAATCTCTATTGGATGTAGAATAGTGACTATCCCAATATCCTAATACCAAAGAGATTTTCTTTCTTTTTTTCTTTTTCTTCTTTCCTTCCTTCCTTCCTTCCTTCCTTCCTTCCTTCCTTCCTTCCTTCCTTCTTTCTTTCCTTCCTTCCTTTCTTTCTTCTTTCCTTCCTTCCTTCTTTCCTTCCTTCCTTCCTTTCTTTCCTTCATTCTTTCTTCCTGGAAAGAAAGAAAGCATCTCTTAAGCACTATTTGTCAGGCACTATGCTAAGTGCTAAGGGTACAAATACAAGCAACAACAACATAAAATCCCTGCTCTCAAGGAGGTTACATTCTAATGGGGGAGACATTACCTAAAAGGAAATTGAAAGGGGTAGGGGGAAGAGGTGTTCCCACAGGTTTCTAGGCAGAAAAGTAGCCTAGAGAATCAGGGGCTGAGCCAGGTTAGAAAGAAGCATAGTTGTTATGAAAACTCCAGATGTAGGTTCTAAGGAGGAACTCACTAATCAGAAGATGAGGCCATAGGCTTGAGGAATTGCCAGCAAGAGAAAACCATTGGGACAGAGGAAGTTTGGGATTCATGAGCTGAGCTGGGTTTGAAGGCTAACTTGCTTTTAGAGGAAGGCCAGAGGAAACCCCCCTAGACCCCCTAAAGAAGGCTCTCTTTAATTTCCACTTGTAAAACAAACACATTTTTACTGGGACCTTCTTAAGATAATGTGCCCGACTTTCTTGAGTAACCCAAAAAAGAAATTTTAATGAAAGAAATTGCAGATGAAGTAGGTGGGGAAGTTGACACTAAGAGAAAATTGTACCATAGATATCCTGGGTGGGGAGAAGCTGGAGCTCTCTAACACTACTTACCATGAATGACAATTGCACTCAATCTCTGAGCTTCACCTGCAGAATTTGCAGAAGCTTATAGGTAACATTTATATTGTCCTTTAGGTTTACAAAGCCTTTTACTCCTATTTCCTCACTCAACTGACAAAACAACCCTATCAGATAGATGCTATTATTGTCCCATGTTAAAGATGAGGAACCTGAGGAAAGTGAAATGACTTCTCTATGATGGCAAAGCTACTGAGTATCTGAAGCAGGGTTTGAACTGAAATCTCCCTGACTCTGATTCCAGCACTTTATCTGCTGTACCACCTAGTTGCATGCAAGTTTCCTGGCTAAAATTTTACCCAGGAAATTAAATCCAACGGGAAAATTATTAGAAAATCATCAGCAGTCTGAGAAGAGCTCTCCTCAGTCAATTTGTTAACAATCACGAAGAAGAAGGAACGTCCTTATCCTCCTAACCAAACCCTCTATTTTACAGATAAGGAAAAGTGAGGGCTAGAGGAGCAAAGTGACTTTTCCCAGGGTCATCCAGAAGATTAGTGACAGAGGCAGGACAGAAATCCAGCTTTCCTCCCTTTGGTTTTTGTAAGCTTACCTTCTCCATCATTATCCCCTTGCTAGAGAGTTAAGGCTAAAGCTCACATAGGCCTTCAGCACAAACTCCCCACTAGGCACTTTAAAAGTTCCTCAAAATCTCATTTAGAGTTATCCAAGAAAGGTGAAGAAAGGTGAAGATTAATATTTGTTCTTACCTTGCATGATACCTTGCATTTGTACAAATAACCCTTTTATTTTTTCAATCTTTTCACTATTATCTCACTTTAGTCAGTCAAGAAGCATTTATAAATCCCTTATTATGTGCCAAGAACTGTACTAAGCACTGGATATACAAAGAAAGACAAAAGGCAATCCCTGCCCTCTAGGTGCTTACAATCTAATAGAGGAAGACAACACATAAATGAAATTTAAAAGTGGGGAATGGTACCCTTCTTAAATGGGTTTAATGAAGTCTGAAGAGTAAAGTAGAAAATGACAAGGTGGTTGGCCTGGGATTCCTCCTTAAATGGAGTTCAGCTCTTGACCCTCCACCCCTTCCAATTAGAGGGAGAGCCCCTGACACAGATGGTACAGATGAGTTTGAGTCCTATGATCTTATAGAAAAATTAAGTTTCTGGGGAACAAGGTAAAGTCCAGGAGAATGTGGTCGGACAACCTTATGAGGTGGGTAGGAACAAACAGGCATTTTTTAGACCCATTTCACAGTCAAGGAAATGGGCACACAGGGAGCAAACAACTTACCCAAAGACAAACAGAAAGATAGGGGCAGAGTTTGAATTCAAACCCAGGCTCAGCTATTTATTATCTATATGACCTTGGGCAAATCAGAACTCTCTAAGCTTCAGTTTCCTCATCTACAAAATGAAAGTGTTGAAGAAAATGATCTTGGGTGTGTTGGAACCAACTCAAACACAAATGATTATTAAATTTTCAGTGAGAGCATTTTATATCTCATAAATCAGCAAACACCACAAATCATGGCTTGATTTTTTGTTTGTTGATTGTCTAGACTTTAGAAAGCGATGGAGATATTGTGCAGAGCAAACTTTAAAATGTGTCACATGCCCACTTTTAGGGAGGAATAGAGAGGGAAAGAACTGGTTGTTAAACATTTACCAACATACCTCTCTCTAAGATCCATCTAAGTCTAAAGCCTATGAATTAAGGCGCCTTTCTTTTGTGTGAATTCTCTGATGCCCCAGAAAGAAAATCTGGAGGCAGCTGGGAAGTGGCACTCAGTGGCATCTGATGATCTGTGTTTGCTTTCTAAGCAGGCGATGCTTCCCATGCTGTCTCGGCAGTATTGATCTCCTCCTGCCTAGCTGAAGTTCAGCTGCCCCTGTCCAAGCAGATCCCTGAGGCTGTCTCAGAGCATTTGGGGTTCTGATTGGCATCTGCCTCCGTTGATTCTGTTCCTCCCATCAGGCTGTCATGGCAGCAAGCTGACAAGCACCTCCATCCATCACCCCTAGCTCATGGTTTATGGATTGCTAGGGAGATGGGCAGAGCATCCTAGAGTAGGATTACTTTCAAGGCGAGGAAGCAGGGAATGAGGAAGAGAAGAGGGCTGTGATCAGCCCAGCAGCCCGGGGGTAGAACACTGAATTGTCAGGCCCTACTCCCATCACCTACAGGATAAGGTTCAGCTTACTTTGACACTGGCATGGCACAATCAAGCCCCAGTTTCCCCTTCATGCCTTATCTCTTTGCTCCAACCAGACTGGTCTGCTCATTGTTTCCCAAGTGAGTCCTGCATTTTCCTGTGTCAGCACTTTATTTCATGCCATTTCTGTTCCATTGAACAAATATTTATTGAATACCTACTATGCAAGAGACCCAGGACTGTGGCGGATGAATAGAAGAATAAGACAAATGTTTGCTTTCATGGAGATCACTGTCTTTCAGGGAGAAATGATACCTACACACACACACACACACACACACACACACACACACACACACACACACCATGATATACCAAGTGATGGTGGTGATGATGATGATGATGATGATGATGATACAAGGTAGGATATGAATATGCATTTATAATAGCTAATATTTATATAGCATTTTGTTTGCAAAGCCCTTTTAAAGATTTGTTGTTGTTGTTGTTTAGTCAGTTAGTCATGTCTGACTCTTCACGAATCCACTTGGGTTTTCTTGGTAAAGATACTGCAATAATTTGCCATTTCCTTCTCCAGTTCATTTTACAGATGAGGAAACTGAGGCAAAACAAGGTTAAGTGACTTGCCCAGGGTCACATAGCTAGTAAATATCTGAGGTCAGATTTGAACTCAGGTCCTCCTGACTCCAGGACAAGCACTGTAATCACTGTGCCACCTAGCTGCCCCCAATTTTTTTTAGGAAGAAATTATTATTGCTATTTTAGAGAACTTAAGTGATTTGCTCAAGGTCATCTACATAGTAAGTATATGATCCTTAGTAAGTATCTCTCTTAGTCTAGGGCACATTAGTTAT
Organism: Gymnobelideus leadbeateri; assembly: GCA_011680675.1. Taxonomy (NCBI): domain Eukaryota; kingdom Metazoa; phylum Chordata; class Mammalia; order Diprotodontia; family Petauridae; genus Gymnobelideus; species Gymnobelideus leadbeateri. The sequence goes on from WOXC01008810.1 coordinate 257,019, forward strand.
TCTCTCCACACTCTTTCCTCATTCTACATTTTATACACCTCATTTTACAGATGAGGGTGATAAGAGAGGTTGTTACTCAGGATCATCCATCTAGTAAGTCTTGAGGCCCCTGCCTCTGAACCCCAATTCTGAACACAGTACTCTATTCATCCTGCAATGCTCTCTTTCACCACTAACACGAAATCCTACCCATCCTTACCCTCACAGGCATATAGAATGTACTTTGCAAGCCCTGAAGTACTACATAAATGTTGGCAATTATGCTGATCCTTCTAGACTCAGCTTCAGTTCAATCTTCTCCAGGAAGCTTTCCTTAGCCATCCAAGCTAAAAGGAATCTCCCTCCTCTGATTGCCCACAACACTCATGGCCACTCACCTGGCACTTATGATCTTATAGAAATGAGATGGGCTGCCTTTGGAGATAGTGATTTCCCTATCACTTGAAGTCTTCAAATAGAGGCTGAATAACCACTTGTCCAAGACTTTATAGAAGCTATTCCAGCTCAGGGTGAACTGCATATGCCTCCCTAAAGTTCCTTCCAAGTCTTTGTTTTACTAGTATTAGTAAATAATAGTATTACTAGTTATCTTTTTATTTGTTTACATATTATCTCCCAAAGAGACTGTTGAGTTTCTTGAAGTCATGGACTCTTGTATTTTTATAACCCCCACAAGTCCCTAGTATTTAGTTTGCTTTAGCTCCATGACCCTTATCTCCTCCCTTATTAGAAGCTGGGCTCATTTAACTGCTCTCTGTTTTTATCAACCCTTCCTCCAACTGAGGGATCAGGCCTGTCCCTAGACAATAAGAACAAAAAGAGTGCTAGATTAGTAGGTCTCTGTCACACTATTTCTATCTTCTTCTCCTAGTCTGACCTTGATCGTTCCTGCCAAGAATAGGACTATAACTTCGTGACCAAACCTGACTTTGCATTCCATTTCCAGTGACATCTCTGCCTCATCTCTCCATGCCTTGGTTCCCTGCCTGGTACCCCCGTTCCTGGGACTAGCATCCTGCTTTTCAATCCAAGGCCATTGTGAAAGTGGATTCTTGCTCTAGGGAGTTAGATAACACTGCGGATAGAGTGCTGGCCCTAGAACAAAGAAGACCTGAGTTCAGAGTTGACCTCATATACAATTATTAACTGGGTGAATCTGACCTAGTCACTGAACCTTTGCCTCAGTTTCCTCACCTGTAAAATGAGGATGGTAATAGCTACTTCCAAAGACTATTGAAAGAATCAAATAGAAGGCTGGGCCTGGGCCTGGAAGACTCATCTTCTGGAGTTTAAATCTGGCCTCACTTACTAGCTGTGTGACCCTAGGCAAATCACTTAACCCTGTTTGCCTCAGTTTCCTCATCTGTAAAATGAGTTAGAGAAGGAAATGGCAAACCACTCCAACATCTTTGCCAACAAAACCTTAAATGGGGTCACAAAGAGTTGGACGTGACTGAAAAAATAACTGAACAACAACAATTATTATTATTATTGCCTCTAAACCCCAATCTGGGTCCTCACAAATTCACACGGGAACCTTTGTCCATCTCCTCTTGCTATAACTAGTCTCACATATTCTGTTCCCAGGTCAGAGATAATAATCCTTGCTCCTTATTGCTAGGCTTCCAGAAAGAAGTCTCTGCTCTGCTGCTATGTCAGCTTACTCCTGTGCTTTCTTAAGATTCTCTCTGATATTTTGATATATGCCTATGGGTCTTGCTGATCTCCTAGTTCCAGGCATTCCTTATCAGTATGACACAGCTGCTAACCTGACCAAAAGCTAGTTATGACAAAAAACATGGCACCTCAGGCATGCCAGGCAGCCAGCTATTAATGAATTAATTGTTGGATTCACTAATTGGCCCTTGAGTTCCCTTGTTGATTCTCTATGAGGCAGCAGGTTACCTATTTTCCTTTTGAATTTTAGCTTCCCTCTCAGTGAAATGACTATCAGGAAGAGAAAATGAGGTGATATTAGTGGGTGAAATGTTTCAAGTGCCTCCAGGGAGAAAAAAAGGCATAAATTCAAGATGATCTTCTCGCTGGCCACCTCTTCCCTGCCCTTTGACCATGTTAATATCGATTCAAGGCAGAAAAATGAGCCTTTTGCAGTCTTGCAATAACTCAGATGCTACATCAAGGGTGTGTCTGCCTGGTGACAAAAATGGAGCAAGAGAGTAAAGAATTATAGTTTCGATCATGCAGATCAGAGCTGGCAGCCACCGGGGTGCACTGAGATGAGGCACACGGAAAACTCCTCCAGCCAAAATAATCTCCCCACCTTAATAGCCACCCTTGGAGTAAATCTTTTGGAACCCATTGTATGGTATAAAATGTGTTACTTGTGAGAAATGACCTAGTCATTTCCATGAACACTTTAGCATGGACTAATGCATCAGATTGGCTGGTTTAAGAAGGCAGGAACATGGAGGAAAGTAAGTTTTGGGACTGGGTGATAGAAAAGAGAAAAGGAAGAGTAGAGGAGTTACAACTGTAAGGGAGGAATCTTGAGCACCAAGGGAAGTAGCATGAATATATCAGGCACATCGGGGGAAGACAGGAGGATCCCCCAAGATAAACTTTGCCTGCTTTGTAATTTTTCCTAGAGTCTTCTTGGACTCAGTGATCCCAAATAGATCACAGGGTAAACAATATTGGACATGGAATGGGACTTATGTGAAATTACTTGACTAAGGTCATGTAGGTAGTAAGTGATAGAGGCAGGATTTGAACCAAGGTCCTCTGATTTCAAATTCCAAATTCTGTTCTCTTTCTACTGTATCACCTATCTTTTGTGGCTTTCAAAATTCCCCGTTGAAAAGGAGCATGGCCTCATAGATGGGGCTAGCCTCTAAGCCAAGCAAGCTTGTCTCTAATTCTACATTTGACATCTGGTGACTGTGTGACCCTAGATTTCTCGGGGTTCTAGACAACTCCCTAAAACTCTATCTTCCAGAAAAGGTGCTGACAAACTTTGGAAGAGGGAGGTAAGGGAGGGGGAGGGTCCCTATTCTAATGAAATTCCACATCCAGTCTCTATTCCTAAGAAGCATAGTACTGGAAGGATCCTAGGGAATTTGGAGAGTTCACCATACCAGTAAAATCACAGGTCCAGTGTCTTTCTTTACACCTTAGAGGTCACTTAATCTATTACTTTGGGAGACAAATGCTAGAGAGAGACTTACACAAGGTTACACAGAAAATTCCATAGCTAGCAGGCATTAGTTTGGCATGACTTGGACTAGAATCTGGGTCTCTAGACTCTCAATCTAATGAATATTTGCTGTCAGATCAACTAGAGGCAACAGGCTGGCATTTTTGGCCCTAGACAGGGAAAAAATATATTATTCTGATACTTGCTACCCACTTACTGTCCCCTTTCCCCACACAGAGCCATCTAGGAAAGCTCAGAACAGTGTTAGAAGTGGAAGCTTGAAGTGGAGGGAGGAGAAGGGGTTTGACTAAAAGTAAGAGACCAGCAGTGCCCCCCCCAGGCTCCTTTGGATATTATGAAGTCACCGAGGAAAATTGAGCCCAAAGCAAATATCAGGAAACAAGAAACAGGAAATAACATGCTTCCCCACCAGAGTTAATATGGACCAGGTTCCTGAAGGCAATTTTTAATAAATGTGTGTAGTACCTTCTAAATCTAAATCCTTTGAACCAGGCAGTGTTGGAGAGGGAAGAAAACAACAGTGTCACGAATCACTAAATCTGAGTTAATGAATGGTGATTGAAAAGATGTGTAGGAATGCAAGCTTGTGGGGAATCTCCTCCTGCTCAGTTCTATTAGAGGACAGGATAGCTTTCCAGGACAATAGAGAGAAAGGGCCCTCATTATAAGCACCATTTCAGAGTAAGGCAGCTAAGAAAGAGGTGGGCAGGGGTCTTGATCATCATTAAAACCCTGTCTTCCCCATCCTGATTCATCTGAGTTATTCCTCCATGGTCCCACTGAGGTTTTAAAAAGCAATGTTTTCTTCAGCGATGCAGGAATAACAATGACTGGTATCATCAATAAGTATTTGTTAGATGCCTGTTGTGAGAAGAGCTTTATGCTAGATTCCACGGGTAGCTCCTACCCCCGAGAGAGAACTGACTGTTAAATTTTCAGTGTGAGCATTTACACCTCTGAAGTCAGCAAATGATACAAATCAGGATTTGATTTGCTGTTTTGTTGATTGTCTGGACTTAAGAAAGTGATGAGAAATATAAATAATGAAGACTAAATTTAAAATTTAGGAGAACTGGTTGTTAAACAGTTCTAGCACACCCTGATAAGACATAGCCTCTGACCTCATGGAACTTAGTAGCATAAGAAGAGAAGGAGAAAGTGGAAAGGCAATTGCCAGTGCTGCAATGGATAGGGGGCTGGACTTGGAGTTGGGAAAACCTGAGTTCAAGTTCTGTCTCAGACACTGGAACTGACCCTAGATAGTCAGTGAATCTTTCTCAGCCTCTTTCTTAGCTGCCAAATGGAGATAATAATAGTACCTACTTCACAGAGTTGTGTAGATCAAGTAAGATAATGAATATAAAGCACAATGCAAACCTTTAAGCTCTTTGGAAATGCTAGCTAGCTATTATTAGAATGAGAGTGAGACAGCTTAGAATGAAAAAAGGAGGGAGCATTTTTATGAAAGGTACCCAGTAATAGAGGAGAGCTGTCCCTGAACACTCAACAATGAGCTAGTGCACTAATACACATTGCCAGCCTTCTCTCCCATTATTCCCCATCATGCCCTTTCTGCCCAGTCTCTCCATCATACCCTAGAGTGAGCATATCACGATTATTCCCACCTCTTTGCCTTTACTTGAATTGTGCTGCCTAACCACCCCACCTCACCTCCAGGTTCCCACTCACCCACCCAGAGCTTACCAAATTTTACCATCTATCCAGGTTCATTTGTACTGCTACCTCTTAAAGAAGAATTCTGAGGCTAGCCCAATTCACAAAAATGTTTCCTGCCAGACCTCCTGCAGCTACTTTAGAATTTGTCTCATCTAGATTACCACCTACTTTGTACTCTTCCCTAATCCTATTGTTGCATGGTCATTTCATGAGCATTCACTAGTCTTATCTCACAAATAATACTATAAAAATTCTTTGAGAACAGTGGCTGCATTTTCTCCTCTTCTTATATTCTCCCAGCAGAAGACTAGGCACATAGCAGAGGGTCAATAAAATCTTATTGATGGATAGATTGATTTTGATTTGAAAGGAAGGAGAGATAAATTGAAAGGATACTGAGCTATCTAGGCCAGATGATACCAGGTAAGATACCACAGTAAGCACCCCAAAAAAGGTAAAGGCCCTGGATTAGTGGCCAATGGGGTGGCAGAAAGAAAATGAAATTAATTAAGAAGGTAACATCCAAATAAATTATTTCTCAGTTTTGGCACCTAGTTCTAGAAGAGTTACCTGGAACAAATGCCTATTTCTCTTTTTTTTCTATTTAAACAAATGCTTTATTAACTTCTGTTTTACATCATTCATTTCTACCAGATTTTGAGTTACAATTATTTTCCCCCTGTTTTTCCCCTACCCACCCTCCCAGAACAGCAGTCCCACAAGACATCGATTCCTCCAATCTCCTCTCTCCCCTATCCTCTCCCATCCCCCTTCGACCTCTCCATTAGAGGAAGGTGAATCTTTGTGTCCCAGTGCCTGCACATCTTATCTCCCAATTACAAGTGAAAGAGTATTAATAGTAGTATTTATATATATTTGAAACATTTAATCTTAAGACCTTGGATTTCAGATCCATTTCCTTCCTCCCTTGTCACTCATTCCCTCTGAGGAGTTAAGTAATTCAGTATATGTTGTACATGTATGTACATGTATTTAGCTATGCAAAACATTATCATAGTAGATATATTGTACAAGGCTGCTTATAATTCCCTTCCCCTCATCCCACCCCCGACCTGGTCCATTCCCCACTTGATCCTGTCCCTCTTCCATAGTGGGTACCTCCAACCTCCCCTCCCCCCAAGGATGCCCTCCCATCCATCATCCCTCCTCTCCTCCCCCTTCCCCCCATTCTGCTGTAGGTTGAGATGTCCCACCTAGTATGTATGTCATTCTCTCCCTGAACCAAATTCAATGAGAATGTGGTTTCGCCTTTTTGCCTTCCTATTTTTCCCCTCCCCTGCAACTACTTCCCCCTGCTTCCTCTACATGAGATAGTTTACCCCACCCTGTCTCTCCCCATCTCTTCCTGCCACTTTCCTCTCTCACCTCACAACTTCACCCCTTGAGTATCCTCCCTTCCCAACAAATTCAACCTATGCCCTCTATCCATATATAACTATAACCATATACACACACATTCACATATGTATTCACATGACCATACACCCTTCTTCCATTATTTTCATAGTGAGAAAGATTTCCACAGTCACAGTTATTGTTTTTCCATATAGGAATGTAAATAGTTCAACTTTGATAAGTTCCTTTTGATTTCTTTTCCCTGATTACCTTCTCAGGCATCTCCTGCTTCTTGCGTCTGGATGTCAAATTTTCTATTCAATTCTGGTTTTTTCCTCAAGAATGCTTGAAAGTCCTCTATTCCACTGAATGACCATATTTTCCCCTGAAACAAAATACTCAGTTTTGCTGGGTAGGTGACCCTTGGGTTCAGTCCCAGCTCTTTTGCCCTCTGGAATATCATATTCCATGCCCTTCGATCCCTCAGTGTAGAAGCTGCCAGGTCCTGGGCTATTCTGATTGTGTTTCCACAATATTGAAATTGTTTCTTCCTGGCTGCTTGTAGTATTTTCTCCTTGATCTGGGGATTCTGGAACCTGGCTATAATATTCCTGGGAGTTTTCTTTTTGGGATCTTTTTCAGGAGGTGATCGTGGATTCTTTCAACCTCTATTTTGCCCTCTGGATCTAAAACATCAGGGCAATTTTCCTTGAGAATTTCTTGAAGGGTGATTTCTAGGTTCTTTCTTTGATCATGGCTTTCAGGTAGTCCAATAATTTTTACATTGTCTCTCCTGGATCTATTTTCCAGGTCAGTGGTTTTTCCCATGAGATATTTCACATTGCCTTCTAATCTTTCATTTGTTTGGATCTGCTTAACAGCATCTTGATTTCTCATAAAGTCATTAGCTTCCATTTGCTCCAGTCTAACTCTGAAGGAATGAATCTCCTCAGTGAGCTTTTGAGATTCTTTTTCCATCTGGCAAATTCGACTTTTTAAGGCATTCTTCTCCTCATTGCCCTTTTGGGCCTCCTTTGCCATTTGAGTTAGTCTATTTTTTAAGGTGTTGTTTTCCTCAGTCAGGCTGTTGACCCTCATTTCATACTTTTCCTGCATCCTTCTCATTTCTCTTTCCAATTTTTCCTCTGCTTCTCTTATTTTATTTTTAAAGTCCTTCTTAAGGTCCTCTATGGCCTGCAACCCGCTCATGTTTTCCCCTGGGGCTTTTGGAGCAGGACTTCTGACCTCACAGTCCTCTTCCCGCTCCATGCTTCGACCCTCCTTGCCCCCAAAGTAGGAGTCTAGGGTTGCATTTTTCTGTTTAATTTGTTTCCTTTGCCTTGGCATGTTGCCACTTAATTACTTGACTTTTGGGCTTGTTGCCACACTATGGCTTTGGCACCAGATAGGGGAATTTTCATCCTGAATGTGTGGGGGGGCAACTTCTGTTTCTGGCAAGCTGTAAACCCACCCACTACCTCCACCCCAGATCACAATCCAGATACAGGGAGGTTAAAGCAAGAGCGATTACCCCCCCAAGACTGATCGCTGGATCTCCCTACAGTTCGCAGGCCAGGAGCTGGAGCTGCCTCTGAAAACTACAAAATGGCGTGTCTCCTCAGCGGCTTCTAGCCCCCAGGGGAGGAAGCCGACGCATTCCCCCAAATAATGGTCCCAAAGTCCATAGGGCACTAACCTCTCACTTTGTCCTAGGCATGTCTATGTTGATAACTCTGGAATCGCCACAGCTGCTGGTGTGTTCTGGGGTCCCTCCAGCCGGCTGCTGGCCCTGCCACCCTAGGGCTAAAACCTCAACTCAGGCGGACCAGACCTGTGCTCGGCTCCCCTTCCCTCTCTGCGCACTGCGCTGCCGGCTCCCAGACCACTGAGCTGGTCCTTCCTGCAGGGCTGCTGGGCTGTCCTCAGTGGGAGTTTAGCTTCTCTGTGTCATTCTGTGGGTCCTGCAGCTCCAGAAGTTGTTCAGAGTCCCCTTTTACATAGTTTGGAAGAAATCTGAGGGCAGAGTGGCTTGGACACGCTGTTTCTACTCCTCCATCTTGGCTCCACCCCTATTTCTCTCTTTTTTATAGGAGGAAGAAGAAAGACCATCATGCTAGCCAGTCTCCTGGATGTAGGAAGAGGAATATAATGGCCTCACAGAAGTGTCTTTCAGTCTAAGGCCTCTGTTGCTTAAGAAGTAAAATCCAAATCTCAACATCTCAAAGATCTGTGATTTCAAATGGTCTATAAACCCCTTCCAATGCAGATCAAGAACAACCATAACTTAGTGGTACATTGGATAGAGTTTTGAACTGGAAGTCAAGAAGACCTGAATTCAAGTTCTGCCACAGAAGATTTTACTTTTCCAACCAGAGCCTAACATAGTGCCATTTCTACATCAGATATTTCATGTTCTATCATTTTCAGTTATGTCTAATTCTTCATGACCCCATTGTGGGTTTTCCTGGCAAAGATCCTGAATGATTTGCCATTTTCTTCTCCAGATCATTTTGCAGGAGAGAAAACAGAGACAAACAGAGTTAAATAACTTGCCCAGAGTCACCCATCTAGTAAGCATCTGAGGCCAGATTTAAACTCAGGTCCTCCAGATTCCAGGATTAGCTATATCTAGCACCATATAGTTGCCCAAGGCATTTCATAGAAATTTGTAATTGATGATACCAACTTTTGTAATTTGTAATTGATGATACCAGTTTTTCCTGGGTTACTCAGAAAAACATCACTTTAAAAAAAAAAAAAAACCTCAATTAGGCCTTAGAGGAATAATTAAGAGGAATCGGAAGGGGAAGATGTGTCTGTGATGATGATCAAGACTCTTGCCTATGTGACCCCCCCAGGAAGTCACCAAATTTTTCTCGACCTCAGTTTCTTATCTAAACAATAGAGATAATATAGCATTTAGCTCACATTATTACTAGAATGGAATAGCATGTAAAGAGTTTTGCAAACCTTAAAACCCTATATAAATGCTAACTATTAGACAGTCATCTGAGGCATGAAGGGTCAATTGGGTTATCCCTTTTCCAGAATCACATAGCTCCTGTATGACAGACACAATTCAAAGCCAGGGCTTCTCAAGTCTAATTCCAGCATTCAGCCCACAAATGCCAGGCTGCCTTCCAAGAGCCAGACACTTGGAAGTAAAATAGGAAGACAATGGGATTGAAAAATGGAGGTTTTGGGGGATAAATGGAAACCCAGTAATACAATATGTTACAAATAAATTTCCAGTCTTCATAAACTGTTGAAATTTATACACCAAGTTTCCAACACTAATTTAGGAATAGAACACTCCCCCCCACACATGTTCACACAAAGCTAAACCAAACAATATTGCTTGGCCTTTGTAATTTGGCTCTCTTAAGAATTCTGTGGTTTATCCTTCTTTCTTTTATATTTTTTCCTCTTTGAGTCTCTGATATAGATTTTGATGCCCAACCCATTTCATTTGAATGAAAGGGAAGAATTTTCTGACATCTGATGTAGTTGTGTCAAAGGAAAGGAAAATCAATCCAACTTCCCAAGCAGGTCTGCTAAAGGCTTGGGGTATCAGAGGTAACAGAATAATAGAATCTCAGTTAGAAGAGACTTTTCAAGTAATCTAGTCCAAGCCATGCCAAAACAAGAATTCCTAATATTAACCAATGCTAGAATGTATGACATTTTTGTTTGTCACAGTCCAAAAATATATAGAGCCGAGTAACCTTTCTGAGATACACAAAGCTTGCCTGCAGCAGACTAGCACTGCTCAGTACCATGCATGTCCCTTCCTCATTCCTTTCTTCATCCACACCTTTCTCCATAGTTCCATAACTGATGTGCACTTTCTACCTAATGCAGCCCCTTTCCCCCTTGCCCAATGCCAAACATTTCCCTGCCTATGGCATCAGAGACAGGGAACCAATCACCTGAGAACTCTTACCTGCCTAAAAAAAAGCATGACTATGGACTGTCTCAGAGGTCCACTCTATTATCAAAGTGATTTTGTGGTGCAATAAAAATGACATTGGACATGGAATAAAGTCTTTCACACCTACTCAGCTTTCCAGTTTTCTTTCATTTTACTCCTTTCTGTGAACTTTACAATCCTTGAATGTTGACTTTCTCGTGTTTTTCCTTCAGGACACTCCTTATGCTGACCCTGTGTCTTTTTATTGGCAGTCTCCCATCCCTGAAATTTGGTCCTTCACCTCTGCCTCTTTCCTTCAAAATTCAGCTTAACTCCAACCTGCAGGAATCTGTATACCTCCTTACCCCCTAGTGTCCTTACTATTGCCATTATGTTCCACTGACACTGTATATGTTTTGTATACACATAGTTATTTGCATGTTGTCTCACCCATTAGCATGTAAACTCAGAACGTGTTTTAGCCTTTCTTTGTATCCCCCAAACTGAGTAGAACACCAGGCCCATAGTGTACAGTTAAGCAATAACACTCAAGAAATGCTTAAGTGAATAACTAACCTAGGTATGAATTCCAACTTTGCCTCTTAATATGTGTGTGACGTTAGGTAAGTCACTCAACTTCTTTGTGCCCCAGTTTCCTCATCTTTTAAAGTAAGAGAGTTGGAATAGATGGCCTGCAGTTTGACATCTAGGATACTATGAAAATGTGGCCATCTGGACACAGACCTCCAACAATGGAAGCTGCCTCTTTGGGCAGTTCATTCTACTTCTGAACAGCTCAGAAGAGCAGTTTTCCTTCTATCTCATATTTAAATCTGCTTCTCCACAACTTCTTTCCATTTTTCTAGTTTTGCCTTATGGAATCAAACAATACAAATCTAATCCTTCTTCTGCATGACAAATCTTGAAAAATTTTTTTTTTAATTAATTTATTAGTTTAGTTTCAGTTGACAAGATTCAATTCCTTAGTTCCTTGATTTTCAAATTTCCTTTACTTCCCTCCCCCCTCCCCTCATGACATCATATAGTACAGTATAGGGTCTGCAAATGCATTCATATTAAACATTATTCCAATTACAAAGGCATACTGTACTAGGTGGGATGAAAGATGGTAAGGAAGAAGTACAACCAAACAATGAGAAGAACAAGATCATTTAGTTTGCTTCCATCAGGATTCAGGCTCAGTTCTTTCTAGTTATATCTCTGGATGGCACATTTCTCACTTTCTTGAGTCATTCGGGATTAACTTATATCACTGCATTGCTGAAAGAGTCCAGTCTGTCATAGTTGGTCGTCACAGATATGGTATGTCTGTGATTGTATACAAATTTCTTCTGATTCTACTCTTCTCGCTCAGCATCAGTTTGTATAAGTCTCTCCAGGTAATTATGAAATCCGTCACCTCCTCGTTTCTTATAGCACAATAAAATTCCATTACATTCATATAACACAACTTGTTTAGCCATTCCCCAATTGATGGGCACTCCTTTAGTTTCCAATTCTTTGCAACCACAAAAAGGGCTGCTAAAAATATTTTTGTACATATGGTTCTTCCTCCCACTACTATGATCTCTTTGGGATATAACCCTAGGAGTGGTATGGCTGGGTCAAAGGGTATGGAATTATTTATAATCCTTTGGGCATAATTCCAGATTGCTCTCCAGAATGGCTGGATAAGTTCACAACTCCACCAGCAATGTATTAGCGTTCCAATTTGCCCACAACCTCTCCAGCATTTGTCACTTTCTTGTTTTGTCATCTTAGCCAATCTTACTGGAGAGATGTGGTATCTCAGAGTTGTTTTGATTTGCATTTCTCTAATTAATAGTGATTTAGAGCATTTCTTCATATGCTTATAGATATCTTTAATTTCTTTCTCTGAAAACTTCCTATTCATATCCTTTGACTATTTCTCAATTGGGGAATGACTTGTATTCATATAGATTTGGCTCAATTCTCTATAAATTTTAGAAATGAGTCCTTTATCAGAGACACAAGTTGCAAAAATTCTTTCCCAATTTCCCACCTCCCTCTTGATCTTGGTTACATTGGCTTTGTTTGTACAGAAGCTTTTCAATTTAATGTAATCAAAATTATCCATTTTGCATTTTATAATGCTCTAATTCTTGTTTGGTCCTAAAGTCTTCCCCTCTCCACAAATCTGTCAGGTAAACTATTCCTTGCTTTCCCAAATTGCTTACAGTATCATTCTTTACACCTAGATCATGCACCCATTTAGACTTGATTTTGGTATATGGTGTTAGATAATGGTCTATGCCCAGTTTCTGCCATACTGTATTCCAGTTTTCCTAGCAGTTTTTGTCAAATAGTGCATTCTTATCCCAAAAACTGGGGTCTTTGGGTTTATCGAACAATAGATTGCTATATTCATTAACTGCTGGGTCTCCTGCACGTAATCTATTCCATTGATCCACTACTCTACACCTCTGCCAGTACCAAGCAGTTTTGATGACTGCTGCTGTATAATACAGATGAAGATCTGGCATAGCTAGTCCACCTTCCCTAGCATTTCTTTTCATTAAGTCCCTTGATATTCTAGACCTTTTGTTTTTCCAAATAAATTTTGTTATTATTTTGTCTAACTCTACAAAGTAGTTTTTTGGTAAATTGATTGGTATGGCACTAAATATATAGTTTAGTTTGGGTAAAATTGTCGTTTTTATTATATTAGCTTGACCCAGCCACGAGCAATTGATATTTTTCCAACTATTTAGATCTGATTTTATTTCTGTGAGAAGTGTTTTGTAGTTGTGATCATATAGATTCTGGGTTTGTTTTGGCAAGTAGATTCCCAAATATTTTATAATGTCTACAGCGACTTTAAATGGGATTTCTCTTTCTATCTCTTGCTGTTGAGTTTTATTAGAGATGTACAGGAATGCTGAGGATTTATGTGGGTTTATTTTATATCCTGCAACTTTGCCAAATTTATTTATTGTCTCAAGTAATTTTTACTTGATTCTCTAGGATTCTCTAAGTATATCATCATATCATCTGCAAAGAGAGACAGCTTGGTCACTTCTTTGCCTAATTTGATTCCTTTGATTTCTTTTTCTTCTCTAATTGCTACTGCTAACGTTTCAAGTACCAGATTGAATAAGAGGGGTGATAGTGGACACCCTTGTTTCACTCCTGATCTTATTGGAAAGGCTTCTAGTTTATCCCCATTGCATAATACTTGCTGATGGTTTTAGATAGATGCTAGCAACTATTTTAAGGAAGGCTCCATTTATTCCTATACTTTCTAGTGTTTTTAATAGGAATGGATGTTGTACTTTGTCAAAAGCCTTTTCTGCATCTATTGAGATGATCATGTGGTTTTTGCTAGTTTTGTTGTTGATATGCTTAATTATATTGATGGTTTTCCTAATATTAAACCATCCTTGCATTCCTGGAATGAATCCTACCTGATCAGGGTGTATTATTTTTGTGATAAGTTGTTGGCAAAAAATTTAAAGACAGCTATTTTGTTCCCCCTAAGTCTTTTCTTCTTCAGGCTAAAGCTTCTCATACATTTTGACTGATCCTTCTGTAGCAGGGTTTTAAGTAAGTATCCTCATGATCCTGACCCCACCCCTCCAGACATACTTCATGTTGACAATGCCCATCCTAAAATGGGTTACCCAGAATTAAATAGAATCCTCCAAATGTGGTCTGAGCAGGCCACTGAGATCTGAGAAGGGTTGGCATCTCCTAATCCTAGACATTCCACTTCTGTTAATACAGCCTATGGTAGTTTTAATTCTTTTGAGGGATACTTTACCTTATTATTTCACATTGTACTTGCCATCCACTAAAACCCCCAGGACCTTTTCAAATGAACTGTTGTTGCTTAGCAACATTTCTCCATTCTGTACTTCTGTTGATTTTTTTTAAATCCAAGATTCCACCTTTTCTTCCATTAGTTTTTATGTGATTAGATTTGGCTGATCAATCTACCCTAAGGAGTTCTCTTTAGATTCCAATTCAAACAGATAACATTTTAACTATCCTTCCCAGTTTTGTGACATTTTCATATTTAATAAGCATATAATATACACCTTCTATAACTTTGCTGCTTTTTAAAAATATTGAACTAGCACCAAGGACAGAGGCCTGAAGCACTCCACTTGAGAGAGAAGGAAGACACTCCCTGAAGGAAGTATGTGGGGCAGTAGTTCCAGTCCTACCAAGTCCATTTTTTTTTTCAACAAGAGACCTGGAATTCAATTTGTGGTCAATGTACAGAGCTAGTGTTAGAGAGAGGCAAGGTGGATAGTTGCCACCTGGGATACAACACACAGAAGGAAGGAAGGAAGGAGAAACAAATTTTAGATATTTTTATCTTCTCTTCTTCTCCCTCTCCCTCTCTCCCTTTCTCCCTTTCTCTCCCTCCTTCTCTCTCTCTCTCTCTCTCTCTCTCTCTCTCTCTCTTTCTCTCTCTCTCCTTCTTCCTTTCCCTCTTCTTCTCCCTCTCCATATACACACATATGTACATAGCATAGATACATACATACATAATTTGTTATGGTTTTTAAATCTTACTTTTTAATGAATAGACATTATTTCTATGGCAGAAAATTATTCTCTCCATGTAGGCATGTATTTTGTGATGTTATATGTTACAATGAAGTCACAAAATATTCTATATATAGTGACACATAAGCCTACAATTTTCAAACCATACCTAGAATAATGTGTACCCAGTCTGCTTCAGTGTTTTATGAGACATATATTTGTACAAGTATATTATCACAATGTGTATTAATACAAGTGGGTATAGCTGTGATTAAGCTACTCTGTATGTGTTTAGAGTCAACAAGACTTAGTAAAAGGAACATTGGATTTGGATTTGCTATTGGAATTCCTAAAGAAAGAAAGCCCATGGATTCAAATGCTGGATAAGGCTACTTATCACCTATGTTACCTTGAGTGAGTCATGTTGTTTCTTTGTGCCTCAGTATTCTCAAATGTAAAATTTCTCCTCCAAAAAATGCCCATTTTACAGATTGGGGAATTAGAGTTCAGAGACAGTAAAATGAACTTAAATTTGAACCCAGGTCTCCAGACTCTAAGTCCTTTCTATTTCATGATGCCTAAGGTCTCTGCCAACTCTAAAGGACCCCATCACCTTAAGATACATGCTCTTGGGGCGGCTAGGTGGCGCAGTGAGTAAGAGCGTTGGCCTCGGAGTTGCGATGACCCGGGATCAAAACTGGCCTCAGAAAATGAGCACCCACGCATAAACAGTGACTAGCCGTGTAACCTTGAGCAAGTTACTTAACCCCAATTGCTTCTAAAAAAAAAAAAATACATGCTCTTTCTTCCTAAATTAGTCTAGCAATGGAGAAGGAAAGAGAGCAGGCCCAGAAAAGCGTTAGAGTGCTAGTTTTCCTGGACCAGAAATATGCTCTGCTTTTTAACCCTGTCTTCTCTTGATCTGCTATTCTTGTTCAGTGAAAAATTGCTAATGAAATTGCTCTACCGCCACCACCACTCCACCCAGGATTTATTGCTTCTCACTGTTTAGCAGGATGACTTATAATGGCTCTTAACCCTTCCTTCCCACCCCACCCCCACCCCCATATCACTCCCATTTTAGCATGGTGTAACATAAAGAGCACTGGATTTCTACTCTTAAGACTTGGATTCTAGTCCCAGCTCCACCCTTTAACTAACTGTATGACTTCTGCCAAGTTGTTTTGCCTCTCTAGGCCTCAGTTTTCTCACTTGCAGAATAAAGGGCTTAGAATATTTTATCTTTAAATTCCCTTCCAATTCTAAAGCCCTTGGGAAAGGTTTCCTCTCAATTGATACAAGTGTGTGGTAAGACCTCTAGTGGCCAGTTTCGGCTATAGTCGAGGTTCTTGGATTGCTGTAAACTCTATCTGAAAAACTAATCGTCTTGGAGAGGCATCAAAAAATCAGCCTCTGGCTGTGATTAAGTCTCAGTTGATAGCCAGATTGTGTGGAATATATAACCACAGAATAGAGGGGAGATCGCTTACTCTATTTTATGAGTATTTATTGCCAGACAGTGAGCTCTGTGTCTACCTGAGTTTATAAGAAATGAGCTAAAACAAGATTGACATACAAGACCCAAATAAGGAATAGGGCTTATATGTACAAAAACATTCATAGGATTTTATAGTAACAAAGACCTGGAAGCCAAGAGGGTACCCACCAATTGGAGAATACCTTTAAAAATACAGTCTATGAATGTAATGGAATATTATAGTATCATAAGAAATAATGAAAATAATGGTTTTAGAAAATGTCTATGAATGTAATAGAATATTATACTACCATAAGAAATAATGAAAGGAATAGTTTTAGAGAAACCTGGGAAGACTTCTGTGAATGGAAGAAGAGTGAAATGGACAGAACCAGAAGAAAAATGTGTATAATAGCATTGTAAAAACAAACAACTTTAAAAGATTTAAGAACTCTGATCAACCCAGTGATTAATCATGATTCCAGAGGACTCATGATGAAACATACTACCTACCTCCTGACAGGGAGGCAATGGACTCAGTTTAAAAAATATTAATGCAATTAATGCAAGAATTTTTTGCTTCATTATGAATATTTGTTACAAAGTTGTTTTTACTTTTCTTTTTTCCAATGGGGGGAATGAAAGAAAATACATTTTTGTAGATTTAGAAATAAAAAGAAAACAGTAACAATGAATATAGACAAATAGCAAAATGCATAGACACAACACCATAATAGGTCAGGAAGAGGAGGTCACCAGGGAATAAATGATTCAAGAACACTTTATGGAAGAGATTGGCCATAAATTGTCTGTGCCCACACAAGGCTTTGACTTATGACTTTGTCCTCATTAGCACTCAGCTCTAACATCTGGGCTAATTGGTTACAAATAGATATTTAATAAATGTCTGTTGAATTAGATTTTTTAAAAAAGCAGTAGGATGGGTCAGTTTTGTACTGACTACTAGTTAAATTTTATGTATTCTTTAAGACCCAGTTCAAGTTCCACTGCTTCCCGGAAGACTTCCATGGTCTTTGGGTGAATTTTTCATGTTCTGAGTTCATACTCTATTTAATCACTGAAAGGCTCATTGGGTAGTTTTACATATTCCTTTCTATCTTGTTATCTTTGCATAAGTTTATGCCTGATTTTTCTAAACTGAATTTTAAACCTCTTATCTTTGTATCCTAGTGCCTTGCCCTGGGAAAAAAAAAATCTGCCATTGATCCTGAGGACCATCAAAAGATGTACAATGGGCTAAATCCTTTCCTAGATGAGGTACAGAAAGGGTTAGGTTAAGATGGGGAAGTGGGGGATCTGCAGATCAGCGAATAAAAGGGTAAAGATAAGAGGCAGGTGAGAGTATGAAGGGAAAGGAGAAAGTTGTTGGGGTTAATTGGGGCCATCAGTTTTGTTCACTCCCCAGGGGCTGGCAGGAAGGGTTTTAAAAATTAACCTCTTCTTCCCACATCCCTGCCCCACTCCATTCCCATTTCATCTGGGAGCTTCAAGGAGCTGTGTTAATTAGTTTTGATGATAATCATAAAGAAAGCACAGGCCCATTAATCCAGCAGGAGTGAAGCAGCATACATTAAACCTCCAGTGATAACAGCACGACCTCTTTTCCCTCCCAAAGTCCCCACAACTGACGGCCCAAACTCCCTTCATCTGGATGGGGTTGGTAGATTTCAAGGCAGCCCAATTAAAGGTACTCTCTCACTCAAGATAAAAATAAAGCCTGCTTACAGAAACTGCCACATCTCTGTGCCATAGATGATACTTGTGTGACTCAAATGAAGGGTGAGGAGGGGAGAAGGTTAGAGAGAACAATTGAAATCTCATTTTTTTATTCGCAGTCTTTGCTGCATGTTTGCTATGCAGCTCAGTCCGGCAGACACAGTTGGTCACTTCAATTTTCCGGTTAGTTTGCCTTTCTGAATTTCAGCGCGTGGGTTTGGAAGGACATGTTGAAACACCTCAGCATCATTTAACGGAAAGTTAAGAAACATGACACTCATTAGGATTCATGTCATTGGTTCTTTTAGCCACTATTGGTTTTAGCTCTGGCCTCTTCAGCTGTCCCTGGACATATGATTATGACCCTCAGAGGGCAGACAGCATCATTGCAGAGGGGAAAGAAACAAGGCTAGAGGTTCAGGACAGCTTGAGTTCTATTTCTGGTTTGACCACTGACTTTACTGTATGAATTCATAAAACCCTAGAATGTCAGGACTATACAAAGACAAAAACAAAAAAACAAAACAACAAACCACTGGGCCTGGATCATGGGCTCAAAGGGTAGGGCTCAGTTTTTTAAAAAGCATTTACTAAATACCTATCATGTGTCAGGCACTGTGCTATGTATGAAGAATATGAAAAACAAAAACAAAACTGTTCCCACCCTCCAGAATCTCATATTGTTTTGGGCTTATAAAGTTAGAGCTGGAAAATGCCTCTGAAGCCAAGATATGGGCTCTGAAATTTCTTGTGTTTCTATAGTCAAGTCATTTAGCCTCTCTGATATTCAGTTTTCTCATTGGTAAAATGGGAATGAATGAATGAGTGAAGGAATGCATTTATTCATTATATGCTTACTATGCATCAAAAACTGTGCTAAGCATTGGTAATACAAATAGAAAAAAATCAAGACAGGTCTAACTCTCAAGGAGTTCACAACTGAATTGAGGGAGACAAGACAGAGAAAAAAAGGTTCACTTGCAAGGCAGAGAGAAAAGCCTGCAAGTCCTAAGGGATCAAGGGTAGAATGGATGACAGGGCCCATGGGTCCATCAAATAACATTGCCCAAGGCTCTAGAGAAGGGAGTACATGACAAAACCTGGAGGAACTTAGAATGTTGTGGCCCAGTGGCCTCCATCTCACCAGAAGGATTCCAGTTAATGATTTCCATCTCATACAAGTGGTATGAGCCATCATCTTGCTTTTCCTAACAAGACCTCATGGGGTCTGGCTGGTCAAAGTCAGGAAATGGAGCAAAGGTATGGTAGGAGGAGTGTAGCCAGTAGACTTGCCACAGTAGCACCATGGGCTCTGAGCATGACCTATCACAGCAAGTTGTTGTGAGGAAATTATTTTGAAGGCCTGAAAACCCTATATAAATCTAAACTATTGGCCTTAAAGCCTTATTGTCTGGTCTAAGATATGAATGAACAGAGGCCCACAGAGATGAAATGATTTACCCAAACTCACTGAGTTAATTAACAAAAAAGCTGGGCCCAGAACTCAAAAATTCCTGGCTCTTTGTCCAGTATTCTTTCTACTACAATACCTATTAACCTCTCTGTACTTAAATTTTCTTATCTGAGAATTAGATAGAATATTATCTACCCAACATTCTTTGCAGAGAAATTGCAGGTGTTGGTAACAATTAAAATGTTTCAAGAAGAATTGAGACAAATTCATAATGGAAGATCTATTATGGCTTAAGGTGCAGTTAAATAGCAAAGTGGTGGAGTTCTGGGCCCTGGAGTCAGCAGATTCATCTTCCTGAGTTCAAATCTGGCCTTTCTACTTGTGTGACCCTGAGCAAGTCACTTGACCCTGTTTGCCTCATTTCCTCATCTGTAAAATGAGCTAGAGAAGGAAATGGCATTTCAGTATCTCTGCTGAGAAAACCCCAAATGGGGTCATGGAGAGTCAGACGTGACTGAAAAACTCACAAGAGTAAAAAGTGTCAGAAGTAGATTGTGAGCCCACACTGACTTCAGACTCTTTCTTCTGAACCAATCTACTTCCCATCATCTAGACTCTGACATCAGCTGCCATTGTAAAATGAGGGAGTTGGGCGAGATCATCTCTATTGTCCCTTCCAACTTGTAGTTCTAGTCTATGATTCTATGGAACCATTCCTCTATGCCCCTAGAATCTGAGCTAGATGGACTAGGACTTTTCTAGGATGATACTTATGTTTTTCAGGTAAAAATAGGATAACATTATGTGAAATTGCTTTGCAAACAAAAAAGCACATCTCAAGTATGAGGTATGATGATCAGAAAGAAGCAAGAAAATAAGAAAGGAATATTAAACTTCATTCTATTAATCATTTCACAAAAGCTATCTTTCTGAGCCCAGTGAGCCAGACCCACACCCACCCTCATATGGTGCTATTCACATGATACAATCACATCTACCTACCCTGACACATGCATACACACACACATAAACACACACACACATTTGGGGTGTGAATGCAGTAAAATGACTTCAATTTCCTAATCCACAGAAATGTCACCACAAGGTATTGTTCACAGTCCTTAATCAAAGAATTATGAAGTGTTCTCATGTACACTTAATGAAATTAGATTTTAGATGAACTATTTCTGGTTTTATTTGCGTGCCATTATTTCTAGGTATAATGTCCCTTACTGAAACTTAGAATAATTCTGGCAAAGTTGGTTCTCTTTCCAAACCACTTTCTTCTGTCTTCAATTTGACCCCTTTTCCTTATGACAGTCTACTCTCTCTCTCACTCTCTCTCTCTCTCTCTCTCTCTCTCTCTCTCTCTCTCTCTCTCTCCGCCCCCCTCCCCTTCTCTCTCTTTCCCCCCTCCCTCCTCATATCTCTCTATCCCTCTCCATCTCTCTCTCTCTCTCTCTCTCTCTCTCTCTCTCTCTCTCTCTCGCCCCCTCCCTCCCTCCCTTCCTCCCTTCCTCCCTTCCTCCCTCTCGCCCCCTCCCTCCCTCCCTTCCTCCCTTCCTCCCTTCCTCCCTCTAGTTTATCTCCCTCCTTCATTCTTCTCAGTTTCTTCAGCAGTCCTGGCCTAAAAGGAAAATCCTAGAGATCAGATGTCAGGAACAAATGAGATATATGACCCAATGGCCTTAAAGGACCTTAGAGGACTTTGGGCTTTAAGGTAGCTCAAGTGGTTGAAAGTAGTCTTGGGTCATCACCCCAAACTTGATAATACCTCAGTGTTATTATTTGCTCCATGGCACCTCCTTCTGTGGCTGTGGATTAGGGGTATAGTTAATGTGAGGCCCACTGTCCTACACACAGAAGCACAATGGATAGACAGAATGCTGGGCCTGGAATTAGAAAGACTTGAAATAAAAATGGCCTCAGACACAATAGCTCAGTGACTCTGAGCAAGTCCCTTAAACTCTTTGCCTCAGTTTCCTCAACTATAAAATGGGGATAATAACAGCACCTGCCTCCCAGGATTGTTGTGAGTTTCAAATAAGATCATATTTATATAAAGTACTTAGCATCATGCCTGGCACATAGTAGGTGCATCATAAATGCTTATTCCCTTCCCTTCTCCTTAATAAATATCTGCTCAGTTGAAGTGTCAAACTGATTCAGTGCTACAGGATTTGTCCTTTTCCTGCCCCCATGACTTAGAAATGCAAGGGCCACCAGTGGTCACCACCACCCCCTTATTTTACAGATGAGGAAACTGAGACCCAAATAGGATAAATGACTTGCCCAAGGTCGCACAGGTAAGTGATCATACCCAAATAAAACCTTAGTCCTCTGAGTATAAATCCAGTGCTCTTCCCACTGGGCATTGATACATCTCAGTGATACATCCAATTTCTAAGGATCCTAGTGTAGGAGGAGTGGGGAAATTTTGGATAATATTTTTAAAGTACTTATCATAATGATTGCCATGTTTTAGTCACTTAAATGTTTGTTTCCTTACTTTGGGTCTCAGTTTTTTCATGTTAAATGAGGTTGTTGGGCAAGATGGCAACTAAAGTCCTTTCCAAAATTTTATGCTCTATCTGAGAAACCAGGCTAATATTGGTGCTACAGACCATACAGGGTTTTATGTGGATTAAATGTGCCCCACAAAGCATTTTAGTGTAGCAAAAGGGGCATTAGACCAAGAGTTTACCAAGACAGGTCTAAGTCTCTTACTGACCAGATGTCTGACTTTTGGCAAATCTCTTTATCTCTTTAAGCCTCACCTGTCTCATCCACAAGGGTAGGGGGGCTGACCACTTGATCTTTTAAATTTCTCCTAGCTTTAGGTACTATACAAATGTGACATTCTAATTAAGAGAAAACCTGATCTGGGGAAATTCCCTTACTCCTCCAATAGTAAGATTCTTATAAATTGGATGAATCATTGTACTTTGGGATGACAACTAGATTTATACTTAGAGTACTATGACTTTATTTGGATATGACCATTTTCTTGTGTGACCTTGGACAAGTAATTTATTCTACTTCAGTCTCAGTTCCCTCATCTGCAAAATAAACAGGGGCAGGGAAGGAGAATGGATTAGATGGTCTCTGGGGACCCTTGCATTTCTAAATCATGGGGCAGGAAAAGGACAAATCCTATAGCATTAAATCAGTTTGACACTTCAACTCAAGAGATATTTAATAAGGAGAAGAGAAATGGAACCTACTGTATGCCAGGCACATTATAAAAATATTATTTTATTTGATCTTCATGATAATTCTGGGAGGCAGGTTCTATTATTATCCCCATTTTACAGATGAAGAAACTGAGGCAGATATGTTAAGTGACTGACCCAGGGTCACATAGCTAGTAAATGCTGTATTTTAGGATTGGGAGGCTAGATTTTAATTTGGGACTTCTTCCTGATTCCAGGCCCAACATTCTATACATGGCACCACCTGGCTATCTTTACCAAAGAGATGAGGTGATTTGGCAGTGGTCACACAGCTAATAAGTATGAATCTATTCCAAGTCCTTTGACTCCAGTTACTTCACTCTTTCCCACTATATAATGCTGCCTTCCACTAACAGCTGCTACAATAAGTCATTCAACAAACATTGACAAAGTACCCCTCATGTACAGAGCCCTGTGCTGAATGGAGTCTGATGTGCTGACTTCAAATGAAGCATATTTATGTTTTCCGTTGCAACGCACCCTGGGTTTGTTTGTGGACTGAAGGTTTGGTGTCAACCCTGTCAACATAATTCATGACACATCTTTTTATGGCCCCCTAAATATACTTGGTAGAGCCCTGTAATACAGCTCATACCTGGAGTGACATTCAAAGTCATTCCAAGTAAGAACTATTCAGAGAACACTAGACTAGTGTAGCAGCAACCACACTGGCATACCCAGAATGGCTGCTAGCACAGGTTCTCAGATTTGCTTTACTAGGACAGATAACTGAGGGTTTTTAAACAAGCTTTTCAAATTACATTCACAAGTTCAGGGGGAAAGTCGGCACCCAGAACTTCAGAGAAAATACAAGTAGAGAAATAAAGACCAACAAACAGGGCTCTGACTGCCTGAATCAAAGCAATATTACTATATAATTTACATACATCCCTAGGTCGGGAGAACCTTTACATCTGAGCAGTCAGAGAGCTCTGAACACATGGCCACTCAGAATCTCAACCAGGGAATCACAAGATCCTTCTCATAAGCGAGCCCCAAAGCAAAATGCCAACTCAGAGGATATATACACTTCTCAGAGCCAGACGGCATCACAACCCTTGTGACTCAGTGCCTAATTAGAAATTAGCAAAAGGTGTGAAAGCCTCCCTACAAGTAAGCCTCCCTTAATGGGCCCCACATGAGGCCTATTAATGGGTGGGGAAGCTCTTAAATCCCATTAACATTAGAACTAGGCACAGAGTTCAGTTATTGCAACACTCCAAATAACTTGTCTGATGAAGAAGGATGACATGATGGAGTGGAACCAAAGCACTGAAGCTAGGGCCAGAGAACATGGACTTCAATTTCAGTTCTGACACTTGCAAATCATTTATGTGACATGGGGATCACTAGTCCTGACCTCGTTGTCCTCATTTGTCATATGAGGATTGACCCAGTAGTCCCTAAAATTCCTTCTAGCTCTAAAATCTTAAGAGGCCTATGAAGGCACTTGGTGGAATGGTGGATAGAGTTCTGGACTTGGAGTCAGGATGATCTGAATTTGAATCCTGCCACAGATACTGGTTGGATGTGTGACGTCAGGCAAGTCATTTACCTTCAGCCTTGGCTTCTATATGTGTGAGATGAGAATATTAACAGCACCAACTTGCCTCAGACACTGTGTGAGTATGGACAGGCCACTTAATTTTGCTTAGCCTCAGTTTTCAACACTATAAAATGGAAATATTAACAGCATCCACCTTAAAGGGGTATCATGAGGACCAAATGAGATAATGTGTATAAAATACTTTGCAAACCTTATAATGTTATGTAAATATCAATGACTATTATTGTCTATATAGTAATACCAGAACTTGCAACTAAAGGATAGAATCATAGTAAGGATCCAATATAATTCATCCTATTTTTAGAAGAATGTACTTAGATTGACATTTCCTTTTCAACACTATGGAAGAAAAGAAGGAAACAAGTATTTATTAAGTTCCTACCACATACAAGACACTGTGGTAAGTGCTTTACCAATGTTAGCAAATTTGATCCTCACAACAACCCTAGATGAAAGGTGTTATAATTATCCCCATTTTGCAGTTGAGGAAACTAAGGTAGACAGAGGTTAAGTGATTTGTCTATGGGCACATACTTACTTAGTTTAGTATCCAAGGGAGGATTCGAACCCCTGAGAGATGGTTATCAAATCTCTGCCAATATACAACCAGTGACAGGCAGCTCCCTTCCTACATAAAATGGGACACCCAGAAATAAATCAAATGTGCCAGATGTGGTTGTACACACACACACGCGCGCGCGCACACACACACACACACACACACACACACACATGCACGTGCGTACCCAGTTTAATTCAATTAAATTCAACAAACTTTAATTAAAGTCTATTATCAAACTTGGCTAAGTGACCCTCATTTATTAAATGCCTCCTCTGGGCCAGCATGACTGTCAGAGGTGGCGTAGGTTAGTAAATAGAAAACTGGCCTCTAAGCCAGGAAGATGAGGGTTAAGCTTGACCTCTGACTCATTCTTGCTTTGCAAGACTGATGAAGTCACTTAACATCCTCTAGGTGTTCTGGACAATTGTCTAAGACTATCAGTTTCAGAGGAGGTAAAATCTAATTTACCTCAACTGGAAAGGGGAGTTTGCTCACTTGGGAGTTCCCTCTACCATCAAAACAAACAAACAAACAAAGAACATTGGTCTAGTTCCCATCTCTAGACCACTATGTTCTAAACATTATACTGGGTGCTTGGGGTACAAAGATAAAAAAAAAGTACTGTCTCTGTAGTTAGAGGATAAGGCTTCAAATTTTACTTGTGATGAATACTAACTTTGAGACCTTGGACAAGTCACTTGCTTCCTATGTCTGTTTCCTCATCTGTAAAATGGGATGATTAGACTAAATGAGCTCTCAAGTCCCTTCCAGCTACATACTTATCATCAAGAAGGGGTTGGAGGTCAGGACAGGAGAAAGGCTAGAACTGAGTCAATCAATAAAATTACCCTTATCTCCCTTAAAGTGCCAAGATGTCTCTCTTTCTCTGATACTTTTGCCAAGTGAGAACACTTCTTGACTAAATTAATCAATCATACTCTTTAGACTAAGTACAGAGAATGACCTTGATCAATTTCAATATCCTTGAAAGTTATTGGATGAAATGGTATGATGTTATGCAGGAAGCATGTTTAGATGATTAAGGAAATTTGTGACACTCTGTGGGCTGTCTATAAAATAGAAAGCCAAATTGAAACCTATGAATTCAAGCAGCTAGTAACTCCAGGGGGAAGATTTCTAGACCTTCCCTGAAAAAGAATTGCTAAGTGGAATAGGAAGAGCCCCTGGTCCCTGCCTGGGTCTCTGACACCCAGCTTCACCCATCCTCCACATGGCTGGAGGACCCCCTTCCTAACTTGAGAAGGCCAGAGGATTATGATCTTTCTTCAACACCTTTCTTAATGGCAGGAGCTGACAGTGGGTTCTACATTGGTAGCTGAGCACACACTAGACACTGAAAAAAGGGCAACTTTAAGACTCTACCAAGAGTCTAGCAGAAAAGCTTCCCCTAATCTAAAGGGAGCTTCCTGAGTGACCCAAGAAGGGGAGAAAAGGATTTCCAGCATTCAAGAGTTTTAAGTGACCTTTTGTTACATGTATTGTGAGGTTGAGTTAGACTCTGTATGTACCAGTGTCCTAGACTTCTGAGGGGATGTTTAGTATTTACTGTTTCTTAATATAAATTCCTTTTGGTTTGTTTTTTTTTTTATTTTATTTATTTTTGTTACATTTTAAGTTCTGAATTGTCTCCCTCTCTCCCCACCCAGCACTAAGAGAATGCTAGAAACTCCCTTTTGAAAGCTAATTAAGCTTGAATGATTAACTGATATTGACTGGTCATCAATGGGGACAGCATACTTGTGGGGACATGCCAATTATGGCATTAGAAATAAAAATAATCCCTCAGGGATACCCCTAGATTCTGAGAGGCCAAGTAGCAAACCTCTGGGGATGAAACTTGCCAGAGGAGATGGGACACTCACCAGAGTGCACGATCATAGACAAAAATGTAAAACAGTCTCTATCTCCTAGGAGTTTACTTTTTGTTGTTATTCAGTTGTTTTCCAGTCATGTCTGACTCATCCTGACATTTGGGATTTTCTTAGTCAAGATACTATAGTGGTTTGCCATTTTCTTCTCCAGTCCATTTTACAGATGAGTAAATTAAGGCAAACAGGGGTAAGTGACTTGTCCAGGGTCAATCAGCTAATAAGGGTTTGAGGCCAGATTTGAACTCCAGAAGATGAATCTTTGTGATTCCAGGCCCAGCACTCTACCCACTGTGCCATCTAGTAGTCAGGAATTTACATTTTGCTGGATGGATAATATAACTACATAGATAAGTAAATTATGAGGTTGTTAGGAGAGAGCACCAACAAGTAGGAAGATCAGGAAACACTTCCTTCGACAAATTGACACCTAAGTTGAGTCTCAAGAAAATAAGATTCTAAGATGCAGAGGGGAAGATGGGGTGCATTTCAGATTTGGGCACCAGCCTGTATGGACACAGGAAATAGGACACCCAATTCCAAGAAAAGACAGGAAGCCATTCTGGCTGGAACAAAAGGAGATAGACATAGGCTGGAGTCAAAACTGTGAAGAATAAAAACAGGCCCATTGTTGCCAGGCTCAACAATCACTGTCTTGAAGAGAGCGTCCAGATGTTTTTTCCTGTTCCACTAGACATTTCTTAGTCCTTCTTAATCTCTTTCAGAGTATTTGCAAGATGCCATGATTTGAGGAGTTTCTTTCATGGTAATTCTTGAATTGTTGAAAGCTGGAGATTGTACCATTATCTCCTCTTGGTGTTTTGTGCATAGTAGGTTGTTGAATGGATGAGTTAATCAAGTAATGTCGGGCTCCTTCAAAGGGCCCTCTGCTTCTGAACACTGTCCTCCTGGATGGAAATGAAAGTAAACTGCATTAAAAATTATTGTGACACATAAAAATTCATTCCTCTGAGGAAAACATCCCTAAAATAACATCCTCTAAATCATTCTGCCACAAGGCTCATGGGCTGCTCCCTGTAAACTAGATCCATTGCTCCCCAATGAACAAATATCATCAATTAAAGCCAGTTCATCTTCCCATTAGCTTTTGTTCTTTGACTTCTCAAAATTCAGGCAAGAGTGATAGCACAGATTATGGCACAGTGCTAAGATCGTGGGGACTAGCCCAATTTCTTAAGGTTCTGAAATTAGCTATTGCAAGCTGCCTAATAGAAAAGATGGGGAAAATATATATCCCTTCAGTGAGCACCAGTGTAAACTGGATAATGGTAAGAAATACGCCCTGCTCTAACTTCACATAAATATCTCCTTACTGTAGATAGTCTGCTTTAATCATGATGAAAGGCGAAGCAGTGGACTCTACAGAAGCGATGTGTTTTAATTTGTAATTGTTTCCATCCTCATTTTCATGCTTCTGCTCCACTGACAGGCTCCCCATGTTTAAATCAGTATCGTCCTTTTTGTTCAAGGTTAAGAATAAAATTCTGAAAAGGATACGATAAGTTTCATAAAAAGACTGTAAGAAAAAAGTTAAGGACCAGATGATGTAAAAAGGGGCCTTCAGCATTGCCAGAAAGATGGGACAGTACTGTAACAGAGAAAAATAACAATAAAACAGCTCACTTACCAAGTGGGATAGGGCTCGTTTATGCATAGGCAGAATAGATGTATACTATACATGACAGGGCTCTAGGAGCTAGAAAGCCACTGGGTAGTTGGAAGAATGTCAGATTTGGAGTCTGAGGCCTTACGTTTAAAGCTTGGCTCTATTTAGAGCCTGTGTGACCTCATATAAGTCATCTAGCCTCTTTGGGTATCAGTTTCTTTTTTGTTTGTTTTTTGGATGGCATGGGATTAAGTGACTTGCCCAAGGTCACACTGCTAGTTTTTGTGTTAAGTGTCTGAGGCTGGACTTGAACTCAGGTCCTCCTGACTCCAGAGCCGGTGCTCTACTCACTGCGCTACCTAGCTGACCCTGAGACTCAGTTTCTTGAGCTTAAAAATGAAGGGGATGGTTTCAATGATGTCACAATATAATACCTATAAGTCTTTTCTCACTTACAGATGAATTAGCTTACAATCCTTAAAGTTTTTCAGACTGGAGAATCCTTCCTAGATAGTAAGCTTCTTGATGGCAGGAATTTCATCTTCTTGATCTTGCTATTCCATAGGACTAACAAGTGTAAAGTGTGGTGGTGGTAATAGAGGTCGTGGTGTATGTATGTGTGTTTGTGTTTGTGTGTGCGTGTGTGTGTGTGTGTGTGTTGCCTGTGTATCTACATGGGTCTATCTAGATGCAGCTCAAAGGGAAGCATGAATAGATATCTCTAGAGTTTCTTTAGCTCATCCTTCTCCAAGGAAGCCTTTGATTCTCACCAGAAGGGGGAAGCAGGAGTTAGGCCACCGTTCTCCTCAATGAAAGTGGGTACTGGACTAGACATATCTGTCTTCCCCCTTCAATATTGTTAGTCTAGAAGAAATAATTTCTAGGTTCAAACTGAGATCCTGATGGCTATCCTTTAAAAGGGAAGGGGTGGCCCAAGCTATATATCCAACACTTGACGACCTTTCCACCAAATGCTATTTACACACACACACACACACACACACACACACACACACACACCAATTAAATAGCACAAATTAATAAGTACACAATAAGAAAAAATAAATTAACGGACACAAAGAGTACAAAAAATGCATTTATCTAAACTGATTGCAGACAAAAATCAGAGAATAAAAAATGAGAATACACCAGATAAATACACAGAGTGAATGAGTTCTATCACTTGGAGAAGGATACCTCAGCTCACCCAAGAAAAGAGCAAAGATCTCACCCAAGGGGAAATTCCCTGCCTCTCTACTAGAGACTGGGAATATGGGAGAAGGACATTGAAGTGTTGGCTCCTCTATATGTTGGCTTCTTTCCAAAGTCTGGACCCTTCAAAGGCCCGAAGAGAATCTGAAACAAAATGTCTTCTCTCTTGAGACTGGAAGCCAAAAGGGCTGGGTCTGTCTTCTCTCTCAAACCTTCACGAACTCCAGACACTCCATTCCTCATGCAGGCACTGAAGCATTAAATCATCTGTCTACAGCAGTGAAGAGAGTCCTATGGGCTTTGAGCCATGGTTACACAAGGTATGTTATCTCCTCACTGCATCTGGGGCCATCTCCAGTCATCCTGACTTATGTCTTGCCACTGAACTCTGATGACCCTGGAGAAGAGAGTGAGGCTGATGGCTTTGCACAGCCCTTCCTCATTTGACTCCAATTCACTTGCAAGTCAAAAAATCACCCTTCTGGTGTCATTGGTGCTCTTCAAGATGGAAGGACAAATAACAAACAACATGCAAGGCATGCTATTAACAGCAGGTGCTAAATATGTATTTGAGCTTTAAATGAAGTTTTCATTAAGACTTCGATCTTAATTTCATTACCAATATCTCCCTGGGAGGGGGAAATCACACAGAACTATTATCAATCACTTATGCCTCAGTGTGAATGAAGTTAAGGGTCTGTCTTAAGAATAAGTTTTATTGAAAGGGGAAAGAGCTTGAATTTATTGGTATCAGAGGAATAAGGGTTAGAAAGAGAGATGTCACTGAAGATGAACTTCAATCACTTCCTCATCTTATAATATGCTGTTCCTGATTAAGAGCCTATTATCTGTCCCACATTGCTTTGAGAGGTGATCATCCAGTCTATAGATTATCTAGGTTTTCAGCTTCTCTTTATTATTTTTTGTGATAACTTCTTGATTTCTTTCATTTTTATTCTATTAATATTCTTTTCTTTTCTTAGATCATTACTTTCTAATGACTCCCCTGGCAGTAGAACCCTCCTTTGTAACAAGAACATTCAAGTAAAATACGTTTACTAACCCATTGACTTTGTCTGTTTCCATACCTATAGTCTACTACCTCTATTCCTATAAGTGGAAAGCATGTTTTGTTATCAGTTCCCCTCAGTTCAAGAGTGGATATTGCATTGATCAGAGTTTCTAGGTCTTTTAATATTATTTTCCTTCCCATTATTGTGTTCATCATGTTTTTCTGATAGCTGCTTACTTTATATAACCAATTCATACAAATATTCCCCCATTGCTTTTAATTCTTCATATTCATGATTTCTCATGGAAAACAAAATTCCATTGAATTAATTTGCAATGATTTGTTCCACAATACCTCCAAATGATAGATACCCACCTAGTTCTTTGCTACTACAAAAATCAAGTTTATAATTTTTGTCTAGATGGGATCTCTTCTTCTGTCTTTGCTTCCCTGGGGCATGAGCCTACAACTGGTATTGGTAGATTATCTTAATTCATAGCAATTGTCAAATAGACCTGGGCGAGAGGAAAGAGATGATGGTGAACCTTAGTCAAGCCTCTGGATGAGTAGTGAACAGCACTAACTGAAATCATAAGGTTTTAGGGATTTCCTATGGTTACCCATCCCTTAGGCTTTTGTCTCCCTCAAAATTCTATGTAAACGTGAGTAGTGATTAGAAAACACTGAGTTAAAAAAAAACACTGAGTTAGAGAGAAAATCTTCAGTTGGTCCCAGTTACTTAAAACAAAATAACACAACCAGAACCTGGGGCCAAATGATTTAATGGGGGGGGGGGGGGAATGGAGGTTGAAAGAATCCACTGATCACCTCCTAAAAAAGATCCCAAAATGAAAACTCCTAGGAAATATTATAGCCAGGTTCTGGAGTTCCCAGATCAAGGAGAAATATTACAAGCAGCCAAGGAGAAACAATTTGAATATTGTAAAAACATGATCAGGATAACACAGGATCTGGCAACTTCTACACTGAGGGATTGAAGGGATTGGAATATGATATTCCAGAGGTAAAAGGAACTGGGATTAAAATAAAAAATCACCTACCCAGAAAAACTGAGTATCATGTTTCAGGGGAAAATGTGGTCATTTGGTGGAATAGAGGACTTTCAAGCATTCTTGATGAAAAAACCAGAGTTGAATAGAAAATTTGACTTTCAAATACAAGAAGCAAGAAAAACATGAGAAGGTAAACAGGAAACAGAAATCATAAGGAACTAAAGTTGAACTATTTACATTCTTACATGGAAAAATGATAATTGTAACTTAATGAAACTTTTCTCAGTATGAGAATAGTTGAAGGGAATATAAATGTGTGTATGTGTATATGCATGGATGCATACATATATATAAGGTGAAATATATATAAAAGGTGAAATCAAGAGGTGAGAGAGGAATATAATGAGAGGAGATTGGGAGAGACAGAATGGGGCAAACTATCTCATAAAGAAGAGGCAAGGGAAAATGGGTACAATGGAGGGGAAGAACAAGAAGGGAAAAGGGAATGAGTCAACCTTTTTCTCATTGAATTTAGCTTAGGGAGGGAATAGCATAAACACTAAATAGGGTATCTCACCCTACAGGAGAGTAGAGGGGAAGGGTATGAGAGGGGGGATAATGGAAGGGAGGGCAGGCTGGGGGGGAGGGAAGTTGGAAGCACCCACTTTTGAAAAGGGACAGGATCAAAGTAGAAAATATAACAAGGGGGGGTGGGATAGGATGGAGGGAAATATAGCCAGTCTTTCACAATATATCAACTATGGAAATGTTTTGCTTAGGTACACATGTACAACCTATATTGAATTGCTTATCTTCCCAGTAAGAGTGGGTGACAAGGGGGGAAGGAAGGGAAAGAATCTGTAGTTCAAAGTTTTAAAATCAAATGTTTAAAATATATATACTATTATTACTATTACTTTATATGCAACTGGGAAACAAGATATACCAGCACTGGGGCATAGAGATCCACCATGCCCACCATGCCCTACTGGAAAGTCAGAGGGGGGATGGGGGAAAATATAGGAGAGAGCAGATTGGGGGAGGCAATTGATTCAGTGGGATTGCTATTTTGGGGTGGTGGGTAGGGGGAAAATGGGGAGAAAATTTGTATCTCAAATCTTGTGGAAATGAATGGTGTAAACTAAAAAATAAAAAAGAGAGGGAAAAAAAGATCAGTCTGTGAAATCATTAAAGAATAGTCATCTTTCAGATATAACCCCTCCAGGGGTGATCATGAAGAAGACAAAGGAAAACTGTTACAATGGAGGGGGAGAACAGGAAGGCAAAAGGGAATGGGTCAATCTTACTTTCATTGAATTTTGCTTAGGGAGGGAATGACATACACACTAAATAGGATATCTCACCCTACAGGAGAATAGGGGGGAAGAAGATGAGAGGGGGGATGATGGAGGGGAAGGAAGGTTGAGGTTGAGGGGGATAGAAGTTAGAAGCACACACTTTTGAAAAGGGACAGGGTCAAAGTAGAGAATAGAATAAGTGGTGGTGGGATAGGATGGAGGTAAATATAGACAGCCTTTTTAATATATCCACTATGGAAATGTTTTGTGTAGCTACAGGTGTTCAACCTATATTGAATTGCCTGTCTTCCCAGTGGGGGTGGGTTATGAAGGAGGAAGGGAAAGCATCTGGAACTCAAAGTTTTAAAATCAAATGTTTAATACACACACACACACATACACACACACATATATGTATATATATACATATATAACATATATGTGTATATATACATATATAACATATATGTATATATATGTATATATATACATATATAACATATATAATTTTTTTACATGCGACTGGGAAATAAGATAAACAGGCACTGGGGTAGAGAGATCCATCTTGCCCCACTGAAAAGTCAGAGGGGGAATGGGAAAGGATATAGGAGAGAGCAGATTGGGGGAGGGCGTATACAGTGAGATCACTGTTTGGGGGTGGTGGGTAGGGGAAAGACAGGGAGAAAATTTGTAACTCAAAATCTTGTGGAAATGAATGATGTAAACTAAAAACAAACATAAAATTTAATTTAAAAATTAAAAATATATATGTAAAAGCTATAAAATGTTATGTAATTGTAGGTTATTATTGCCAAAAACATATCTTGCTCAGATTTCAAAGGATGCTTCTTGGTACTAGCATGTTGGATCTGGTTAGCACTTCTCCATGATTCCTGATTTTACAGGTGTTCATCATGTCCCCATTTAGTCTTTTTCTTTCCAAACAGGATATTTCTTATCTTTATGATCTTCACGTTGGTCTTGTGCCATAGTTTTAGTCATTATTAGCTCCATTTCAAATATGGAGAAATTGAGGCACAGAGCAGTACAAAAGATCAAATACTCTCCTACAAGTCACTGGGCACTCTGCCTGCCTCTCCTGTCACCCAATACCAACAAATTTCTTGTTCCTGTCTTCAGTCTGAATGAGGTTACTCTTTATTCCATCATGACAAAACTTGAAGGCCATATCAGACATTCTTGGACATAGGATTCTATCTTTTTGCTTTCCATATCCTTGGGGGTCAGCTTAGTCCCCTAGAAGAAAATGCTTTGGCTCTAATGGCTTATGTTTCAGGATACCAATGCCATTAATTAATTACGCTAGCCTATAACTTTGGTACCTAGCAATTTGCATGTTCCTGTGGAGTAATTACACTGAGTGGATCCAAGAGCAATTATCCTCTAACCTGCACAGCAGAGAAATAATCATGTATTTGCTTCAGCCTGGTACAATCCTCACTGTGTTTCCGCTACATTGACGTGTGACAATTATTACTACAATGTAAATATGAAGTTGAGAAAGAGCATAATATTTGTCTCTTCATCATAAACAGAATGTTTCATGGGTTACAGGGGCAGTAGGAATTATAAGTTGAAAGAGTGAATATGAATGAAACAACATCACACCCTTCTCAGCCCAGGAGTCATACCTTGACTAAGTGGAACCCTCAATTAACTGGAAGTTAGGAGTTACATTGTACTTTGAGAAGAAAGATGTTAATCATGAGAAAACTAGGTTATAAAAGGAACTAAGGGAAGGAGTGGCAGGTTGGGTGAAGGTAAATTTCTGGGTAAAAATACCTTAGGCCAACTGCATGCTGACACCAAATATAAGTTCATGATCTAGAGAGATCAAAGCAATGAAGTTAATAACATTATTATTACAACAATAATAAACCATTTTATTAAACATAAACAAGCAATAAATAAACATTCTGCATGGGTATATATGTACCTTCTCTAGATTTCTATAAACCAATTACACATAGCTTAGTAAAAATAGCCCATTCAAGAATAAAACATTCATCAAATTTGAAGAGCTATTCTTCCTTCTTGATACCAGTTCATGTAAGGTACCCATCCCACCCTCCACCTAAAAAAAAGTCTTCATATATTCTTCATACATTTAGCTTCTCCCCAGCAGACTCCATGACTAGAGGTTATCTGTGCATGTGAACACTGCAGAGTCAATCCAGTCTCTCTGGGCCCAAGGCCTAGGTAAAAGAAATAAATCCTAAAGCAATTAAAGTTCACCAAAAGACTCTTTTTAGATCCCACCTTTGTTCTTGAACATCTATTTAAAATTCTAATTTAGTCAGTCTCAGCCACCAGCCAGAACCCGATTTCTTTACTGACATTTGTTTGTTTTTGTTGTTATTCTCTTCTACTGTCCATTTTCAGTTCCAGAGATCTGAACAAAAGTGGGTGTCTTAGCTCTGTCTATAAGCCCTAATCACAGACACCATATCTGCTGATAGCCATTTAGTATAAAGGTGCCAATCTGCAATGACACACATCGACCAGTGGGATCCCAAACAAGACCTTGCATTCCAAGGGCTTATGACAATGAGACCACCCTTTCCTAAACCCCTCATCTGGAGCTTGGCACATAGGACTCTAGCACCCATAAGAGAAAGGGTGCAACCTTTAGCAATGGAATATACTGACATAAAAAGGACTCTGGACCTCCTGAGGTCAAATCCTGGTCCTACTATTTGTTACATGTGTGACCTTAGATAAGTGATTTAACCTCACTGGACCTCAATTTCCTCAACAGTAAAATGAAGGCGTGAGACTAGATGACCTCTACTGTCCCTTTCAGTTCTAAATCTATGATCTTGTGTTCCACAGGCCCTGTGGTTCTTGTGATATGAAGAGATGCAAACCAGACTACAATCATTGTCTCAGGCTCAGTGTCAATACACTGACATGTAGAGAAGGTAGGTGATCCCAATGTTCTGGTTCTGTTCATCTCTGCCCTAAAGGGAAAGGAAGCTGTTTCTCCTCCAGCCTTAGGAACAAACCCACTAGACATGCTGATGAACAAATGAAGATCTTTAAGAGCCTCTGGGGCATCATCATTCTAAAGATTTAGCAATGGAAATGAAGTGAAGCTGTAACACATGAAGGTGATTAGACTGAAAGCTTGGTGATGGTGTCTTACTACTCAAGTTTAGCATCATACACAACCCAAATTCCCATCATCTCAAAAAAGAGAAAATCAACTCAGCTAGGAAAATTAAGCCTTCCCAGCTATGGATTTAGCCTTATCTAGACTGAAGTGAAAGTTGTCATCTTCAGGAATATTAGACAAAGAAGATACATCATTGAGATCACCTCTAAAGCCCCTGTGAGTTCCCAGATTCTAAAATTCTCAAATTTATTTGATGACTATGAAAACTAATGGGGTTTTAGCCCAACAGAAGTAGATCTAAGCTTACTTTGAGTGATAATATAGTCAATCTACTCTCTGGAAGGGAGATGGCATTTCATAGAATTCTGGTAGTAGAACACTTATATAGAACTGGAGAAAATAATTACTTCATTTGACCTAAAAGAAAATAAGACAGTAGAGGGCCAGGTACTCTAGGTTAGCCTTGACCAACCTTTTACCATCTGTGGTATGCTCATAAACTTCACTGGGGAGGACTGGGAAGTGGTAAATAGGGAGATATTCCCTATGTTATATCTAGCCACTTACTAGTTCAGCCATCTACCCATCTATTACTCTATTACCACCCTCATTTACACTATATACTCAGTTCAATAAATATTTGTTAAGTAGCAACTTCATAGTATGTAGAACACAAACAAGTATAAAACATCTTTTCTCAGGGAGTCTTCCAACATGTTGTAACAGAATCATGAAAAGGACAACAATAAGAGAGACTATGGCGCAGTGGACAAAAGTTAGGATGACTCGGGCTCAAATACCACCTTCTACATAGACTGACTCTGTGAGTCTGACTGAACAAGTAACTTCACTCTCTATGCTCCAACAAGCAACTCTCTAAGATGTGTTTCAGAGTAGGTCCTAATCTGCATCGACATAGTTCCTTGCCAGGAATTCCCTACACCAATGAAATCACAGATGATGATGATGATGAAGATGAAGATGATGATGATGATGATGATGATGATATATTCTTTGGAATTTTCAAAATTATTTCCTATACATTTTCTCCCTTGATCCTTACAACAGCCCTATGAAGGATTCAGGTGTAAAAATTGAGGGTTAAAGAGGCTTTGTAAATTGCCCAAGTCCCCAAAGTAAGTAAGTGGTGATGCTGGGACTACAATTCAGTCTTCTCATTAAAAGTTCAGTGTTCTACCTGCCAAGACAAACCCAGGAACTATATGAACACAATTACAAAACACTTTTCTCACAAATAAAGACAGATCTAAACAATTGGAGAGATATTAATTACTTATGGGTAGGCTGAGCCAATATAATAAAAATGACAATTCTACTTAAGTTAATGTATTTATTCAGTGTCATACCAATCAAATTACCAAAGAATTATTTTGTAGGACTAGAAAAAATAATAACAAAATTCATCTGGAAGAACAAAAGGTCAAGAATATCAAAGGAATTAATGAAAAAAATGTGAAGGAAGGTAGCCTAGTAGTTCTAGATTTCAAACTATATTGCAATCATGAAAACAATCTGATACTAGTTAAGGAAAATAGTGGCACATCAGTGGAATAGATTAAGCACACAGTACATAGGAGTAAATGACCCCTGTAATCTAGTGATTGATAAACCCAAAGATCCAAGCTTTGGAGACAAGAGCTCACCATTTGACAAAATTTGCTGGGAAAACTGGAGAGAAATATAGCAGAAACTAGGCATAAACCAACATATCACACCATATGATAAAATAATGTCAAAATGGATAAATAATTTAGATATAAAAGGTGATAATATAAGCAAATAAGGGAGCATGGGAAAATGTACCTTCCAGATATATGGATAAGGGAAGAGTTTATGGTCAAACAATCTGAGATAGAGAGGATGTTGACTTTTGTCTTGTCACTGGACTGTAATGACTCTGGAGGAGAGAGTAAGACTTTGCACAGATCTGTCTCATTTAAATCCAATTCACGGGCAAGTTATTACTCTCATGATGTCATCGGTCCTCTTCAAGGATGAAGGATGAACAACAAGAGAGGATCATGGGAAAAAATAGATAATTTTGTTTATATGAAATTAAAAAGGTTTTACGCAAACATAACTAATGTAGCCAAGATTATAAGGACAGCAGGAAAGTGGAGGGTGGTGTGGTGTGGGGAGAAGGCAGGGAATTTACAACAAGTTTCTCTGATTCTCTGATTAAAGCCTCATTTCTCAAATATGATCTCCCCCTTCTCTTTGTAACATAGGTGAATCTGATAGATAGGGAAGAGAATACTTTCTGTTAAGTAGTAAGCGAGAGGGACCCTTTTTTTAAAAGCGTCCAAAAATATTTTTTATAAAAAGCTCCCACTTTTCCCCTTTGTCAGATCTCAAACCCTTTCATTCTCCTTCATTCTCCATTCCCATCTCTGAAAAAGAAGCACCAACTTATCTTTTCTTTTCCAAGACCAACTCTTCTGCCTGTGCTCTTAATTCCATTTCCTTTCCACATCAAAACACTCTCTCTCTCTCTCTCTCTCTCTCTCTCTCTCTCTCTCTCTCTCTCTCTCTCTCTCTCTCTCTCTCTCATCTTTAATCTCCCCATCGGCTTATTTTCTGTTGCCTACAAATATATTTACTTTTACTGTATGCTTAAAAAACCTTCACTTGACCCAGCCATCCTCTCCAAGTATTGTCCTGTTATCTATCCTCCTTTTCATTAACAAGCTCTTAGAAAAAATAATCAACGCTCACAGCCACAGCTTCCTCATCTCCCATTCCCTTCAATTTGACTTCTAGCCCCACCATCATAAGAGTTC
Organism: Gymnobelideus leadbeateri; assembly: GCA_011680675.1. Classification (NCBI taxonomy): domain Eukaryota; kingdom Metazoa; phylum Chordata; class Mammalia; order Diprotodontia; family Petauridae; genus Gymnobelideus; species Gymnobelideus leadbeateri. Next base: position 295,651 of record WOXC01008810.1, read on the forward strand.
ATTGAGGGTGGGCGGGGTATACTTGTATTATTGGCTTTCACTCTTTGCATATCTATGCCCACCACTCTATTGAAACTCTTCTCTCCAAGGTTACTGATGATCTCTTAAATACTAGAGCTGGTGGCCTTTTCTCAGGCCCTATTCAACTTGATCTTTTTATGGATTTTGGCATGGTCAGTCTCACCTATTGCCTTTTCTCCCTTGATTTCCATGACACTGCCTTCTTCTGATTATCTTCCTATAGACTGCTTTTCCTCTGTCTCCTTTGTAGATTTTCATCTATCTCCTGTCCCTCCTAGCATTAATGTCCCTCAGGGCTTTGTCCTGGACCCTGTTCTCTTCACTCTCCATATATGCTCCTTCCCTTGGCGATATTATTCCACTCTACAAATTCATTTATCATCTCACTAAAGATGGGAAGCAACATGGTGCAGACAAAAGAATGCTGAACTTGAAGTTATAGGACCTGAGTTCGAATCCTGACTCCACCTATACTCTCTGTGTGATCTTGGGCAAGCAACTTTATCCCTCTGAGGCTCAGTTTACATATCTGTAAAATGAGGGATTTGGAATATGTTTTCCCTAGGGTGTCCTTCAGGCCTATATTTATGACTATGCTATCACTTTTGGATGAATCCCAGATTCGCACATCTGGCCATATGCTAACATCTGTGGCAGGATTCTGTACTACCTCTAGCATTCTGGTCATTAAATAGATGATAATCTATCTTGTGAACTTCAGTAGTGCTCTATCAGATGCCTTCTGGATACCTCCATCTGAATGTCCCTATATCCAAAATTCAACAAATCCAGAACATACCTTTATATTTTCCCCAAAGGCTATCCTTCCTCAAAGCTCCTCTATTTCTATTGAAGACACGACCATCTTCCCCATCACCCAAGCTTACAACATTAGAATCATCTTGGACTCTTCTTTCTCCTTCCTCGCCTTCCATATCTAATCAGTTGCCAAACCTTATTGATTCTGTCTCCATGATGTCTCCAGTTAGAAATTATCTTTCTTAGTCTCAAATGACACATTAGTCATACCTCTCCTATTCACTTATCATTATAATTCTGCATTATAATTACTACTTACTAGATAGTAAACTAATAAATGACCCTACTAGTTAGCAAGCTCATGAGGAAAATAACCATGTTTTATTTAACTTTTTATTTCCCCCAGGACTTAGCAGAGTGCATGTGGAAAGGAAGGAAGGAAGGAAGGAAGGAAGGAAGGAAGGAAGGAAGGAAGGAAGGAAGGAAGGAAGGAAGGAAGGAAGGAAGGAAGGAAGAACACTGGACTAGGATTTCTAATCACCAATCTGCTCTGTGATCTTGGGCAAATTGCTTAACTTCTCTGGGACTTAATTTCCTCATCTCTTAAGTGATTTGGACAATCCCCATCTTTTTTCACCACATTGTGAAGGCCCCATACTGGGAAAGGTTGTGACAAAGGGCCAAAAGCTTATCCCTTATGAAAGGAGAAAATAATATAATCTAAGAGGGAAAAAAGGAGTTGAGCTCTCATTTGTCTGTGAAGCCTCTTGGACAGAAAGTTTTATCAGCCATGAAATTAGTCCTTCATGCTCTCTTAAACCACCAGGCCGGCAGGTGGGGGAGAGGGGGGAATCCTGCCACTTCAGCAGCATTGGAAGACTTCAGTTGGTTCCAATTAGCAGTCATGGTCCCCATCCCTCTCAGTTTTAAAACACAGGTCTGTTTAAATGCACCCAATAAAATGTGATTTGCTGCACTAAATCAATACTAATGTAGTAGTTGGGGAAGGAAAGAGAAAAAACAAAAGCTTTCTTGGTTATCTATGGTGGCATCAAACCAGACCAGCCTTATACATAGGCAGAGGAGATGGGCTCCTATAAGGTAGAATTTGAGGAGTGATAAAGAAAGACACCCAGCCCCCCCATCAGGAAAAGACTCTCATAACTTGTCATTCCACCATTAGAATTCCTTTTCCTTCCTCTCCCAAAGTCCTGAATTCCATAATAAAATACAAATATCCCAAGGAGGGATCAACCATCTATTCGTAGGGAACACCTCAGTCAGTAGGTTCAGAGGCATTGACTTTAGAACTCGAGGGATCTTCGAGATACCAGAATGTTAAACCTGGAAAGATCTTAGACATCCCCTAGTTGAATTCTCTTATTTTGCACATGGAAAAACTGAGGACCAGAGAGATAAAAGGATTTGGCTGAAGGCATCCAGGTAGTCAGGCCAATGCAGAAATATAAGCCCATGTCTTCTGATACCAGGTCCAAGGCTTTTCCCACTACCCTATACCATAGTTCCCTGATGATCTAGTAACAAGACCTTGCTCAGCAGGTAAGAACTTTATCCATTTTCAGGTAATCCCTCTGTCAGCAGGTAACACCTTAGTAAAGACAAGAGTTACCTGCAGTGTTTGGGTTACTAGAATTCAACCTATGAAGGTGGATAGAAAGGTCTCACGGACAAAACCAACCTCGCCACAATTTTCCTGAGAGCCAAGTTTGTGCTGGTGCACTAAAATGACAATATGTATGCATACAGAATGGTGACATTTTGAAAGGGAAAGATAAAGGGGAAGAATAGTTGCTTTATTTGTCCAAACAGCTCAGGTTAAAAGCTTCATTATCTGAGTTTGTGAATTTACAGGAAATTGGTACTTAGGAAACCAGTATAAACAAGAACTTTATTATTATACTACATAGCAAGCAGGCAAAAAAAAAAAAAACCCAACTCATTGACACACAATATGCCAATATAGACAAACAAAGGTTCATCCCCATAAATGTAAGAAATTAAACCAATGCAAGAAGGAGGGAACATGGGGAAAGAACACACTCCAAGTTGGAGTTCAGGTAACTAAGTTCTATGACCTAAAACGGGCTTGGTGAAGAATAGCTCTTCAGTGCCATATATGGGAGGGAACATTTTTAATCAGACCCAGGTGTGATGGAGAAGTTGTTGGGGCCACTTAGCAATACCAGGCTGGGGTGATGCTCAAGTAGGGGGAGCTTTTTATAGGACCAGAAATAAGTGTCTAAATTGACTATTTGAGTCAGAAAGAGGGGAGTAACTCAGATTGCCACAATTGGTCACGAATTTTATCCAATCAGAAACTGCTAGCATTAACTGCTTGAAACAGGTCAGAACAGGGAAAAATTACAACTTTGTCTGCCTTTGCCTATATGCTTCATGGGCATTAGAACCACTCAGCCAATGTCACTCCACATTGGAGTCTCATCATCATAACATCAAACAATAGAAAGATTACAATTATCACAGTAGTAGAAGAAGATAGAGAAGTGTAAGATGGATTTATTAAATATCATTGTGGATGAATAAGCATCCACTGTTACCCAGCAGTTACAGGAGCAACTTCACTTCAAGTCAAGAGATATCAAGGCATCAAGCCCTGGTTTCACCACTAATCTTCTGTGGAATGATGCACAAGGCATTAAATCTCTCTGGGCCTTTGCTTCCATTGTCTATTTCAATGGAAAAAGCTCCAGATTTGAAATCAGAGGATTTGCATTCAAATCTCAGGTTCTAATCTTTGCTGATTATGTGACCTTGGGTGAGTCCCTTTTAGCCTTGGGAAAAGGGAAATTTCCTTATCCATAAAAGGGGAGATCAGACTAGATGTTCTGTATGGTATGGTAAAAAGGGGGTAGATACACATTTATTAAGTACTTACTGTGTGCAAGGCACTGGGGCTACAAATGCAAACAAAAAGAAAGCCCCCAAAGAGATTTCTACATCTATGGAGGGAAGATAACACACAGAAAAGAGCTAAAGAGCGAGGGGAATATGGTGGTGAAATCCTGAATATCAGACACGGAGCCTGCAAGGGCTGAAGGATGACTGGCCTGGACCCTTCCTGCAAATGGATTGGGAACTGGGGGATATGGCTTCCGCTCCTAAGCGATGATATTTACTCACAGGTGATTTTGGGGAAAGTCATTTAAGCTCTTTGGGTCTTAGTCCTCTTGGGGTTGAATCAAATGATCTCTAAGGTCTTTTCCAGCTCAAAACTGAAGATCTTATGACATAATAATCCCTTTCCCTACCTACTACACAAGGCTGTGAAAGTATCAGATGTAATATAAGAATACTCTGAAAAATAGAGTGCTATCCAGAAGGCAAGGTAGTATATCAGGAAGAGGCACTAGACTTGACCTTGGGAGGAGCTAGGTTCCTAGCTCTTTGGCCCTGGGCAAGTAACTTAACCCCTATATGCTTCAGGCAGCTCCCTAGGATTTTACTCCTAAATCAGTGTTGCCTATTTGCTTCTCCCCACTGACAAAATTATATTCACATTTGAATGCAAGAGAGTCTTCTTATTTTCCCTAAATAACTTCCCCCATGTGATGAGGGCTATGTGGAGAGGCTTCAGAAGTGGGAGATTAGGATTGTGACCCTGAAAGAACTTTCACCCTGCTCCCCCTCTAACCTCAGAGCTTCTCTCTTTTTCTCTCTCTCTCTTTCACACACACACACACACACCAATGCCTCCCCATAAGATCAATCACAGTTCCAAACTTGGAGTCCCTCAGACCTTCGTGCCACAAATCCTACCAGCAGTATTGGGACAAGGTGATTCTGAGTCAAACTATGAGTATGCAGGAGTGAGTCTCCTAGTCTTTCTCTGAGACTAGAGCACTGACCTTGAGATATTAATGTCATTGAGAGAAAGTCTGGGGAAGAGGGGGGAAAACACACAAGAGAGAAAGGCTAGGAATGGAAATCAGAAGTAATAAGAAAAGACTAGAATTACAGCCTAGGAATGTTATAAAAAATAAGAGGCCAAGGCATAATTCACAGGGAGTAGGTGACATCCATCCCTGCCCTTGGTAAGATCAAATCAGGGGCCCATGGCAGGCAGTGAAATATCCCCAGGGCTGGCACTACTGACTCCATTTACATGGGACTCATCTAGCTTATTACTTTGTAAAGTGTATGGGGAATGCATCAGTGGTAAAGGCTTTTTTCCTGAGGCCTGGGGTTGGAAAGGGAGAAGGAAGCACATAGGCAGTAATCTACATGAGTCTGATTTGAAAATCCAAAAAAAATATTTCCTCCAGCAGCTTACCATGGTGCCTGAAGTAAAGAACACTATTTGTACCTAAGGTAGCACAAACCACTGCCAGGGCAGACATCAGAAAACTTAATTTCAAATCAGTTTTTTATTGGGGGAAGGAAACAGGCAGACACGGGAACATAAAGTGGGGCTATAGATACTCTGGGGTGCAGCCTGTGGAAGGAAGGTTAGTAAGTTCTGTTGTTTGTAGTTCCCAAACAACTGAAAGTTTCAATGCCTCTTTAAAGTCAAGTCCCTGAGGCAAAGTTCTCATGCTAGTTCCTGACATGGATCTTGAAGGCTTATTTTATTTCCCAAAGATTCCTTGTAAAATCAAATATATTTGAGAAGGCAGACACATAGTAGCAAGAGTAGAAAAGACAGTGGACTAGAACTTAGGAGATCCATGTTTTTAGTTGTGTGATCTTGGATAACTTCATCTCTCTGGAACAATTTCTTCACCAGTAAAATGAAGAAGTGGCAATAGAAGGTCCCTTTCCACACTAATATTCTATGGTCTATGATTCTAAGCCTATTTATAAAGTAGAAATAACAGTCAATCATTCTGTCAATCAATAACATTTATTAATCATGTGCTATGTGTGAAACACTGAGTTGTATTGATGATATGAAAAAAAAAATTAGGGCGCCAAGATGGCAGAGTAAAAGCAGGAATTTGTCTGAGCTCCTGCTCCAACCACCTCCAATACCTATAAAATATGACTCTAAACAAATTTTAGAGCTATAGAACCCATAAAGTTTCAGAGAGAAATAAATCTCCCACTGAAGGCAGCCTGGCAGGCCCATAGAAAGGGTCTATCGAACCACATTGGGAGCCAAGCATAGTCCCATGTGAGCCGTGAGGGCCCAGACCCAGGGTGGCCCCAACCAGTGGCACAGACTGGTCAAAGCAGACTTCAGGAGAGTGAATCACCAGCAGCTGTGATGGTTTCCAGACTTCTCAACCCATAAACACCAAAGAGAAAGTAAAATGTCAATAGGGAACTCTGTTGGAACTGGGTGACAGAAAGGCGTGGTCCTAGCCCCAGGGTGAGAGGTGGGTGGTGGCATGGCAACTGCAGCTGCTGCCACATGGCTGCCTCAGGGGCTCCTGGCCTGGAGGTTGTAGGGGGACCAAATGATCATTCAGAGGATAATAGCTCTTGCTTTGACCTGCTTGGATCTGGGTTACTGTCTTAGGTGGTAGTCCTGGGGTGAGCTTGTGGTGGCTGTAGAGAGGGCACCCTTCTCATAGTTCTGACAACTGTAAAAACCCCAGTGATTTGGGACACCGTTCTCTCCACTCTGGAAGGAGAGTTCTACTGTGGCAAAGAGCTCAAAAGTCAAGTAATTGGCTGGCAAGATGAGCAAGGAGAGGAAGGACAATCAGACCATAGAATCCTTTTTGGGGGACCAAAAGGATCAAAATATGGAACCAGAAGAAGACAATAAAGTCAAAACTCCTGCATCAAAAGCTTCCAAGAAAAATGTGAATTGGTTATAGGCCATGGAGGAGCTCAAGAAGGTTTTGAAAATCAAGTGAGAGAAGCGGGGAAAAAAATTGGGATGAAAAATGAGAATAATGTGAGAAAATCATGAAAAGTGAGTCAACAGCCTGCTAAAGGAGACCCCCAAAAATACTGAAGAAAATAACACCTAAAAAATAGACTAACCCAAATGGCAAAAGGGGTCCAAAAAGCCAATGAAGAGAAGAGTGCCTTAAAAAGCCAAATTGCCCAGATGGAAAAGGAATTTCAAAAACTCATTGAAAAGAATAATTCCTTCAAAATTAGATTGGAGCAAATAGAAGCTAATGACTTTATGAAAAATCAAGATACTATAAAATAGATCCAAACAAATAAAAAAAAATAGAGGGCAATGTGTAATATCTCATTGGAAAAACCACTGACCTGGAAAACAGATCCAGGAGAGATAATTTAAAAATTATTGGACTACCTGAAAGCCATCATCAAAAAAAGAGTCTAGACATAATTTTTCAAGAAATTCTCAAGGAAAATTGTCCTGATATTCTAGAACCAGAGGGCAAAATAGAAATTGAAAGAATTCACCTATCACCTCCCAAAAAAGATCCCAAAAAGAAAACTCCTAGGAATATCATAGCCAAATTCCAGAGTTCCCAGGTCAAGGAGAAAATATTACAAACTGTCAGGAAGAAACAATTTGTGTACTATGGGAACACAATCAGGATAACACAAGATCTAGTAGCTTCTACATTAAGGGATCAAAAGGCCTGGAATATGATATTCCAGAGGTCAAAGGAGCTAGGATGAAGACCAAGAATCACCTATCCAGAAAAACTGAGTATAATGCTTCAGGGGAAAATATGGTCATTCAGTGAAATAGAGGATTTTCAAGTATTCTTGATGAAAAAACCAGAACTGAACAGAAAATTTGACTTTCAAATACAAGAAGTAAGAGAAGCATGAGAAGGTAAACAGGAAAAAGAAATCATAAGGCACTAAAGTTGAACTATTTACGTTCCTACATGGCAAAACAATAATTGTAACTCATGAGGCTTTTCTCAGTATGAGGATAGTTGAAGGGAATATATTATGTATACATACATGCATATGTATGTATAGGAGGGTGTATGTGTGTATAAATACATATGTGAGTATGTGTATATATGTATACATAGACAGAGGACACAGGATCAGTTGAATAGGAAGTATGATATATAAAAAATAAAATGAAGAGGTGAGAGAAGAATATAATGAGGAAAAGAGAAAGGGAGAGATAGAATAGAGTAAATTATCTTATATGAAAGAGGCAAGAGAAAACTGTTACAATGGAGAAGAGCAGGAAGGTGAAAGGGAATAGGTCAACCTTACTCTCATTGAATTTGGCTTAAGCAGGGAATAACATACACACTCAATTAAGTATCTTACCTTATAGGAAAGTTGTGGGGGAAGGGGATAAGAGGGGGAATGATAAAAGGGAGGGAAGATTGGGGGAGAGTGTAGTTAGAAGCACACGCTTTTGAAAAGGGACAAGATCAAAGTAGAAAATAGAATAAATGGGAGGTGGGATAGGATGGAGGGAAACATAGTCTTTCACAATATAACTACTATGAAAACGTTTTGTGTAACAACATATGTATAACCTATATTGAATTGCTTATCTTAGTGGGTGAGGAGGGAAGAAGGGAAAGAATCTGGAAATCAAAGTTTTAAAAACAAATGTTTAAAAAAATTGTTTTTTAGGGGAGGCTAGATGGTGCAGTGAGTAGAGCATCGGCCCTGGAGTCAGAAGGACCTGAGTTCAGATCCGACCTCAGACACTTAATGAACACACAAACAAAAACCTAGCCGTGTGACCTTGGGCAAGTTACTTAACCCCAATTGCCCTCCAAAAAAAAAAGTGTTTTTTACATGCAACTTCGAAATATGACATAAAGGCACTGGTCTATAGAAATCCATCTCGCCCTACTAGAAAGTTAGAGGGAGATAGGGGAGGATATAAGGGAGAGCAGACTGGTGAAAGGGGTATTCAGTAGGCTTGCTGTCTTGGGGTGGGGGTAGGGGAAAGACAGGGAGAAAATTCGTAACTCAAAATCTTGTGGAAATGAATGTTGCAAACTAAAAATAAATAAATAAATAAATTTAAAATATCCGGTTCCTTGGGAAAACTTTTTGAAAACATAACACAGCAGGAAAAAGGCACCAATCATTAATTTATCTGTTTTTTGCTCATATATAACCTATATCAGATTGCTTACTGGCTTAGGAAGAGGGGAGGGAAGGAAAATTTTTGGAATAAAAATTTTATTAAAAAATGAATATCAAAATTATCTTTACATGTAATTAGAAAAAATAAAATACTATTTTTAAAAAAGAAAAAAAATTAAATAGCCCCTGTCTTCAAGGAGCTTACAACTATCTAACAAAACCAGAATTTTCTGCTTCACAGGGTTGTTGTCTGGACACCCTTTATAGACCTGTAAGTATATCATGTATGTTACTATCATCAACTGGTGTCCAAATGGGAATTCATTGGCAATCAGGCCCTATGGAACATAAAATGAGAGATCAGGAGGGGCAGGAAAGGACTCTTGCCAGGTAGAAGGCAGCATGAGGTCTATGGAATTTTTTTGTCTTTTTGGAGGGGTGAAGGCTGGGCAATTGGGGTTAAGTGACTTGCCCAAGGTCACACAGTTAGTAAATGTAAAGTGTCTGAGACTGGATTTGAATTCAGGTCCTCATGACTCTAGGGCCTGTGCTCTATTCACTGTGCCACATAGCTGCCCCCTGGCCTATGGATTCAAGCCAGTGGATTCACTGGTACAATAGCTTTCTCATTGGTTTCCCTGCCCCAAGTCTTTCTCCATTTCTTTCTATTTTACATTCAGTTGACATAAATGAATTTCCTAAAATTCAGATCTGATCATGCCACATTCTTACTCGATAAACTCCAGTGGCTCTTTATTACCTCCAGGATCGATATAAAAAATCTCCTTTGGTATATGATTCCTCCCTACCTTTCCAGGATTCTCATTTGTTATTTTCCCCCCACAACCTACAACCCAGCTGTAGTGGCCTATGCTATTCCTCATACACAATGTTCCATCTATCAACTCCATGACTTTTCACTGGCTTATCCCTAAATACCTGAGATATTCCTAGCTTCCCTAGCTTCCTTTGAGAAAACTCAAATCTCACCTTCTTCAGGAAGCCTTTCCTTCCCCTACCACCTCTCCCCTCCAGTGCTTTCCCTGTAGAATTATCTTCTATTTACATGATATATAACTTATATAAGTCTCAGCTAACTTTCCATCTGTATAAGAAACTTTTTCCAATCTCCCCCAATACTAGTCCCTTCTTCTGAGATGATCATCATTTGTCATGACTATACCTTAAGTATAGATAGTTGTTGCATATTGTCTCCCCCATTAGACTGATTCCATACCCGATTCCATCCCATTTATTCCATACCTCATGCAATTCAACTGAGCCAGCTAAATCAAATTCATCAAGATGGCCTCTGTCTCTTTGCTAATCTTAGGTAACAAATCCCTGTCAGTCATTTTTGTTCTGACAGTTGTCATGCATTCCCCTTAGCAGAGAACACAGAAGAAAATAATAACTGAGCATCTATGTTGTCAGTTATCCTGGTTCCAACCATCCCAAGATGTGCTCTATCCCTCTTGGATATTTCTCTTTTAGAACTTTTAAAAAGAGTATTTTACCCACCACGATGAGAGACGCTATGAACATTTTAGAACATATAGGTTCCTTTCCTTTTTCCCCAGGTATCTTCAGAAATAGACCAAGTAGTGGTATTGCTGGGTCAAATGGTACAGGTAGTTTAATAATTCTTTGAGAATAATTCCAGATTGTTCTCCAATATGGTTGGATCAGTTCACAAGTCTGCCAGCAATGAATTAGTATTGCAATTTTTCCACATTCCCTTCAAAATTTATTTTTCCCTTCTATTATTTTAGCCAAACTGGTAAGTATAAAAAGATATCTCAAGGTTGTTTTAATTTGCATTTCTCTAATCAATAATTATTTAGAGCATGTTTTCATATGACTATAAATTATCTTGATTTCTTCATTGGAGAACTGTCTGTTCATATCCTTTGACCATTTATCAATTGGGGAATGACTCATATTCTTTAAACAAAGTTCTTTATATATTTTAGATAAAGGAGACCTTTATCTGATAAATTGTGACTGAACAAGTTGTGGTATATAATTATGATGGGATACTACTGTGCTATAAGAAATTATGAAACTCAATGATTTTAGGAAAACATGGAAAGACTTGCATGAAATAATGAAGAGCAAAATGAGTAGAATCAAGAAAACATTGGATGTAGTAATAGCAACACTGCTTTAAGCATGACTTTGAGCAAATAAGTCATTTTGACTCTTATAAATACCCAAATTAACTGTAAGGGGCATGTGAAGAAAGACACTATTTGGACCCAGAGAAAGAATTGATAAATATAAGTAGGTGCAGAATAATTTTACTTATATATATGCATTTGTGTGTATTTTCGTATTTATGTCTAATGGTGGTCATCTATAGGATAGAAGGTGGGGACGAGAGAAGAAAAACAAAGGAAATTTGCATGTTTATTTTGCTGTGTTTGAGAGGAACAAGTTGTGCAGAGTAGATTTGCAGTTTCATGTGCAATAATCTTTTTTACTATGCTATTTTGGAAATGCTTGTTTTATTCCATAAATTAAAAATTAAATTTTAAAAAAGGATTTTGTCCTTATCTTTCCTTACTGTCCTCAACTCATTTTGAGTTTTAACCTTCCTGGCACTATCTGAATACACTCACGCAATGGTCTTATGCTAATCATCTTATATTACACTGTCTCACCCGAATGTTCTGTGTATATAATTTTATGTAGCAAGGATGATCAGGAGAATTCCCCTAAATTGTTGCTCTGGGGCATCTCCCACATGCCACTGGGCATGTGTGGATTGCTATGTTCTCTGTATCAACACTGAAAAGACTTGCACTTTGGGATGATGAAACAATCCCTGAGACTCGGGGGCTGAGGAGAGGATATCAGAGAAACTTGTTAACTAAGTCAGGAAGCTCTGTTTCCTCAGTAGGCTATAAAAGGGAAGGAGTCTTTTCTTTCTTTCTCCCTTTAAGTGTTTTGCATAGTACTCCTCCAGATTTCCCTTTAACTTCCAGAGAAGGTGAGAAAGGATTTCTCTCCCTTTCCCTTCCCAAAAGTCATGTGTCTATAATCACATGGCAGCAAGAATATGTGATTGTCTAAGTGATGTAGAGACTGGAGCTCAAGCCTCTGCCTGCCACTTCTGCTTTGTGTTTCTTTTCCCTGAGTATAGATTATCAAACAATAATACTGAAAAATGCATGTTTATTTATTTGGCAGCTACCTCATGAATTTTAGAAGTCAGGATATCTTGAGTCAGTGCTGGCTACCTAGCAGGAGGTGCTCATACAATTTTATTATTTCTTCATCTTCTTTTTTTTAAGATCTCCCCATCTTGCCCAGATGAGAAGTGTGGCACTCATGCTCCCAATCCCACTACTGACTGGCATGGGAGCTTTCATTGGATTTGACCCTCCTTAGGCAGCCTGGTGCCCCCCAACTCCCAAAGACTCACCATATCAGAGCCAGGCTTAATGCAGACACTCAATTGGCTTTAGCCCCACTGCAACTCAGAACTTCTAAGCCCAAGAAATACACGATCCTCAGTTTCTCCCATAGCTGGGTTTACAGTCATGGGCCACCACACCTGGCAATTATAGTATTGCTGAGAGAAGATAGCTACCACTAGGAATATGTTTCACCTGAAATGACCAAGAAAGTCATAGCCTGGTCAGCAGATCTAGACCCTGTCTATGGCTCTGACAGTATGTGCCAATGTTCCAGGCTTGTGATATCTTTCCCAAACTTCTCATCTCTTACCTTTCTCTGTCTAAAGAGGTTTCTAGTATACTCTGATGAAAGAACCCCTTGTTATGATCACCCAAGTGTATTCTACTATACTTCCTCGGTTTAGTTCCTGGATTTCCTCACAAACCTATTTAATACATGATAGTACCCAGTGCTCATGCCTTTATCTGTCTTCTTCCTTTATACTCATCCAGAGTTGCATCTTCACACAAACTTGGTGAGTACACATGGCAGATATTACATGGTCTGGTGGAAGCAATGTTAGATTTATAACCAAAAGACATGGTCTCAAAGTAAAGCTCTGCTACCTATATCACCTTCCTGATCTATAAAACGATGGGGGATAGGGGCCCTTCCAATTCTAGATTCTTTATCTCCATGTCATGGGATTGAAAGTTTGGAGATGCATATGTTGGAGAGCAATTATAGACAAGTCAGCTATCTCATGAATTTGAAAAGTCAGGAGATCCTGAGCCAGTGCTGGCTACCCAGCAGGAAGTACTAGAGGCAACTAGGGGGATAGAGTGTTGGGCCTGTAATCAGGAAGTCCTGAGTTCAAATCCAGCCTCAGACATTTTCTAGCTGTGCGACCCTGGGCGAATTACTTAACCTCTGCTTGCCTCGGTTTCAATTGTAAAAAAGGGATAATGCCACCTAACCCTCAGGGTTGTTGTGAGGCTCAAACTTTTAAAAAAGCACCTGCCACACTATATAAATGTTTATTCCCTTTCTCTTTCCTTCCTGCAAACACACCACTTCTTGGAAAAGATGGAAACCACTAGGTATGAAATGACTCACTGAGCCCTAGTGAGTTAAGTAGCACAATCAAGGGCCAATACTGTCACAAAGAGTAGAATTCGAACCCACATCCTCTGATGCTAGTCCTCCACTTCTCTTTACACCAGAGACATGTCATCAATTCACAGAAATTATGGTCTATAAGAGACAGGTAGAAGAGGCCCCAGAGATGACCTTGTCCTATTTTAAAGCTGAGCCTCAGTTTTCTCATCTGTAAATTAAGAGTGTGGGACTAGATGAAAGCATAAGGCTCCATCCATCTCTAAGTCTAAGCTTTGGTTCCAGGGGCACTGAGGGAAAATGATTTACCAGCAGCACAGCTGGTACCAGAACAGTCAGTAACTTCTGGTGAGATCTTTTCTCGCTTTGGAGCTAGATAAGGTACTTTACACCTCTCGAGAGAATAAGATTTCTAAGAGGGAGAGCAAGTGAGAGTGCTCAGTAGGCTATAAAAGGGAAGGAGTCTTCTCTTTCTTCCTCCCTTTAAGTGTATGCAGCACCCCCTGATACCAGCCCCAAACAAAATCCCTGTTACAGCCAAGGATAAGTGTCTTATAGCTTAGGATCTGGAAACTCCCCAAATGTGATCCGTCTTGACCAAAAAAAGGGGGGGTAAGCAGAGACGTGGGCCTTGAAGGAAAGTGAATGAAGGAAAAGGAATGAAAGGAGAGGGATTCTCAAAAGATTGCATGGACAATTATGAAAATCCCTGAATTGGTCTCAATTCTAGGACCCTGTCCAGTGGAAGAAAAATCAGAGACTTCCTTTTTGACCTCTTCACTTTTCTTACCCTCTGTGCTCCCCTACTAGGGTGCCAGTGAGCTGGACTAATGTTTTCCCTCTGGCTCCACTCAGGTGGAATGTCTCTCTTTGCCTTTGCCTGGAAGGAACTACTGAAGCATTTAAGGAACTAACCTTTGGACCCTGATTTTTCAGAATGAGTAAACATTGGAAATGTTTCCTTCCATCCTGCTCCCTTTTGCCTGACTATTAGCCAGCTGATTTACCTTCAAAAAGGAAAAAGGAAGAACAAAAGGATATTTCTCTTTTGAGCTTTCTCATTTTCACTCTCTCTCTCTCTCTCTCTCTCTCTCTCTCTCTCTCTCTCTCTCTCTCTCTCTTTCTCTCTCTCCTTCCCTCCCTCTCTGTCTCTGTCTCTGTCTCTCTGTCTCTCTGTCTCTCTCTCTCCCTCCCTCCCTCTCTGTCTCTGTCTTTGTCTCTCTGTCTCTCTCTCTCTGTTTCTCTCTCTTTTTTCCCTCCCCTTCCTTCTTCTCTGTATACCTGTGAGTATGTACACCCATACCTCTTCCCCCTTCCCTAAAATCACCGCCACTCCCCTCTCTCTCCCTCTTTTTGCACTGTAGAAGACTCTCAGCCCAAGAAGCATTGCAGCTGGCTACAGGACCATCTTCATAACCTTCATTTCCCCTGGGCAGTCCTTGAAAAAGGGCTTGAGTCGAGGGCTAGGAAAAGGGGCAGATGTGAGAAGAGATGTATGTAACCTTGGGCAAAGCTTACCTTTGCTGCCCCCCAAATACACTCTGTTCCCTTCCACCCAGTCTGTATCCTTTCCTCCTCACTCCTTGAGAAACCTTGTTCTCTTTTCTCTTCCTTAACTTACCTCTTTGCCTTCCCCATCAAAAATTGCTTTTAGAAAAAGATCAGCTACTAGACATTTCTTCCCAAGAGCACATTTTAGAAATGTGTGGTGTTTTTGGTTTTTGGTTTTTGGTTTTAATCTGAGGAGTATCTACATCCTCACTCACTGTTGGGGATGGGAGAGGAGGAATGGTTTTCTTTCTTATTAAAGGAGTTTTAAGTACCAAACAGGTTCTAAGGAAAGTATATTTTTGGCAAAGAGGCCTTCATGACATCCCTGCCATCCAACCTCAAAAGCACCTGACCACTGTGACTATAATAAGAAAAGAGAGAAAAGAAGGCTGAAAGGAAAAACACATTATGAATAGGAACTTGTCAACTGGAGCCACAGAGTTTGGGGATTTAACAAAGGCTTAAGACTTCAGGACAGAAAAGAAACTGAGGAGGAAGAGGCCTGATAGACCACGCAGATGAGTGGTTTCATTCCGTGACCAGTTAATATAGGAAAAAGCAAGACTGAGCCAGAACTGCAAAATCATTGAAGATAATTTCATTCTTTGTCTTTGTATCTGCAGTGCCTAGTACACTGCCCAGCACACAGTAGGTGCTTTAAAATGCTTATTAATGTATTCCTTCAGTTTCCCTTACTTTCCCTTTTCTTGCTCTGCCTCTACCTCTCAGTCCTCCCTTACCCTTGATGCTTGTGAAAGACAAACATGAAGTGTTTAACTGGACTCCACAATTTGCAGTCTAGTCAGTCAGAAGTACACAGAAAAGAAGGAATAAGCAACCAGAACAGAACGGAAGGTGGCAAAAGGGCTTTAGTTTTAAAACCCAAGGGTGAGATTTATATCATGGACAGGATGACAATTTGGCATTTCCTCTCCAGAGAGAACATGACTTTTGGCTACATGGCAAAACTCGGTCTAGGTTCTACGTAACTGACCAAGGTGCTAGGAAATTATTCATGCTAACTAGAGCTAAATTAGATACAGTGTACACGGCAATCAGATTACCATATTCTGTGACTTGTTAGTTCTTTTCTCTATTAAGTTTTTCTATTTTACTTTTCCCCATTAGTTTTCAATAAAGTACTTTGTAGCATATTGGTAGGGGGAGAAGGGGAAACAATTTTTGCCTCCTATAAGTTAAAAGAAGAAGGGTTTGTGTTCACCAATAAATGAGGAAAGCTGGAGAAAAGCAGTCCACTCCATTGGGTTGACAGGGACTGGTAGCACTGATAACAAGGAATAGGAGTCAGCAGTTCCAACAGATCTAGGGTATAGATCAATTAAAAGTAAAGCAAAGAAAGTCTCAGACAGCACTGAGTCTTGGCTTTAGCTTCAAGTTCTGTCCCATTCTTGCCTGCAGCTATTTCTTTACATTGCTATTCTGAGATTATTGTTTGATATTCCAATAAGGTAATCTGTGCTAGGGCACATATTAAGCTAAATGAGTGTGGATAAATTTCAAGGTGGGTTTACTTGGATGGGAAAATAATCATATCCTGATTTTGATTAACCTCTAAATGAAATTTAGATTTGCTTCAGTTATTTAAAAAACATTATTTTGAGAAGGGATCCAGAGGCTTCAGTAGAGAGCTAAAAGGGCCTTTGATACCCCCTCCTAAAAAAGTTAAGAACCTCTGGACTTAGCTATTGAAAATTTAAGGTGTTGCCAATCCCAGGGATATAGTATAGAACCCTCAAGTTATGACAAGACTTAATAACAATGTTTACAGCAGCTAGTATAGGACTGTGTGGGAGCTTATTGGAGAACATGCTAACCTGGTCTCAGAAGAAACCTGTATTCAAATTCTGTGTTCTGACATTTGATAGTTGTGTGACCATGGGCATACTTGGAAAAATAATTTTATGCCTTATGGAAGGAGTGCCAGGAATTAGAAAGCTGCTGCAGAAGACATATTTTTAGTAGAAAAGCCTTCATATCACAGCTGAAATTGTATTACATAGGAAGCTATCCATAATAACTATCCCTAATGTGAGATGGAGATGAATCTGAGCCTCCGTTTCCTAATACATTAAATAGAGATAATGCATGTAAGACCTATCTTACAGAGGTATATCAAGTGAGATAATATATCTCAAAGTGCTCTACAAACCTTAAATTGCTTTGTGAATGTCAGTTGCTACTATAATAGCCATTCAAAAATATTTTCTTAATGAATTGACCTGAAGGGAAGAATCATTAATGGTGAGATTTTTAGGCACAGAGAAAGGGAGGAAAATATTTGGAGTTGAGTGATTTTTCCAGGGTCTCATATCACATTATTAGCCCTTCAAAGACTAGATATGCAATCTTTTTTTTTTTTTTGAGGGGGAAAGGCAAAGCAATAGAGGGTTAAGTAACTTGCCCTAAGGTCACACAGCTAGTTAATTGTCAGGTATCTGAGACCGAATTTGAACTCAGGCCCTCCTGAGCCACCTCTATTCACTATGCCACCTAGTTGCCCCAACAAGTATAATATTTTATCCAAAACCATCAGCCACTGATTCCATGGACTTGGGTTATCTAGAGCTGTTCCTGAAGAACACTAGAAGAAAAAAGAGAAGCTGAATCAAGAGGTGAAGAGTCCAAGTTTGCCCTCCATATTGATGTAATGTGGACTTCCCAGAGTCAAACACTTGTGTTCCTCTGATTCTCTCTACAAAATTCTAACAGCTGGTGCTCAGCCCATCTCACCCCCTTACAGCAGCTTCTGGAGTAGTTTGCAAGGTCATCTGGATATGAAGAGACTAAGCGATGACTGGTGAGACCCCAGGCCTTTCCCTCCTGCTTCTGAGTTGGGAAGTAGAAGACCCAAAAAGTGAGCAAATTACTTGATGTTTGCCTTCCTTCTTACAAGACACAGAAACAGATTAAGCAGAGGGAAACATTCCGGATTATTAAACAGGAAAGGGGTGACCACTATTCTTTCCACAGAACAATGCCCATTCACTTTTTCACTTCCCCTCCTGCCATCCTTACTGTGTTATCTATTCCCTTTTACCCAAAACAAATAGTAAACACCAGAGAGATTTCTAAACTGAAGTAAATCAAAGAAAGAATCTCCTAGACCAAGGATTCTCAACCTTTTCTGAGTCCTGGAAGAACTGAGTTCAAATCCATCCTCAGACATTTACTAGCTGGGTAGCTCTGGAAAAGTCACTGAACCTCTGTTTGTCTCAGTTTCCCCATCTGTAAAATAGAAATAATGATAGCACTGACCTCTGAGGATTATTATAAACTAAAATGAGACAATATTTGTAAAGCATGTTGCAAACATTAAAGTGCTATCACTATTATTATTGCAATTTGGTGAAACGAATGGATCCATTGTCAGAATAATATTTTAAATGAATAAAATAAAATGCATAAGATTATAAAGTAAGCCATATCAAAATCCTTTTTTTAATAAAAGAGTTCATGGGTCACAGGTTAAGAATCCCTGCCCTAGATGAAAGAGGGTAGTCACCTCAGGGTAAAGCTCAGTCTACCCAGGAATGGCTTTCTGGAATCTTTGATTGATATACATTCTACTACCATGCTCTCCTTTCAGCAGCAGCTTCCCAATAGGTGAAGATGTCTATAAAAGTGTGCCCTTCAGGGCTCTTATTCACCATCTATGCCTATCACTA
The DNA here is from genome assembly GCA_011680675.1 of Gymnobelideus leadbeateri. NCBI lineage: Eukaryota > Metazoa > Chordata > Mammalia > Diprotodontia > Petauridae > Gymnobelideus > Gymnobelideus leadbeateri. Next base: position 314,175 of record WOXC01008810.1, read on the forward strand.
GTATTTTATATCACTTTCTATCACTAGATGTGATAAGTATTATTTCCTTACATGTGGGACCTTTCTCCTGATAATTCATATAACACATGAGAGGTGAGCCCTTATTGCATGTGTAAAGCTGGCCCTGATTTGAGGACTGATGTTTAATAACTGCCTTTTCACTGACTATCATATGGAATATGGAGCTAGAAATCATCTTTTCCCAGGAAAAAACAGGGAAAGTAAAAGGAGCAGGCATTCTGCGTTAAGCAAGACAGACTCAAGCTCCCTGAGAAGAGGGTCTCTGGATCTCCATGTTTCAGAGTCTCACACAAAACCAGGTAAACAAATACATACTTGACAAAAACTGGTTGGTATATTGAAAAGAGTCTGTTTGTAAACTGGTAAATCAGAATTGATTAGTCAAGGGAAAAGAAACTTCCAGGTTGGATGGACCCCAGAATCAATGTCTAGATTCACTCGCTGTCAAAAAGACAAACAATCCTAATTCCCCATATGGATCCCATGGAGAAATTTAGGCCTACACTTCTTTTTCTTGTTCAACTCAGAGGAGGGAGTATGGGATAGCTAGTGGTCTCATTTGCTTAATGAATCGGACCTCTTTTTCTCCAGGAAAAAAAATCAAGACAATCATCTTCTCAAAAAATAAATAAACTTGGTCCTCTATCCCACCCTAAACCCCATCATCTTCAACTTATTCCCATTTTGATATTCTTTATTCCAAAGAGACTATCCTCCTCACTATTCTCAGAGCTTAGCATTCCATTTCTGGCTCCATTCTTTTGCATAAGCTGCCCCCTATGCCTAGCATGCTCCCACTCCCTCACCTCTGCATCTTAGAATTCTTGCTTGCCTTCAAGATTCAGGTCATGTGTCACCTCCATAAGGAATTCTATATTGATTTCCCCTAGTTGTTAGGGCTCCCTCCCTTCCCCTCAAATAGTCATGTAGGAAATTATTGCCAGCTTGCATGTTGTATCTGACAGAAGAAGGTCAGCACCCTGGGGCAGAGACTACTTTCTTTGATTTGTACCCCTATTGACTAATGCAGTCTTTACATGTTTATTGTTGCTGTTCAGTCATTTCAGTTGTATCTAATTTTTTATGACCCCATTTGGAGTTTTCTTGCAAAAGATACTGGAGTGGTTTGCCATTTCCTTCTCTAGATCATTTTTTGGATGAGGAAACTGAGACAAATAGGGTTAAGTGGCTTGCCCAGGGTCACACAGCTAGTAACTATCTGAGGCCCAGTTTGAGCTCAGGTCTTCCTGACTCCAGGCCAGGCACTCTATCCATCACTTCACCACCCAGCTTCCCTCTTTGCATGTAGTAGGCACTTAATAAACACTTGCTGGATTTTAGATTGTTGAATATAAGAGAAAAGGTGGTTCACAGGACTATAAGACAGATAAAATGTTGAGCTAATTCCTTAGCTACAATAAGAATATATTTGCGCACACTGTAGCAAAAGAAATTTTGGTTAGAATTCTGGGTGAACTTGCTGACTGTGTGTTGTTGGGACAGTGAACCAAGTAAATAATAGAGGCAATTGAAGAAATTAGAAACACAATCCTGGAATCTGTGTTCCTAAATCCTTTTGGTCCCAAGGATTTGGTATATTTGCCTGGTAGATTAAAATGGTTATTTGCATTTTCTGGTGAAATCACCCTAGGCAGCTAATCTTCCCTTTGAAGCCCGACTTATTGGAGCAGCCATGGTTGCTCCCACCCTTGCATGGGTGTCATTATCAAGATAGAGACTAGATGACCACTCATCAGGGATGCTGTGGAAGGGGAAATGGAGGGTGAGGAGGGTGGGCCAAGGGGACCTCTGAGGCGTCTCCAACTCTAAGATTCTCCAATTTTGTGTGATCCAATGGCTTATGGTTCTCAAAACACTGAGATACCCTGATGATGTGCTGTTCAATGCAACTCTTCAGGAGAGATAAAGTATTGTGACTCAAAGAACCTTTTGACACTATGACCATCCTCTTTCCCACCACATTACCTCAATCAAAGAAAGAAGAAAGGCTCATTCTCCAAAGAAAGTAAAATGCAGGTGCCAGACCATTGAATTCTAGTCTTGGAAGATATCTTAGAGATCATCTTCAGTAAATTTCCTAATTTGCAGATGGAGAAACTAGGACCCAGAGTCACTAAGTGACCTGCTCGAGATTATCCCTTTGTTTTACTTTCCATAATCATAAGACTGTCATACCTTCTCCCACATACTACTTCCATCTGTTTAAATTTTATCCCTCATTCAAAGCCTTCCTCAGGTCTTACCTCATATAGTAGAAAGAGCACTGGATTTGGAGTCAGAGGACCTGGGTTCACATTCTGGATCTGCAATTTACTAGCTGTCTAGCTTTGGGGAAATCACTTGACCTCTCTGGGCCTTAGCTTCTTCATTTGTAAGGAGGGGGAGAGGTGGAATAAATCATTATAAGGTCCATTTCAGCTCTAAATCTATGATTCTGTGACCCTGTGATTCAATATCTCTAGCCCAAGTAAATAAACCACTCTTCAAAAGGATACTAGTCCAGGGGTGGCTAGGTGGCACAGTGAGTAGAGCACCGGCCCTGGAGTCAGAAGGATCTGAGTTCGGATCCGGCCTCAGACTCTTAACACACACACACAAACAAAAAAACCTAGCCGTGTGACCTTGGACAAGTTACTTAACCCCAATTGCCCTCTAGGATACTAGTCCTTAGGTTAGTGATTAAGTCCAGTGAACATTCCAAGCCATACTAAATCAATGTCACAAGCTTTTTTGGGGGGGTGGGTGGGAGGGGGTTGAACCAACTTCTTTCTAAATTACCATAGCATTTAGTTAATCCCTAAACCCTTTAAAGTTTTTGCTTAGAACACTGAGGGGAGAAATTGCAGTCATGTTTTGGGGACTCAACCTGGTAAAGTAGTAGAAAGAAGTATAGCCAAGCTTCCCCACCAAATTCCTCAGTAAAGATCTAGCAAATGCACCAGGCTGAGTCCTGAGTGAGAAATTCAATCGAAAATCAGAGTAAGTCTTACTTTCAACCCATGTAAGTGTAGGACGATGGGAGAGAGACAGAGACAGAAGACAAAAGGAGAAAGAAGGAGAGGCAGAGAGAAAGAGAGACAGAGAGAGAGAGAGAGAGAGAGAGAGAGAGAGAGAGATGGAGACAGAGGAGAGAGGGGACAGAGGTTGTATACTAAAATAACCAAGGTCACAGACCCATACAGAGGCGCTCTAAACTAGTAACGGCTCTAAGAACAGGTACCAACTGGGGGCTCCAACTGTCACTACACAATTCTGTGTTCCAGATCCTAGACAGAACAAGGAGGGGAACCAGAAGCTAGGGATGGCATTTCCAGAGTGGTCTCAGACACTAGGCTGAATAGAGCAAGAAGTAAATTCAAAAGGAAACAGTAGTTGTGCAGTTGTGATACATAAAAGCAAAGGAGAGTCACAGTTCCTGCTTCCAGCCCACTCTGAAGTCTTCTGGGAAATAATCAGAGAAGGAATCCCAAGTCCAAGGGGGAGTATGAAGTTACATCACTGAGCCTATAGAGTTTTTCAGCTGGTCTTCACCACCACTCAAGGTGTGGTACCCAGTAAAAGTCCACAGCTTACTGGCAGTATTTCTATCTTCATTGTCCTCCTGCCTGAGGATGTGGAGTTCCTGAAAATGTTATCCTCCCCCTACCCTTTTAAACCTTGTGCTTCTCCTTGGGATAATTGATCTGCAATCCTCTCTCAATTTCTGTGATCTTTAAGGAAATAAAAAAGTCTTTGTTCAAGGATCCAAAGACTGGTCAGGCTATAAACTATCCAGAATGGTACTTATAAGATCAATGGGAAAATAGAACATTAATGGCTAACATTGATATAGCACTTTAATGTTTACAAAGAACTTTATATGCATTATCTCATTTCATCCTTACTAAGACCTTGGGAGTAGATTCTAATCTTCAGATGAGGAAAATGAAACAGAGGCTAAATGACTTGCCCACAGTCACACACTTATTAAAGAGTCTGAAGCAGGATTTGAACTCAGATCTTCCTGACTTCAGGTCTAGAACTCTAACCACTGTACTACCACCTAAGATATGGAGTTCAACTAACTTAGGAGAAAAGTCTTCCTTAAAAATATCTTATATCCTTTTCTCTTTCTTTTTTATTGCTACAAGGGGTGACTCTCTGGGTAAAGAAAGGACAAATGATACATTTGGAAGGTGATGCTAAAAAACATCATTTTAATTTTTTAAAGGCCTTATCTTAAATACCACTGTCTAGACACCCATGGCCTTGGCCCAAGTTCATCTGTCCCTAGGTCTCCAAAAAGTTCTTCTATTTTTATCCTGTTTTATTTCTAGCATAGGCTCAGCAATTCACTGAATCTGCTGGCTACACATTAGCCCTTAAGGCTTCTACTGAATGGAGGTATTTCTCTCTTACTGTCCTCTGATCTCTGCCGGAATAGCAGAACTCTTCTTTGACCTACCATCTTTTAGCACCCAAAGCTATCTACCGATCTTGGGAAAGCCGATAAATGAGTCCATCTAAACCTAAAATCACCACTGGGAGAATTTTCATTATTAGTAGTATTGTTATTTTTTTTCTATTCTGTGACTCCACAGAGCCACAGTGCCTCTTATGGGAGAGAACACCTTAGAGAAATTTTTGCAATGCTAATTACCAGGCAGGGCACTGATATTTTATAATTAAATTAATTCAATATGGTCTATAAAATAAAACTAGCATGACGACTCACCAGACACCCTGATGGAAGGTCGTGATTGTCTCATTGTGAGATTATTTATTCACTCTGGCTCTCTAGCCCTTTCGAATCTATGCTCTCAGTTAGCTCCTATAATTCAGGTCTTTTTCTTTTTAGAAAAATAAATTACCTAAACAAATGGAAAAGAATAAACAGCTTGAATTGCAAATTATAAAGTTGCCGAGCCTAGCAGTATGTGAGGCTGTTATTCACAATATGTCACTTTAAGATAAGTTAATAAAGAAATATAGAAGAGAATCAATTTCTGGTAATCATTAGCATATACAGTACAAAAAGCTACAGGGTATTCAATTAATTCTAGACCATAATTATGGAGCAAGAGCCACGTGTATAAATCAACTTTAAAAAAATTTAATGTAATAGGAAATGCCATTTCCAAAGAGAATTCAGGACAGAGGATTAATAGCAGCTATACAGTTCAAAGTGCACACCATCCCAGTGAACCTGTATGGGGAGTCTCGATGCCCAATGGCCAATGGGATTTTACAAACTTCTGACATTCAGAAACTCATAATTATGATAATCACAATAATTTCTAATTTTTTCAGCCACCATCTGGTTGGAGGCACTCAGCCACCTAAACTAAATGTAACTCAGGCAGGTGCTAATTAATCCCAGGAGATGACACACACTGATATATATCCAATCAAAACAAAGTAAAAATATATTCAAGACAAAAAAAAACCCAACCCAACAGCTGAAATGTATCACTACAGTAAAGGAACAGTTCATGTTGCTTCAGAAGACAAAATGAGAATCCATTTTCAAAAATTAAATTTATTCTCTAGTAGGCTTTTTAAACCATATTTCATGGAACCCTACAGTTGCACAGAAACATTATAGGGTTTCATGGAATAGTGTTAGGTTTTCATAGAAATATTCTATAGAAATGTGCTAGAATTCCATGAAAACATGCTGGTTTCCATGGAATTGTGTTAGGGTTTCATTAATGCACATTAGGGGTCCTAGAGAAGCATGCATGGGATACACAGTAGTCTGTTAGAGTTCCATGGATTTTTTTTCCTAGGGTTTCATGAAAACATGCTAATTAAGTTATGTGGACATCTCCTAGGGTTCTGGAGAAGCATTCTAGGATTTCATGGAAGTGTTTGAGGGGTTCAGAGAAGCACTTGAGAGTTCTGCAGGAGAGTGTTCTAAGGTTCTATGAGAATGCTCTATATATAGAATTACATTTGAAATAATGTGCAAAAATAGTTTTTCTTCTCTTATACTCTGTTATAATCTTATCTTGAGACCAGAGCAACAATATGATTTTTAAGTGTACTGAGCAACCATTCCAGAAAGTAAGGAGTAACGTTAATGTTCGATCAAAGTTTCATACAAAAAAATTAATGCATAAAATTTCAATCACTTAAGTGTGAAAAAATTCTGCACTAAATTTACATTTTCCTTTTCTTGTGAGGTAATATGGTGGAATGAAAAGAGTTCTATACTTGCATTCAGAAGGCACTGGTTTGCCTTTTGCTGGCTTTATGACCTAATACAGGTCATTGTTACCTCTCTGAATCTCAGTTTCCTCATCTATAAAATAGTGCTTATAACTGTGAACTCTGTGCTGTGAATCTCACAGCACTGATGTACTTAAAAGGAGATAAAGTTTGATGAGCATTTTGTGAACCATAAAGTGCAAGTGATTATTAAGCAGGGCGGGGTCAACTTTTTAAAAAAATTTCAATAGGTATAATTGGAGTCTGAGAATTACCTAGCATCCTCTCCTAACTACAAATCCCAGAATTCTAGTCAGTTTTCAGAACTGTTAGATAGTGTAAAGTCAAGCATGAGCAGTTTTCCAAAGGACTGCTGCTGTGAATAGCTTTAAGGTTCTGACCACATAGTAGAGTGAACTCTCTATTTTTTCAGCAGTAAATTAAAGCAAAACATTCACAGAAACCAAAGTGCAGCATTCATAATGTTATAACAACTTATCACTAAAGTGGCCACACAGTTTTCACCAAAGTGGCCACATAGTTTTAAACAAAAGATATCATTAAGTAAGTCCTTAACTCAATCATCCTTAAGGAGCAATTCTCCTTAAGTGACATAAAGTACAAAGGTCAAAGTTCTCAACCCTAGGTCACATTGTCTTAATCTCTCAGTTAAAAAGTCTTCTTTCTTCTTGATTGGAGATTAGTTTCCAATCATCCTTAACTCAATCATCCTTAATAGGTAGAAGGTACAGAGTACAAAGTTCCCTTACCCCTAGGCCACAGTAAATCATGATCTTCTCAGTCAGCATCAAGTACCCAAGGAGAGGTCTTTTCATCTTGACTTGAGGTTGGCTCTCAGATTCCATGATTTCTCTTCAATGTTCCCAGCTTCTGCCTGAATCTACCCAACTGTCACCTGGATTCAAAGGTAGGCAGCTCTCAGTTCCTCATCCAGTTTCCATTCCATACTGAAACTCATGGTGTCTAGTCCCCCTCAAGTCCTTCACAGTTTCTGTTTCTATTAACAGAGCAAAAACAACATTTATACACATTGCCGGCACCATCATCAATTCACTATCTGTGTGTGAAATCAACACAGACCCACATACAAGGTCTGAGAACTCAGAACAAACACACAAACAAGGTCTGAGGTCAATACAAATTATCAGTACAGTCCCAGGACCTCTGAAACCCTCCTCCAGGACTTCTGTAAACAGACAACAAGAAAATCCTCTTTCAGGGCTTCCAGTAAGGTCCCAGGGCTTCTGTACAAAGTATTACAAACAAAAATCAAAACAAACAGAACAGACAAACAGAGTTCCTGGCCACCACAAAGTTCCCCTTCTCAATTCTTCTTTTTCCCAGCTTGGGCTTCTCCTTATATGTGGTCATTAGCTCCTCCCTGTTCTGCCCCTTCTTGTTGCATCAGCAAGTTCCTCCCACTGTGGGGTTCAAACAAAGACTTGATATGATCAACGGCAAGGCTCAACTGAAACAAGGCACTAAGTACTTGTTTGCTTGCCATTACAGATAGACAAAATCTGCCTTTATTGTCCCTTGCCTTCTCTTTTTGTGACCTTATCCCTACTTTCACTCCCCAACTTTTTTTACCCTTTTTAGACCCCAAATCTTCTTATACTATTTATTATATTATCCCTCCCAGGAAAGCAGGTACTTTACAGGAAAGAAAGGAATACAGGAGCAGCCAGGTGGTGTAGTGAATAGAACACCAGCCCTGGAATCAGAAGGACCTGAGTTCAAATACGACCTCAAACACTTAACACTTACTTGCTATGTGACCTTGGGCAAGTCACTTAACCCCACTTGCCCTACCTTCCCCCCTAAAAAAAAGTCAAAAAAGAAAGAAATACAAAGCAATACTCTCTAATGGTAGAATCTCAGTTTCTATGGGACCTCTAGAGAAACTTCTTGGACCTCCTAAAATTACAATGGCCATTCTACTAATATATATGTTTAACCAGTCTTGACCTGTTCTATTAAAAAAGAAAAGTTATGGAAAACAAGTTTTTCAGCATGAAATTACCCATGTATCCAATTTAGGACATGTTAGCACTACTCCTTATTCTTAAGAAGCATTCAGACCTTCTGGACCCCCTGTGAGATAGATATGGCAAGTATTATTATTATTCTTTTACAGATAAGGAAACTGAGATTCAGAAAAGTAAAGAAAATTTCCCAAGATGACATGAGTAAGTGAAAAGGGGTTGTAAAATACCCAAGTTTTCTGACTCCAAATCTATAGTGCTTTCCATTATACCACATTTCCTTTGAAGGTGCTCTAGGCAGCCTTTAAAGTTAAAGGAGGTGAAGAGACATTGAAAAAATGACCTCTTCTCTGATATCTAATCCAGGGCCTGTCAAGGGTACCTGAAATTCCACCACTAGAATGTCATTGTTTTGACTTAAGTACTTTTTCTTTCAAACCCCCTCCCATTTTTTCCCCACTTTGAGCTCCCTTGGAAGAAAAGGGACTAGTCTAACAAATGTTTCTCTCCCTGACTGTAGAGACTTATGTTTAGATATCACATGAAGGGAAGAGAATGGAGGGAAGAAGGTTGGGATCAGTGACAGAGATGGGAAATATTATTGAAAGGAATAAAAAGAGACTCAGAAAGAAGAGACGGCAAATGAAAGTCAAATAAGCACAATTGTGCAAGGAATAGGACTTGGATGTGTATATAATTCGGGGATGTGCTAGAGCCAGCTCTGACCAGGTAAGAGAGCCTTCAATTGTAAAATTGTGAATGTATTGACCTCTCACAAATCAACAATTGCTACAAATCAGGGTTTGATTGATGTTTTGGTGATTGTTTAGATTTAAGAAAGTTACAAGGGGTGGGCGCAGGGGAGTGAGAAGGTATCACAACGTGGAAGACAATCCTTGGTACAGTCATACCAGAAAGTGGCTCAACTACCATTCCCTTATTGGTATGACCAACGGTCCCTAACTCCAGGGACAAAGACAAGGAGGGAAGGCAACAAGGGAGAAAGAAAAATTGTAGGGGAAAAGAATCCTTGGTGATGATACTAGATGATATTATCTGGGACTAGGAAAGGATCAGGGTTGCTTATAATATGGAACATATACCAGTAAAGGACAATGTGCCATAAAGTTTATATGTTGGAAGACTCCTTACAAGATCACAGATTGGGACAAAACCCTCATTTCCTAGCCCTAGGTACAGCTATGGGTGAGACATCCCTTTCGGTCTGTGAGACATTGAGCAGTATCAAGAAAAGTTTAATGGAAAAAATGGTATTTGAGCTATGCCTTGAAAGAAGAAAAGGATTTTAGGAGGCAAAGATAAGGGAGGGAAGACATTCCAGGTATGGGAAATGGGGAATAGGAATGGTCTATATAAAAACATGAGAATAGGAGAAGACAGGACAAGATCAGGAATGAATTCCAGTTTGGTTATAATTTAGAGAATATGAATGAAGCACAATAAAAGATAGATAGGAGCCAGAATGTAAAGAAAGCTGTAATTCTACTTCTGTGCCCAGTGAGCCTTACCCAATTGGGGAATAGATACAGAGAGTAAAGCATGACCTGGATGTTAGGATTGGGGGTGTGAGAAGTGATCACAGCCTGAGAGAAAAAAGTCTGCTGTTGGAGGGCCCAGAGGAACAGCCACTGTCAGAGTACTCCAAAGCTGGTCAAGCATCTAATGGGATATGGCCTCCTGAGTGCTAGCTGGATAAATCACTTCTTTGCTGCCAAGTGAAGGCCCCCCAGAGGACTTTTAAAAATACTCTTTGCCTGACCTGAGAGGCCTGAGTCTTGGAGCCCATCAATATGGATTTCTCTCCTTCCCTTGGTTTTTAACTCGAGTGGACACCATTTTGACACAGACAATGTATTTTAATAAAGCATTTTACCTGGCTTATAACACTCAGACTGATAAAGAATGAAATCCTTTTATTAAAAAAAATCCATGATGCATTTCATCTCTTATGCTGTTCCTATAGTTAGTCGACTTAGACAAGGGAAAAGAAGCAGGGAATTCTGCTCTCAATATCTACTAGTGTTTGCATTTCAAAATCCATCAAAACAATGCTTTCTTTCCATTTTAATGAGTCGGTAAAATATTTTTCTCTCCAATATGGCTTAGATACTTTCCTAGAAAGTAGATTTATGTTAGGCTAGCCCCATTTGGCAGATGAGAAAAGAGGGAACATCAGGGAGGGTCAATGGCTTAAGTCAAAGGGAGAGTTAATACCAAAACTCAATCCTTCTGACTCCCAGCTTCTTCTTATGGGCCATATTGTAATATTTCATATGAACAGTTAGCTCTGAGAAAGGTGCAGAGAAAACCTTTCATTTTCTTACTCCACTGATCAGCAAACAACCACTTACCACACAGAGGACATCTTCCCCCATCCCATGTTCCCACTCCAAGGACTTTCTCTAAAAGTTTGTATCCAGCAATGAGTAAGACACAATCTTAGAACTTAGCCTTAAGATGCCTCTCCAACCTGACAAGCTTCCCTCCCCTTATAAAATTCATGGTTTAGACTGTTAAGATGTCAAAATTTGTCTACACACACACACACACACACACACTCACCTTAGTTATCTGGTCTTCCCCACATCTACACTATTGCCCACCATTCCTCCTTCCTGAAACACTGGTACCCCTGTGATTATCTAAATCTTATCCCTCATCAACTATGAGGTTTGTATTCTTAGAGTTGTAAGGAAACTCAATTAGAAAATATAACTCTTTCATTTTGCAAGCAGGGAAACTGAGTTCCAGAAAATGGAAGAGACTTTTTCCAGATCACATAGTCAGGGCATGAATTCTTAGAACCTATGACTCCTGGCTCCCATTCTCATATCTAAGCCACTGAAAAAGAGAGACCATGTTTGTAGCCCCAACCTTTAGCACTTTATACATAATGGATCTTGCTTTTTTGATTAAAAATAAGATAAGGATGCATATGATCATAATATTGAGAGCCCATCTCCTCCAGAAAGCCTTTGTCTAAACTCTTGCAATACTAAGAGTTTGCACAATACAATTTAAATTTGTTATGTGAAGGAATATGGAAAAAATAACAACACTACTTTTCTTGTGCCCCATGAACCCTGCCCAATGGGGAATAAGTACTGAGAAAGCAGAACATGCTCTGGAAGTTAAGAGAGAGGATATGAGAAGAGATCATAGCCCAAGGGAAAGAAATCTGTTCTTAGAGGGCCCAGAGGACCAACCACTGACAGAGTACTCTAAAGCTGGTCAAGCATCTAATAGGATATGATCCCCTGAATGCTTACTGGATAAATCACTTCTTTACCATCAAATGAAGCCACCCGTCCCCCTCAACCCCTGCTCAAGGACTTTTTAAAATGTTCTTTGCCTGACCTGTGAAGCCTGGGACCCATCAATAAGGATTTCTCTCCTTCCCTTGGTTTTGAACTCAAGTGGACACCATTCAGTCACAGACAATGTATTTTAATAAAGCATTTTATCTGGCTTGTAACATTCAGACATTAAAAATGAAGTCCTTTTCTCAAAAAAAAAATCCAAGATATATTTCATCTGTCAAGCTATTCTTATGGTTAGTGGACTTAAACCAGGGAATAGAAGTAGTGAATTCAACTTTCCATTGAATTTCAAAGCCCACACAAAAGAATGCATCCTTTCCATTTTAAATAGCCAGTGAAAATATTTCCATTCTTCTGGGTTTTCAGAACTCTACCCTCTCCTGCTTCTCCTACTTGTCTGCTCCTTTTCAGTCTCCTTTGGCGGTTCACCTTCAGCATTGTGGCCCTTAAATGTTAGGGTTTCCCATGGCTCTATCCTGAGCCCTCTTTTCCTTCTCTCTGTACACACCCTCCTCTTTCTTACTAAACTCATCACTTCCTGTGGGTTTAATTATCATCTTCATGCAGATGAAGCCTAGATCTGCTTATCTAGCTCTGGTCTTCCCCCTCAACTCCAGTCCCACAATACCAATTGTCTATTGGACATTGAAACTAGATGTTCCAAAGCCATCTCAAATGTAACACATCTAAAACAGAACTTAATCATCCCCACCCCCACCCAAATTCACCTCTCTTCCATACTTGCTTCTTTCTGTCAAAAGCCACATTTCCTCTAGTCTTCCAGGATCTCAGTGTTATCCTTGATTTCTCATCCTTCCTTGCCCTACATGCCCCATTATTTGCCAAATCTTATTCTTTCTGTCTCTGCAGTAGATCTCACATCTGGTCCCTTCTCTCCTTTCACACAGCCACCACTTAAGTCAGGTCCTTATCACTTAGATTATTGCAGGAGCTTACTAATTGGTCTGTCTACCTCAAATCTATTTTTAATTCATCTAATGCTCCACAACTGCCAAGGTGATCTTCCTTAAGCACAAACCGGACCATGATCCTCCCTTGCTCAATACATTCTAGCTACCTCTCTTATCTACATTACAATATGTTCTAGTACCTCTAACACAGGAGTTCTTAACATAGACTCCCAAGGGGGTCTGTGGATAGGTTTTACATGTTTTGTGAACTTGGATGGTAAAAAAAAATTGCATCTTTATTTTCACTAACCTCTAAATGAAATTCATCTTTTTCTTTAATTTTTCATGAAGACAACAAACATTCTGAGAAAAGGGGTTCATAGGATTTATCAGACTGAGAAATGAGTCCATGACACAAAAAAGGTTAAGAGCTCCTGTTTTGGAATCGAATAACTTCTTTGCTGAGCTTTTAAAACTCTTCATAACCTGGTACCAACCTATCTTTTCAGCCTTATTGTATGTTATTGTCCCACTGCAACTCTAAAATTCTGCCAAACTTGCTTGACCTCTCTTGGTCTCTCCCCATCTCTCTGTCTCTGCCTCTCTCTGTCTCTCTCTGTCTCTCTCTGTCTCTGTCTGTCTGTCTCTCTCTCTCTGTCTGTCTCTCTCTCTCTGTCTGTCTCTCTCTCTCTCTCTCTCTCTCTCTCTCTCTCTCTCTCTCTCTCACACACACACACACACACCCCTCCATGTCCCATCCTTTTACTCCCTTTGTACTGGCTATCCCTGTTGCCTGGAATGCACTCCCTCCTTACCCCCTGCCTAATAGAATCTCTACCTTTCTTTAAAATGCAACTCAAGTACCACCTTCTACATGAAACCTTTATTGATTCCCCCTTTGCTAGAGCCATCCCTTCCACAGAACTTTGCATTTAATTATTTTTTTTTCTTAAAGCAATTGGGGTTAAGTAACTTGCTCAAGGTTACACAGCTAGTTATTTATTTATGTGTGGGTGCTAATTTTATGAGGCTGGAACTGCATTTAATTATTTTGCATTTATTTGTATTTATTCTCTTTATATGTGTTCTTTATATTATATGTGAATTTATCCCTCCCATTAGAATGCAGGCTCCTTGAGAGCAGGAAATGTTCCATTCTTTTTATTGGTATTCCTAGTATTTAGCACAATGCTTGGGACATAGGTAATTAATAAATGCTTGTTGATTAATTGATTGATTATATCCTGCCTTGGTTTACATAACTTATGTATGTATGTATGTATGTATGTAATTCTTAACTTGCCAAAGTGACTGTAAGCTCTTTGAGGGTAGGATTTTACCTTATATCAGGAAAGTAGAGATGCTTGCTACTAAAAAGAAGCCCTACTGACCAATGCCCAGTGTTAAAGGTCTCATTTACCTACATTCCCAACTGGGCAAATTACCATTGACCTCCTTCGTCTCAAGATCTTCCAAGCTCCCACTGCCATTAGCATCTCATCTCTAGCTTTAAGTAACTGGACTATTCCAATCCTACCCTCATCAACTCTTGCATTTTCCTATAATTCAGAGCTTGTCTCTTAAGAGGAAAAAAAATCATTCTCTGCTATTTCATCCCTTCCCATTCCCAGTTCCACTGTTCTCCTTTGCCTTCTCCTTTCACTGTGCCTCCTAGAAGCTCCACTCTGTCACTATCCTATCCACTTTGACCTAAGTCTTTTATGCCATTTAATGATTCCCAAAGTGTAAATGCTCACAATGGAAATTTAACAATAAAATTAAGAGAAATGGTTCAATCTGACTCCAGCACACTCCTATATAAAGGAAAGGGGGAGGGGGGAAGGAAATGGAGAGAGAAAGAGAGGAAGGAAGGAAGGAAGGAAGGAAGGAAGGAAGGAAGGAAGGAAGGAAGGAAGGAAGGAAGGAAGGAAAGAAAGAAGGAAGGAAGGAAGAAAACATTTACTATAAGTGAGGTACTATGTGAAGTGCTGGGAATACAAATTTAAGTAAGATAGGCTCTGCCTTCAAGTAATTTACATTCTAATGGGGAAAGGCAACATAAAGGGAAGAAGAAAGAGAGAGGGGGGGGTACATGGCAGTATGGTGTGCAGGGGGCCAGAAAGTGGCACAGAGGCCAAGTTCTAGACAGGATAAGGGGAAAGCTCACTTATCAGAACCCAGGGTGGCTCACAAATTGGAGTCAAAGGTTTTTATGGGAAAGAGATAGGAATGAGAATCAGAGTGGAAAAAGCCTGGTTTGGAAATATTCAAAGAAAATACATGGACCCTGAGTTCCTACAGAAAGTAATGGAGGAAGACCAGGGAGAAGGAATAATGGAGCAGAAAGGGAAGATTCATGGCAATAGACAAAGAAGTTGATTGACTTTACAATTTTCCTGTATTGACCCAATCCCAAATGACAGTTGAAATATCCACTTCTTAATATGAATATTTCTCCACTGGAATCAGCTGTCTCTGCTCTTGAACTCTCTTGTCTCCTTGTCTGTAAAAATAATTTCATAGCAATCTCATTGCATTGACAAAACATGCTTCATATCACAAGAGCCCAGGGAGCTCTCCTATGTTAGCACAATGGTCTAAAGCTGTTTACACTGAAGGGGGTTCCTCATTTTGTCCCTGAGGAAATGGAAGTGATTGTGGAGAAGGAAGTACAGCTGCCAGCAAACTGCAGTGACTTTTGACAGCATCATCAATATACTAAGTAGGAGAGCTTGAAAAATGTCACTGGAAGCAATTTTTTGTCCTTTCCAAAGTCAAACTGATCCACAGAAGGAAAACAAAGGGAGACACCTTGGACACAGTGGGATGAAAACGTGAATGCTCTTTAGAGAGAAAGCTGGCCTCAGAGTGAAGACCTGTATTCAAGTCCCAACTGATACAAACTGACTGGGTGGCTCTTCCCAAGTCACTTAACCTCTCAGTGGCCCAGGCAAGTATGTAAGACAGTGGTTGGCCAAGTATGGCCTAGGGATCTCTGGGGTACTTCATATCTCTCAGGGGAACATGGAGGGATCAAAATTATTTTCATAACCCTACTGATGTTTAAATTTCTAATATGGTAAATATTAATAGATAGAACCCATATAGGCAAAAGATCTTTTGGGAATCCTGAATAATTTTTAATAGTGTAAAGAGGTTCTGAGATTTAAAAAAGTTTGAGAAAGACTGCCTTAAGACTCTCCATGGCAAAGAAGGCCCTGATTTGCATTGGCAGAGGAAGTTTCCTCACCTGAGAGTTCCCTATACTACTAAAATTGGAAGTCTAGCCTCATCCTATTTACAATCCTTTTTGTCAAAGCACTTTCATACTTATGACCTCATTGACTCACAAGCAACCTTGTAAGAGAAGTAATGAAGACATTGTGATATAATGGAAAAGGAATTGGACTTAGGAGCCAAAGACACATTAATGGTATCAAATCTAGCTTTATCTTCTCAGGTAGATCAATTCACCTCTCTCAGCCTCAGTTTCCTCATCTGTAAAATGAAAAAAATCTAAGATTGGTGAGAGGGCCCAATACTGTGCCATAGAAGGATCAGTTAAAGAATCTGGGGATGTTCAGTCTATCAAAGTGAAGCCTTGTGGGGAGAAGTTGGGAGTATGAGAGTTGTCTTCAAGTAGTTGAAGGGCCATCATGTGGATAAGAGATTAGATTTGCTCTGCTTGGCCCTGGTAGGAAGAAGAGGGAGCAGTGGATAGACGTTAGCCAGAGGGAGGTTTCAGTTTGATGTTAGAAGGAGTGTCCTAACAGTTAGAGGTGTCTAGAAGTGGACTGCCTTGGAAGGGAGGAGGTTCTCCATCCTTAGAGGTCTTCAAGTGAAGGCTACATGACCATTTACTGAGGATATTGCAGAAGGGACTTCTCTAAAATTTGGACAAAGTGGTCACTAATTTACCTCCTGACTCAGAGAATCTGTGGCTAAATTTTCCCTAAGGTCGCTTCTAGCCCAAATATTCTATGGTGTTTGAATATCCTATGGGGTAAGCTTGGAATAACTTGTCTTCAAGCATCTGAAAGATTGTCATGTAGAGGAGGGTTTATTCGATTTGTTCTGCATGACTCCAGAGAGCCGAATTATGAGCATATTTAAGATCTCCTCTGAGTGCTGGGTCTAGTCATTTAACCTTGTTTGCCTCAGTTTCTTTATCTGTAAAATGAACTGGAGAAGAAAATGGCAAACCACCCCAATATCCTTGGCAAGAAAATCCCAAATGGAGTCACAAAGAGTAGTACTGAACAACAACAACAACAAAATCTACCTTCACAGAAACCCTGTGAGGGGGGGCAAGAAATGCTTTCATATAATGGAAAAAGAATTGAACTTGGAACCCAAATACAGGTTATAGTCCCAATTCAGCCACCAACAAACTCTGCCACCTTAAGTCATTTTACCTCTCTATGCCTCCATGGCATAATTTGTGAAAAAAAAAATGAAAGAAAGAAAAGAAAACTGGTTTTACCTCATTTTATAGATGAAGTAACTGAGACCTAGATTTACCCAAGGTCATACAGCTAGGCAGTGGCAAGGTTCCCAGGTCTCTTGCCGCCCCCCCCCCACCTCCTTTAGAACACACATCCTTTTCCATGTTTTATAATACATATTTGCTTACTATCTGGACTACTCAGCATAATTCATATTCAACTTTAGATTCAGGAGTTAAGGACACTGCAATGCAAACTTGGTGTCCCCCATTCACTTCGCACTGGTTTATACCTTAATGATACCATGTTTCAGCTCCAGAGGGGAGTCTCTTGTAAGGAAATCATCTAATACTTATGTACCACAGAAAGAATGACCATTCTTCTGGTCTCCTAATCATTCCCCCGCGAGGAAAAGCAAATAACAAATCCAGTTTTCAAAATTATTTTCACAACCCTCAAAAATGCCTAGCCATGGAGGAATAGTTTTTTCTCCCTCTCCCTTTGAATTTGGTTGCCTCAGACCCTGTCTCTTCAACTCTGCTTTCATTCCAATATGATTAGGCATATGTTGTTTTTGATCCTCTTTGGCTTGATGTGATTATTAGATTTGACAGTGTTATTAGATTTCTTTGTGCATGGTCTGTGCTAGAGAGTTCAGATGGAGATGGGGAATAGAGCCTTTGGTTTGAGGTTTGTTTGTTTTTTAATGTGTCTGCCTCAAGGTTACTGTCCTTCTGAAAGAGGATGAAACCCTTCCCCACTTCTGAACATCCTTATAACTATTGAAGGAATCTCCAGTGCTCCCAGTCACTCACACTGGCAACCTCATTGTCATTCTCACCTCCTGCCTTCCACTCACTCCACATGACCAATCTGTTGACAAGTTTTGTCTTTTCTGCCTCAACATCCCTTTTACATCCCTTCCTCTCCACTCACAGAACTGCTGCACTGCCTACTGTACTCTGATAATAGCCTTCTAACTGGTTTCCCTACCTCACATCTCCCCACTCCATTCCTTCTTATACTCAGCTTCCGAAAGCCCAGACCTCACCATGTCACACACATACAGCGCCACAACCTCTCCACCATCTCTGGACAATTCCTGTTTCTCCCTATTACCTCCAAGATTAACTATAAAATCCTCTGGTTTGGCTTTCAAAGCCCTTCCTAATTTCCTTTCTTAATGCTTTACTGCCCTGAACCTGCTTGCTTTGTCCCTCTTATACAACACTCCATATTTCAAGTCCTTCCCTTTTTACTGTCTATGCCTCATGCCTCAAATGCTCTCTCCCCACCTCATCTCTGTCTTCTTGATTCCCTGGCTTCCTCTGAGACTGTTCAAATCCCACTAATTTCAAGAAGCCTTCCCCAGTCCCCTGCCCCCAATTCTAGCATGTGCTCTCTGATATTATCTTCCATTTATACTGTATAGATCTTGTGCATACCTTGTTTTAATATTGTCTCCCCCATTAGGATGTGAGGTCATTAGGGGCAGAGATTATGTTTTATCCTTTGTTTGTATCTCTAGAGTTTAGCAGAGTGCCTGGCACATAGTGTTTAATAAAAGCTTATTGACTGAATGGACATATGGGAATGTTATTATCTGTTATCTGGATGAAGGGAAGGCATTTGCATTTGGGCTCTTGGCAGCCAGTAAAAATAAAGCTAAGCTTCCCTACACAGTAGGACTGAGCCAGGGATAAACAGGTATAAATGTACTGAGCCAGTACAACAAGGCCAACAGGACCAACTAAGAATAAATCTGCAATTGACACAGGCAAATTAGTCTTTCATTCCTCAAAAAGAGAAAAAGAGGATATGCCATTGCATTTCCTCTCTGGGGTATTGACTGCCTAATTATGTGTAGGCCAGGGACTGGGGGAGTTGAGGAGGGGTGAGGGAGAGGAGTTCTACAGAGTGAGTGATTTCTCTCAAGCTGACTCAGCAGAATATTCATGATTAGTTCAGCTGTCCTCAAAATGAATCTCTCTGGGGATTTTCCAAACTGAGACTGAGGGGGAAGGAATTCAATAAAAAAAAAGATTCTCATAAAAAGAAACACTGCCATGGTCTGAAATAATTTGATAGTTACTGGGAAAGAGTGAAGATGAACAAGGACAAAGAAATTGATCATGGGAGTTAGGACCTCTGGGTCCCACCAATCTATCCCTACCACTGATTAGCCATGACCTTGAACAAGCTACTTTACCTCTGAGGATATTCTGTCATATGTAAAATTAGAGATTTGGACTAACTAAATCACTAACATCCCTTCCGGCTCTAAAACTGTAACATTCTATGTGTTAACACTGCTTCAAATGAAGAGAAAGGGACTGGGGTGAATTAATAGTCTCCAAATACCATTTCTGGATCACAAGACCAATATCTCATAATAGGCCTCCTCTAAGTAGGAATTAAAGCTAGAAGAAATATAAGAGGTCTTCACATCCAATGCCCTCCTCCCATTTTATAGACGAGGAAATTTAGACCTAGAGAGTTTAGGCAACTTGCTCAGTCACATGGCAGTCCTAGGATTTGAGCCCAGATCTGTCTCAAAATTCACTAGCCTTTTTATGTAACTACTCTTCTCACTTGATATTGTCTTGTATTATCATTTAGTTTCTCATATATACATTTCTCACCCATTCAACGAGATGATTCAGAAAAGACAGTTTCTCTTGTGTTTCTCGCTATTCCTAGAATGGTACTGATAACGATGCTCAATAGATCAGTCAATGGTCAGAGCATTTGAGGGGTGTAGAATCTAAAGTGAAGAGCAAAGTTCATTGGATTTTGTTATCAACCCTCTGATCATTTCCTGAGAGACATGTAGAAGGGAGAGGGTTCTTAGGTGTTAGGTTGTTGTTGTTTAGGTGTTTTTCAGTCGTTTCCAATTTTTTGTGACCCCTTTTGGGTTTTTTTTTGGCAAAGATACTGGAGTGGTCTGCCATTTCTTTCTCTAGCTCATTTTACAAATGAGGAAACTGAGGCAAACAGGATCACATATCCAATAAGTGTGAGGTCAGATTTGAATTCAGGTCTGCCTGACTTCTATGGAATATCCCTCAAAGATTTTTTATCAGCTTGATGAAAATATATTAATCAGGAAGTTATAGTTTGAAAATAGTTAATTTTCATAGCATTTTCATTGTAGGTATTAGTCTATATGCTCATCTAAATATTTATCCTTCACAAAATACAATCTTAAACATAGCTGCATTTGGTTTTTTGTAGTAGCAAAGACATTATGGAAACAAAATAAACATCTATTGAATGGGGAATGGCTAAACAAATTGTGGTACATGACTGTAATGGAATTTTACTGCACTGTATGAAATGATGAATATGAAGAATACAGAGAAGCATGGAAAAACATGAAACTGTGCATATTTAAGTAAGCAGTACTAGGAAGACAATATACAGAGTGACTATAAAAATGCAAATGGAAAGAACAACAAAATCTGACACTGAATGCTGTGAAATTGTAATGACTAATTTTATTCCCAAAGAAGATAAGTGAAAATGTTCTTGCTTCCCTTCTATGCTGAGGTGATGGAATCATGGGTGTGGAACCAAGCCAGGAAGCATTTATTATTCGATTACTATGCACCAGGCACTGAGTTAGATGCTGGGATTCAAACAAAATAAATGAAACAATCCCTATTACAAGGAACTTCCATATCATCAGGGTAGACAAGGAGATATATTGAAATATATATATATATATATATATATACATATACACATATATATGTGTGTATACATACACATGCATGAACATATATGTGTGTATATATACACACATATTGGTATATAGATAAATATATGTACATATATACATATCTATATAGATATATATATATACACACACACACAGAATAAATATGAAGTAGTTAAATAAAATCTAGTTTAAGAGGTAGAACACTAGCCATTGAGATCAGGAATGACTTCACATATAGAATGATACTTGAGCTGTGTATTAAAGGAAGAGAGAGATTTTATAATGTTGAACTTCATTGATGTGTTGGCTAATTTTGTTGTACTTTTTTTAGCCTTATTCTTTGTTATGAGGAATATGTCTCTTGGAGGAGGGAGAGGTATAGTCGGAAAGGAAAGTGATCAAAAACCAAAAGATATCTTTTTTAATGCGAAACTATGCAATCTTCTGAAACTTCACTTTTATTGGATTTATAAACTCTATGGCCCTACACCACCCAGATGTGTCAGACTCAGGCTAACAACACCAGATAGAAAGAGAAAAGATGAACATGATCAGTGTCTCCAAAGGGCTGTCACATTGGGGAGGGGTTGAATTTATTCTGCTTGTCCCCTGAGGGCAGTCTTAAGATCAATGGGTGAAAGTCTAGAGGAAAATATTTCTATTTAATTTTTTTTGAAAGAGGTTCTTAATAATTAAAGTTCTCTTAATGGGATCCATTTCTTTGTGAAGGGGTGAGTTCCCCAAAGCTGAAGGTGGTTAATTGGAGTTTGCATGACTACATTTTAAAAGTTAAAAACACCACCAACAATTGTGGCAAGGTGAAACAATAAAGCAAAGGAAGGTATTACTGGTAACTCGCTGGTGTCACACGTAGCTAGTTCCTGTTGCAAGACATGGACACATGTACCTTTCCTATGAATATTTACAAAGAAGGAAGGGTTGTTACCAGAGCCAATATATTTAATGTGATTAACCTATTTTTGTCTTTGATTGACCTTGTTATTCATAAAGTGAGAGCAAGATCCAAGTGAAACGGTGAGTGAGAACACAGTCTGTTTTGTCATCTTTTTTCTCAAAGAAGAGCTTCCCAGAATTGGGCGGTGTCATATTTCTTCACTAGCATGCCACTAAACCACAGGGAAATAGGGGAGGCAAGCTGGGATAGGTGTATCTATTCATTCTTTCCCCAGGTGTCTAGAGTCTTGTGGTAGTGTTTGGGATCATCCCTCTTTTGTAAAGGGTATACATGCATACACACATACACACATATATACACACATATGAAATGTGTGTATGTATGTTGTAAAAGAATATTGTAATATGTGTCTATGCATACATATATTCATATACACATATTTGTGTTGTGTGTGTGGAGAGAGAAAAAGAAAGAGAGAGAGAGAGCAGGATGTTGTAGACAAGATTCCTATTCCATGAAGATGTTAGAATAGATGTTCATTGTGTTCCTTTATGTCTTAAGACTGTAGCAGTCAGGTGGTGTAGTGAATAGAGCATTGGAATTTGATGTCAGGAAGAGCTGAGTGCAAATTCTTCTTCACTTATTAACTAAATGACCCCTGGGAAGTCACTTAACCTCTCTCAGCCTCAGTTTCTGTATATGTAAAATGGTGCAGCTAGTTTACAGGGTTATTGTGAGAATCAAATGAATCAAATAATATGAGTAAAGTGCCTTTCAAACTTTAATATGCTATATAAATGGGAACATAATTCTATGTGCCCCCTTTTCCACTTGACAAGAGGGACAAGGAAATTAAGTCATGAGTATTCATGTGGAAATGTAGGGTTAGAAGACAATAATAGAAGTATTTATATATAGTGCCTACTATGTGACAGATACTGTGCTAAGTACTTCACAAATGGCATCACATTTGATCCTCCCAATATCCCTGTTTGGTATGTGTAGAAAAGAGAGACTTTCAGCAAGGGAAAGGTACCCAAGAAAAAGACCAAAAGTCATTCCCAATAGATAAAAGGATATGAACAAACAGTTCTCAAAAAAAGGATTGCAAACTATTAGCAGCCATGTGAAAGAATACTCTGAATTACTACTATAAAGAAAAATGCAAATCCAAACAAACCTGAGATTTTACCTCATATGCATGAAATTGTCAAAGATGACAAAGGACAGAGAATGAGCAGTGTTGAAGAGGCTG
This sequence comes from Gymnobelideus leadbeateri, assembly GCA_011680675.1. NCBI lineage: Eukaryota > Metazoa > Chordata > Mammalia > Diprotodontia > Petauridae > Gymnobelideus > Gymnobelideus leadbeateri. The sequence continues at coordinate 337,001 of WOXC01008810.1, forward strand.
TGGAAAAACAGATAAAGTAATGTCCATACCATTTGGCCAAGAGATTACATTGCTAGTTAAGTACCCCAAGGAAGCTAACAAAAATAAAAGTCTAATATATGCCAAAATATTTATGGCAGAATTTTTTGTAGAAGCCAAGTACTAGAAATAATAAAGTAGATGCACATCAACCAGAGAATGCCTAAAGAAATTGTGATATGTGAGTGTAATGGAAAATTATTCTACTTTAAGGAACATAATAAATACAGAGAAGCATGAAAAAAATGTGTGTGAATTGATACAACATAAAGTAAGAAGAGGAAGAAAAACAAAATACAAAATGATAGACAACAAAGTAAATGGAAAGAACAAACACAAAACAATCAAAATGAATGTTGAAAAGTTACAAAGAATGAACTTGGTCCCAAAGAGCAAAGATGAGAAGATCCTTCTCCCAGCTCCTTTGAAGAAATGGAAGATGGGAGGGGGTCCATGGTTCTAGAGCAACACATACGATGTGTCACATTTTTTCCAGCATATTGATTCATTTTTCTGAATTTTTTTTATCTTCCTTTTTCTTTAAAAAAAAAAAAAAAGGACGATTCTCTGGGATAAGAAGGAAGTAGTATACCAGGAGAAATTTAATTTATATAAAAGCAAACAGTATCAATAAGAAATTATATATATATAAAATATTTTTAAATATATGTATATATAATATTTTAAAATACTTATTGAATATTTGGTACAAGTCATTCTCTCCAGATCTAGAATGAAAATCAATGAAGAAAGAAACAATGATGATATAATCATAAGCATATACAATAGATGACTATGACAGAAAGAAAAATTGGTTCCTGATCTTTTAGATGTTAGAATTAAGAAGGATTTAAAAAAGATATCAAACTACTGTTTAAGGTGGAAAACGTGATCATGACAGACATACATATAAAAAAGGTAGAATTCCTTGAGTCTTATTTCAGTTCTATTTTTTTCTTCCAAAGAGAATTATCTTTTGATTGGAAGGAATGAAATAGTCATTAAAAGGAAGTTGAAATCCAAGATGAAGTAAGAAGAAAGCACCAAGTTGCCCTCAATTACTTCAATTTCCCAACTTCAAATGAACTATATCATAAGGTACTGAAAGAATTATCAAGCACAATTACAGAGCAATTTTCACTGATCTTTGAAAGATCGTGGAGGTCTCTATACCTTCCCTGTCTTATTACAGATTGTTCCCCTCCATGTCCTTTACTTGCCACCCAAACTGGTCTTCTTCCTGGTCCTCATACATGAAATCCCATCTCCCATCGTTAACCTTGGTACTAGCTATGCCCCATACCTGGAATTCATTCTCTCCTCACCTTTTAGAACCTCTGAGTTTCTTCAAGACTCAGCTCAAGTGCCCTATGAGATCTTTCTGGTCATCCAATCTGCTAGTGCCTTCTCCTCCCTAAAGTTATCTGGTATCTCATTTTGTTTATGTTTTATATACCTTCATGTGGCTTCTCCACTTAAAAAGAGTTATTTATAGTCAGGGGCTGTTTTGTTTTTGTCTCTGTATCCCAAGCACATAACACATTGCCTGGATATAGTAGTTCTTTAATAAACATGTTGATTTTTGATTGATTGGGAATGATGCCACAGGGCTGAAGAGGGCCAAGTATTGTCCCAGTTTTTTACAAGGAAAGAAAATGGATGCTGCTGACTAGAGGTCAGCAAGCTTGACTATTTCTGGCAAAGTTCTAGAACATATTTTAAAAGACATGGTTTATTAATATTTAGAAAGGCAAAAGGCTATCACTAAAAAAGTCCATAATTTGGCTTCCTCAGGAACAAGTCATGTCAACTTCATTTCCTTTTCTGGCTGAGTTCCTAGACTGGCAGGTCATTTGACAACTGTAGACATTGTACCCCTGGGTTTCAACAAAGTCTTTTAAAAGTGTCTTTGTAGACAAGACAGAAAGATAAGGTGTAGATGACAGTACACTTAAGTGGATGGAGAACTGGTTGAATGAATAGGCCCAAAGAGTATTTGTCAATTTATCAATACCACGTTTGGGGGATTTTTCTAGCCTGGGCTCTATCCTTGGCCCTGTGCTCTTAAATATTTTTATCAGTAATGTGGATAAAGGTTCAAAAGGCATCCCTATCAAATAAGCAGTGGACATAAAGTTCCAATGGGTCGCCAGTAGGTTGGTTAATAAAAAGATTCATAATAATTTTGACGAACTAGAATGATGAGCAGAATCTAATAAGCTAAAAGTTTAAAACTAATAAATGTTCACTTTTAGAGTTTATTTCAAAAAATAAACTTTACAAACACAAAATAGGAAGGAAATGTATAGATAATTTGTGTGAAAAAAAGATCTGGGGACAGCTAGGTACCGCAGTGAATAGAGCACCAGCCCTGGAGTCAGGAGGACTTGAGTTCAAATTCTTACTCAGACACTTTATCACACTTACTAGTTGTGTGACCTTGGGCACGTCACTTAATCCCAGCTACCCTGACTTCTCCCCTGGGGAAAAAAAAAAAGATCGAGAAGTCTTAGTGAACTATATGCCCACCTTAGGCTACATGGAGAGAGGCCTCAGGACCACAATGAAGATGATGACAGACCTCTATGTTGATCACATTTTAGTAAAGACACTGATAGATTAGAACAGAGGTGTCAAACACAAAGGCCATAGTCTCCATGCAGCCCATAACACTTCCTAGTGTGGCCCAAACCAGATAAAGATGTAATTGAGAAATATTTAGTAAAATAAATAAAAAATACAATAGAACATAGATAATATTAATTTAAAGTTTTTTAAGTCAATGTGGGACCAACAGAGATCTTTATGCATGGTTTAATAGCCTCCATTTCTGCTTGGGCTTGACACCACAGCACTGGAGTGCATCCAGAAAAGAATTATCAGATTTATGATAACACTCAAGACCATGCCAAATAAAGAAAATCAATTGAGGTAACTGAAGATATTTAGGCTGTAAAACAGAAGTCTTAGAAGGATACAAGACCCATCTTCAACTATGCAAAAGGCTTCCATATCAAAAGGGGTTATATCTGTCCCTTTTTTGCCTGAGGGATCAGAAATAGGAGCAACAAATGAAAGTTGCAGAGAGGCAAATTTAAGTTCGATATAAAGAAAAATGGCTTCCTATTTATGATGTTTACTAGTAAATTTTAATCTCCCAAGGCTTGAGAACTTAAAATCATCTGCTATGGGGGAATCTAGAAGAATTCTTTGAACACATTGACAAATGATTCTTGGACAAAGATATATAATAAATGCTTAATTCATTTAGAAATAGGCAGCTTATTAACTATATGCTAAACACTGGGAGATACAAAGTAAAAACAGCCCCTGCCCTCAAGGAGCTTACATTCATTACAACCTAAATTAACATGAGATAACAAATGTACAAATAGGAATCTTAGAGGAGAAGGAACTAACAGGTAGGGGGTAGCACTAGAACTAGAGTTTTATAGGAAATCACAACTTCTAAAAGAAGAGAAAAGAGAGAGCATTTCAGGCTTGAGTGTCAGTCAGTACAGTGGCATGGAGAGGAGATATGGAGCCTCAAGTATAAAGAATGGCAAGCAGTCCAGCAGCTGGACCACAAAGTATGTGGTGGGGAATAATGTGTGAAAATACTGGGACTTGGAATGAACTGCCTCAGGAGATAACTCCATTGGGATCTGAAAGTCTTCTGTTAGGCTACATAGCCTTTGGAAAAGGGATCACCTGTTCAAGAGCTGGTGGTATGATTGTACAAGGTAGTCTCTGAGATTCTATGATCTCATGGTCTGTGAGCACTATATAACCATTTCCCTGTCAAGCCCTTTCCCTTGAATACAAGAATCATTTATAGCAATAAAGCAAGTGTATTGTATACTTAGGTAAAAGTGAGATGACCTGAATTCTAGTTCTGGGAATGTTGCTAATGAGTTACAACCTTGGTCAAGTCACTTGGGCTCTTTTGGCCTTTATTTTTTCATCTAATATAGAGATAATAATCCATATCTATTTAATTTAAAGGACTATTGTGAAAGTCAAATGAGATCATTGAAGTAAGAGAACATTGCAAAAATATCATGCACTATACTAATGTAAGATAGTATTGCAAGCTAGTTCTTTAGTTCCTTAATGACTTTGTCTCTATTACCCACAGTATCTAACACAGAGATGGGCATACTAGATGTTCAATAATGACCTGCTGAGTTCATACATTCACAAATGAATGAAAGAATGAATGAATGAACATAAAAATTGAGTATTAAAGGGGCACTTCACAAATACCAAAAATACTGCACCTTTTCTATAATAAGCAGCTTGTAATATCAAAAGAGACTAATAATTAAGGACAGGATAGAATAGAGTTAGTACAAGCCAAAATTATCTAAATTAAATTGGCCAGGATATTGGAATATAACTGTGATTTCCCCTATAATGCAAAGTTTCCAAATCTGTCATTCACAGCTTCCCTCTAAACAACCAGACTATATAAGATGACAGCTTGATATGTATCTTTTTCACACATCTTTAGGGACAATTCTGGAAGGAAGATAGGTTTTGATCAACTGTCTTCAATCTTCTGTGCTCAGATAAACAAGCGATTTGAGGTGTTTTGTGTTGAGTTTTTATAGGCATGAGTAAATATGTCATTCACATGGGTGAGTGCCTTGACAACTGGACATTTAAATATTTCACAGCTGTTGCAGCACATATTCATGCTTGAGCCCTAGCCTGAATTAAGTATTTATTGTGTGTCTTCTTCCGATGCCCCTTTAAAGAGTGAATCATTTGTCAATGTGTTCAAAGAATTCTTCCAGATTCCCCCATAGCAGATGATTTTAAATTCTCAAGCCTTGGGAGATTAAATTTTACCAGCAAACATCATAAAGAACAAATGAGGTTTCACCCTTGATTATCTACTATAAGCCACTGGGAGATATACTACAGATTGTTAAGGATTTGGAAACCATAATACTCACAAAGCAAGGAACGGCAACTGAAAAATTTGAGGATCAAGGAATCATGTGCAAACAACCTATGGACATATCCCGAAAAATACACTCAACCCTGAACAGGAAGTGTAGCCACAGTTGGGAACCTAGGAAGACGTTTAGAAAATAGAAACATTCAGCAAAGATGAATTCAATCAAATACTTTTTGACTCTTTTGTTTTCAAAGAGGGGAGTTCAAAAGTATCCAAGTCTCTTCCTCCTCTAATCCTACACAACTCTGCCATACAAATCTTCCTAAAATAGTACTTAAATCACATCTCAAAAACTTCAGAACTTCCTCTGATCAACTCCCCTTTGCATACAAATAACTTCCCAGCTACTTATTGTCACATTCAAAGAGGAAATAGATGAAGAATTCAGGAACCACATCTCAAACCTGACATGAGGTACAGGACAGCAAAAAGTGGGAATTTCCATTATCAGAGTAGATGCTGGAATTTTCTCTGCCTTAAGCCAAGCAAGAAATAATTTCTTAATTCACTTTGATGATAATTTCATCATTCAAAAAGTGGAGAAAACAACATAAAGAATTCCATTCTGAATCTGCTTCTCACCAATCTCTTTACTGAAGCAGAAATTAAGGGAACCTTGGAGAGATTAGAATTTGTGAAAAATAAGAAATGAAAAGCCAAGAATAGTCATATGTGCACCTTAAACTGAGGAAAGAAAATTTTGAGGGGTTCAGAGAAAGGATAGGTGGGAACCATTGACTGTGGTTATTGAAAGATCATGGAAAATGAGTTAAGGGAAAAGAAATGCAGAGTTGGGGAAGTGTGTGTGTGTGTGTGTGTGTGTGTGTGTGTGTGTGTGTGTGTGTGTGTGTGTGTGTGTTTAGGGGAGAGAGAGAGTGAGAGACAGAGAGACAGAGAGAGACAGAGAGAGTATAAAAAAACTGTAGACCAGTCAGTTTGACTTAGTTTTTCGGAGAAAATTCTAGACTAATCACCTAAAATGTATTTCTAGATGTTTTAATTATCATCCAAAGAAGAAAGTGATGATCACCAAGAGCTATCATGGCTTCATCTCTTGATGAAATTAGTAATAACAGACAAATTTTCTGATTCCCCTTCTCATTCCCAGAGTAGGCATACATAGTTATATGTCCACAGGAAAATGTTACCAGCATCTTAAACGTATAATTTCCTTTAGAAAAGGACCTTTCCATAAGTAATGCTCTTAATTAATACTTAATTCAGGCTAGGGTTCAAGTATAGATATGCTGCACCAGCTGTGGAATATTTAAATACACAGTTGTCAAGGTACTCACCCATGTGAATAGCATATTTATTCATGCCTATAAAAACTCAACACAAAACACCTCAATTATTCCCCACTCCTTACCCCCTAGCCCATCCTGACCACCTGCTTTTAGCTTCTTCACTCTAGGACCTTTCCAGGAACCCTTGTATCAGCCCTGGTCCAGGCCACCTGCCTCTGCCCTCTTTGCTCCAGACTCCAGACTTGTTCGGTGTTCTGAAGGCCTTTCCAGTACCTGACCCACCTTGAACTGCCTGTTTCTGCCTCCCAAGCTAGACTAGACTCCCAGGCTCTCCCTTCTCTAGCTCTTGACTAGTGTGAAGTGGGTCTCCTAGGCCTAGTAGGATACATCATTACTTGCCTCAAGGCTTGCCCTTATGAGAGTTTTCAATAGTCTAATCACCTCTCTCCCTCAAAAGACTTCTCTCTAGCCACTAATATTTTACATTTCTCAATGGTTTGCATACTTTTACCCTCTCATATTTTCTCCATCCCAGTGAGTCTAAACTTTTAAATATGGAAATGCAAACCCCATTCCCCATTTCTAACTGCCCTCTCCCTTACTCACATCCTCCTTCCACCATTCCCCAAATGTTCCACACAAGATCTTCCCATTCCTACTATGCTCTCGGGAATGCATACTCCATAATGAACAAATGTGCTTTCATTTTGAACCTTTTCTCCCTTCTTCACTCCCCTCCACATTTAATTCTAAGTAAGTGAGTTTCTCCTCCTACTTTCACCAACTTACAATGCTTGAAGAAAGAGCGCCCAAAGTAACACAGTATAGAGGGTGGGATTCACACCCAGATCCTCAGACATCAAATCTAGTATTCTGTACATACTATCTCATCATCCCCTTCTACACTATTAAAAATGGATCTCTACTAAAATGCTACTCTATTTCAGCTTTCTTAGGGATCTCATTCACATCCATATGCCATCACTGGGAAAATGCTGATGTTGCAAGATTTCTTTGGTTTCTCTTTTCATGATGAAGTTTAGGATCATTGAAAGCCTTGTGCAATTCCTCAAATTCAGTTGAGCCCATTCTTTTCCCCCCACTTAATTCTGGGTCTATCTCTTTGTCCACCTCAAGTATCTAGCCAAGATATGTGCATTGATGGATGAACTCAAAATTTACCATCATTCCAAATGTATAGCATTGACTAGAGCAGAGGTGTCAAACACACAATCTATAGATCACAATACTCCCATGTATGGCCCAAACAAGATTAAAATATGACTGCTAAATATTTACCAAACTAAGTAAAAATTAAATAAAACATAGATAATATTATATTTCAAAATTAAGTCATTATGTGGTCCACAGGGATCCTTACGAATGAATTAGTGGCCACGGTTTTTCTCTTTGAGTTTGACACCACTGGTCTAGGCATTAAGCTTATTTTTATGTAGCATTTCAAGGTTGGCAAAGCAGTTTATAAATATTATCTCACTTTATCCTCAAAACAATCCTTGGAGTTAATATGCTATTATTTTCTTTATTTTACAAACGTGGAAACTGAGGCAGACAGTGGTTAAGTGATTGACCAAGGATTACAGAAATAGTAAGTGTATAAGACAGGATTTGAAAAAGAGAGGAGAGAAAAGAGAGAGAGAGAAGGAAGAGGGGAAACAAGAGAGAAAAGAGAGGAGGGGAGAAAGAGAGGAAGAGAGAAAGAAAGAGAAGAGGAAGGAGAGAAGAAAAAAAAGAAAGGAGAGGAGAGATTCCAATAGAGTTTTTGCTAGTTTAAAGTCCTTATCCTTTTGTAGTTGATAAATAGTTGGCCATTGAAGAAACTAGTATGCAACTGTATTTTTAAAATATAGACTATATTGTAACCATGTTCAGAAAGAAAAAGGGCCTGGCCCCCTCAAAGGAAAAAAAGTTGTTTGACTTGGGAGCTCTATAAAATTATAGCATTAAGCAAAGAACCTTCCAAAAAAAACAGGATTTGAATTCATGTCTTCCTAATGTTAGTGCTCTCTCCATTGCACCACCTAGGTTTTGCCTACATGGATTATTAGGTCAAACACTTAGGAGGTTGTGAATCTCCTTTAGAAGACTCTGTGATATTCTAGGGCTTAATACAATCACCACAAAGTCATCCACAAACAGGATAATCTGAAGGATTTCATTCTTAAAAGGCATTCACTCTTCCATTTGAATCTTTCTGCACCAGACAGCTTTGATTACAGTGGCAAATTCCTTTAATGATAGTAATCAAAGGATGACCAATTCAAAAGGTATGCCTGAGTTTTTAGAGTACTATATGAAAAAAAAAAATCTATAGATCAGTGATAATTACCAAAATGCTAATTAAAACAACTTGGAAGTATCATCTCACACCCATCAGATTGACTAAAATGACAAAAAAAAGGAAAATGAAAAATGCTGGTAGGGATTTGAGAAAAAATACACTAATACTCTGTTGGTGGAGCTGTGAACTAGTCCAACCATTCTGGAAAGCAATTTGCAACTATACCCAAAAAGCTATTAAATTGTTCATATCCTTTGATCCAACAACACTGTTGCAAGATCTATGCCTCAAAGAGATTAAAAAAAGAGGAAAATGATTCATACGTGAAAACATATATATATATATATGTATATATATATATAAGCTCTTTTTATGGTGGCAAAGAATTGGAAATTGAAGGGATACTCGTCAATAGGGAAATGGATAAATAAGTTATGGTAGATAATACAATGGAATGCTATTATACTGTAAGGAATGATGGACATGATTTTAAAAATCATGGATGGCATTTTCATAATCCTACTGATACCCACTTTTGTATTAAAGTCATTGTTTTCAAATATTTTTCTTATTTCACTTGCAGTGTTTTGTAGAATACTTTTTAAAACTTCTCTACCTTCTCTGAAAATTATTTTACTGTATAAGCTGCAATTATTTTTAGTAGTCATTTTGGCTGAAGTTTATCATAAATACTGCTAGGTGAGATAACCAAATGTCCCATGAAATGATGTTTCTGGTAACCTTCAGACTCATGATGAAACCAACTCTACTAGCCTTTCTAAGTAGAGCCTACGAGCCATATTTCCATTTAGTTACAGCTTTCTCATATCTTCTACTTTCATGTACAACAAGAATGTCAATATTTGTATAATTAGGTTTCTCTAGTAGTATGTTGACTGACTGGTCTTTTGACAAAGTATCTCATATTTAGAATACCAACTGCTAAGCTGATATTTATAGATAATCTAAAAAAGATACATGTGATTGCTAAAACATTCTGCCCCCCTTCCCACTACTCTGCTGCTGTCACCAAAGAAGTGGGCTACAAAATGCCATTTTTTGTTTTTATTTGCTTTATAGGTCACCAAGAGCAAATAGTTCATTTCTTAGAGATCAGCCCACTGGTGATGGGCCTCTGCACTTAGCTAGGATGGTTCTCAAACACCAGGCACACTGATATGTGTCCGGGACCATACTTGAACTCTTTCCAGCAGCATAATAGACTCTTGCAGAACTTATGGTTACTTGGTATAGGTCTAGAGAATCAAGGATAACCTCTATACCACAATAAGATATCAGAAGGGGACTTTTGTGGAAAGGTCTTACGCAGTTATTTATAAATACCTGTTGAATTAAATTGTCTCAAAAATACTGATAGTTCAGTTAGGTAGCATTCTATGAGTCTTTTCCTCATAACAACTCTTTGTAACTATTGCCCTTGTTCTGAAGATGAAGAAACTGCGGGTTGGAAATATTAAATAAGTTGACCTCTTATAAGCAGCAAGATAGCAAAGTGTCTAGAGTGCTAGACCAGGAGTTAGGAAGACCTGAGTTAAACTCCTTTCCCAGGCAAATATTTACTAGCTCTGTGACCTTGGTAAAGTCACTTGTCCACTTTGTCTCAGTTTGCCCACTAATAAAATAAAGATAATAATAGCACCTACCTCACAGAGTTGTGAGGATAAAAGAAGATATTTTATATTAGCTCAGTGTCTATCACATAGTAGGTGCTATATAATGCTTATTCTCTTCCCTCCCAAAGCTCTTTGCAAATGTTAAAGTATTATATAGATGTTAGTTATTATTTATTTGTTTGTTGCCCAAGGTTGAGTTGGAACTCAAACCTATACCTCTTGACTTGAAGTCTGGTGCTCTTTATTTGTACTACATTGCCTCAAAGGGTAATGCTCTTCTGGATAAGTATTCCATAAGCATCTTAGAAATAAAACCTTTATCAGAGAAACTTGCTAAAAAGATTTTCCCTGGGGCAGCTATGTGGTGCAGGGAACAGAGCATCGGCCCTAGAATCAGGAGGACCTGAGTTCAAATCCGGCCTCAGATACTTAACACAAAAACTAGCCGTGTGACCTTGGGCAAGTCACTTAACCCCAATTGCCCTTCAAAAAGCAAAAAAATAAAAATAAAAAGATTCTCCCCCCAGCTAACTATTTCCCTTTTGATCAGGGTTGTGCTGGTAAATATTTAACAAGCTCTGGGATGGGGGAGGGATGTATGTGAGACATACTTTTAAGTTTAAACTGAATTATTAACATTTTCTTCTTCACTTTTTTAGACAATCAACAAAACAATAAATTAAACCCTGATCTATTGTATTTGCCAATTTATGAGATACAAATGTTCATATTGAAAATTTAACAATCAGCTCCATGAGATTGATTGAACATATCTCTGCTTCTAATCTTAGCTCCATTGGACTTGCTTTTAAACTTTATTTTATTTTGTGGAATTAAAATTGTCCATTTTATTTTGTGTGGTCCTCTCTATCCCTTGTTTAGTCATTAACTCTTCTCCTATCCATAGCTTTAAAGGGTGATTCCTTCCAGGTTCTTCTTATTTGTTTATGATGTGACCTTTGTTTATGATGCTACCTACCTCTTGGTAGAGGGCAACAGACTAAAATGTAGAATGTATCATTCAGACCAGGCATTACCTCATCCTATGTAATGGCATAGATCTAGTACCAGTAATTATTTCGTTTGTCTGCAATCCTCTTCGACACCAAGCAGCCCTGCACAAAGATTCCTTAGTCTTGATATGAGCAGCAACACATTTTTTGTGCCTCTACTTGTTAATCTCCTTGAAAAGCAAGAGTGAGCCCCAAATAGAATTGCCTCTCTCTCTTGGTTTCCTCTAAAACAATAACATTATCATAAACATACACACCAGGCGACATATAATGGAGTAATCAAATTAGTAATAACTTTAGGAATAGCTCGAGGCTCTCTTTAATCGCTGATTGGCAATGAAAGAAAATCACATTCCATTCAAAATCTTCAGAGAATTTAACAGACTGGGGGGTCTCCTTTTGCATCAATTTTACCTTTAGACCAACTAGCTAAATATATTTCTTAAAATGAACTATATTATAGCCAACTCTACCTCCTAACTTCATTTCAATCCCACAAACATTAATTATACTCCTATTGTGTAGGACCACAGAGCAGCGGAGATAGAAAACTTAAGACCCAGTCCCAGTCTTCATGTCTTCATGAAGATTTCAGTGTGGTAGAGGAAAATAAAGGTTAAAAAGAAAACTATAATATACAATAGTATATTAAAAGTGAATTAAGGAGCTATACAGGCTAAGTGCTAGGGGGAGGAAGAGCAGAGAAGGTCATTAATGTATGGGGATCAGTCATCTCTAGATGGTGTAGTGTATAGAGTTCTTGTTTTCAAGTACAATTCCTCACTTTCAAAAGATAAATCAATGGCCTAAAGATGAGGTACCTTCCCAAATTCATTCAACAATTTAGTAGCTGTCAGCACTAAAACCCACATCCCTAAACTCCAGACCAATCATCTTACTACTAAATGTTGGATTTTTTTCTGACCAGATTTTGGTATCCCTGAGCACCTTTGTACAGGATACTTTGTCAGTCATTTCAGTCATGTCTGACTCCTCATAACTATATTTGGGTTTTTCTTGGCAAAGATACTGCAATGGTTTGCCATTTTTTTCCAGCTCATTTTACAGATGAGGAAACTAAGATAAACAGGGTTACATGACTTTATCCCAAGCATCTGTAGTATACTAGGTTGAAGAAAATCTGGCAAATGAAAATCAAGCATTATACAACAGGTTTTAGAGGTCGGAGAAAGGTGAATTATTCATTTTGCAAAAGGTTTCTTCTCTTTGCAAAAGGATTTACTGCAGAGTTCCTTTAAATAGTGAGTTCTTCTAGTGCATTTAGAATAGGGCAAAATTATAATAGAAATACGATTATCAGGCATGAAACTAAACTCAAAATGTGGGCTATAGAAGTGGCAGATATTTCTCAGAACCAGCTGGGTGTGCACAGAACCCTAGTAAGCCTGTTTGACTTGGACTTTCCTTAAATAATTACCAATGTGAGTGATGCTGGACCACCCTCACTACACCCATTTCCATCCCTACTGGCTGGGGTCTTCAATCAATCAATAAGTTTTTATTAAATACCTACTATTGGCCAGGTATTGACAAGGCAGATGGGAATACAGATCTCTGTCCTCCTAATATTATGCCCAAATTCTTCCTCTCCACATATTCAAATCCAAGAACAACTCAAATCCTAGCAATGAATACTGACACTCAGCTTCCTTGTCTAGAAAATGAGGGTCTCAATTTATGTGTGTGTGACATGGTCCCCTTTGTCAATCTGATGAAACCTATAGATCCCTACTCAGTATAATATTTTTCAATGCGCAAAATAAAACATATTGGGTTACGAAGGAAACCAATTATACCAAAATATGTTTATAAAAATATTTTTAAAACAAGTTCATAGGACCCAAATTTTAAAATTAACACTGGATTATTTAATTATGATTGCTTCCAACTCAAAATCTTATGATCTTTCTTCAACTATTATAGCTATATTGATATCTCCCTTCTCCCAAATCCTGAAACATTTGTAATCTTTGCCAAGGATTATATTATTTAATATGATTAAGTACAGCTAGGTGGCCCAGTAAATAGAATGCTAGGCCTGGAGTCAGAAAGATTCATATCAGAGTTCAAATCTGGCCTGACACTTATTGTCGATGTGACCCTGGGCAAGTCACTTAATCCTATTTGCCTCAGTTTCTTCATCTGTAAAGTGAGATAGAGAAGGAAATGGCAAACCCCTCCAACATCCTGCCAAAAAAAAAAAACCCAGAATGGAGTCACAAAAAAACAAACACAACTGAACAATCTATATTAAATTTTGTGATGTGGCCTTTGTGGATCTAAGGTACTAAGGAAAGATTTTGCTTTGACTGTGTATCCTAGAGTCCAAGGCATAATCAAACAATCAAAAAACTTTTGTGCTGGGAATCTTTGTCCCCAATAGACTTGCGATGTTCTTCTTTCTTATCCTCATCTATTGGCTTCCCTGGTTTACTTCAAATTCCAGCCAAAATTCCAAATTCTCTGGGAGGTTTTTCCTAATCCTCCTTAATTCTAATGCCTTTTTTATTGATTACTTCAAATTTACCTTGATCATAGCTAGTTTGTACTTAGTTGTTTAGATGCTGTCTCTCTCATTAGAGAGTAAGCTTCATGAGGGTAGGGACTTTTCTCTTCCTTTGCACGCCCAGCACTTAGCCCCAAGTCAGGCTCATAACAGACTCTTAAATGTTTATTAACTGACTGACTCTGATGTATGAATTAGACTAAATGACTGCTGAAGTCCCTTCCAACTCTCAAATTCTGTGATTCTTATGGATCTATGATTTATTAAGTACCTAATATGTCCTAGGCACTGATACCACAAAGACAAAAATGAAATAGTCCCTCCCCTCAAGGAACTTACATTCTTTTTTTTTTTTTTTAAAGCAATTGGGGTTAAGTAACTTGCTCAAGGTTACACGGCTAGTCATTTGATTTATGTGTGGGTGCTCATTTTCTGAGGCCGGATTTGATTTATGTGTGGGTGCTCATTTTCTGAGGCCGGATTTGATCTCGGGTCATCCCAACTCCGAGGCCAGCGCTCTTACTCACTGCGCCACCTAGCCGCCCCTAAGGGCAATTGGGGTTAAGTAACTTGCCCAAGGTTACACGGCTAGGTTTTTGTTTGTGTGGATTAAGTGTCAGAGGCCGGCTCCGAACTCAGGTCCTTCTGACTCCAGGGCCGGCGCTCTATTCACTGCGCCACCTAGCCGCCCCCCCAAGGAACTTAAATTCTATCAGGGAAGACTTCAACATATGCATATAGACCAAGAGAATGTCTGCTCTATCATTTTCAATCTGTCACCTTTTCTCTTTAAGGCATAATAAGCCAAGACCCCTTTCCTGGGTTTCTGCATTGTTCAAGGATTCATTTTGAAAATAATGTTCACTCAAAATCTCTTCTATTCTTATAAGACAAGGACTGAACCAATCAATACCTGTTATCACACAGCATTCCCCAACCAGTGGTGTCAGGGGGCAAATGTGCATCATGTGGAAAAACAGCCATATGTTTTCAGGGGAATAATTGTCCTTTCTTTGCCCAGACAGTTTTGCTGCTGATAGGGGTGATGTTTTGCAGGAACATAAACGGCTATGACACTGGATTTTGACAAGTGCTTCTGAGCAGCCATCTGCAACCGTTCTTGTCCTGTTTTAGTGGGTGTTTTTTTTTTCCACACCTAAAGCCGACATCTGAAAGACGAAACATTTTAATGACTCCCTAGCAAAATGATGTTTTCACAGCCCCATGGATGTGCTAAAGGTGTCTTTAGAGGAAATCAGCCTGACTAAGCTGTAATTGAAGGTGGAAGAGTTTGGACTCCAATTTGAATAATGATAATGTTAAACATGCAAAGGATTGAGGGGGGATACACAAATTCTTTGAAAATATAGTTGTAAGAGGTGGTGGCCAGGATGAGAGTTCATCTTCTGCATTCAAAGACAACAGTTCTATACATGTGAAGGTATTAAGAGAACAGCTTCTCTGAGGTCTCTAGGGACCTACTTTATCTGCGCTTTTGAATTCAAGTAGCCAGGCTAACCTCCTGAGAATCTCCCTAAACAGGTGCCCTTATTACACTTGCACACTCTGGGGTACTTAGTCTTGCCAATAGCCAAGGGGCTTGTAATGAGAGATGGGTCAGAAAGTTGCCTCTGTGTGTATTCCTAGCCTTCTATTTTGGCTACGTTTCCCTGAAAAGGTTCTGACACTTTACTGTCTAAACTGCTTGCCTGAGTTTCTGTCTACTTTCTGGCTGCTGCTGAGACTCCTAAAGAATTCCTGAGTGCCTTTAAGTGTTCACTTATTTGTCTGCATAACCAGTTCCTGTCTTACCTTGCTGTGTGTTATAGTCACGGAAAGAACACTTGGTCTGCAGCCAGCAACTCTTGGTTTTAATCCTGGCTCTACTAAGAATTACCTTTGTCACCTTGGTCAAATCACTTAGCCTCTCAGTTTTCCTCATCTATATAATGAGGTGAGGTTGATGCCTGAAATCCCTCACATCTCTAAATGCCATGATTTACACTCTGTGGTTTCATTTTCTTTGGTTAACCTGTACTCTGTCTCTTGCCTCATTCCTCATTTCTGTAGATTTGGGGCTCTTAACTGACTGTGGGGACTGACCCATTTCCTTACCTTGAACCCTGGCCTTACTGTGCTTTGAGGATTTCTCATTTGCCTACTTAATGTCAAAATCTGTCTTCCTTCCTGCCTATACTCTTTATACTTTCCAGCTAGGTAATGCCAAGCAACTCCTTCCTTCTGCAAAATCATTTTGGTATCTGCAATACCATTAATTCATTCAGCACACCCATTTCCTATATGCTGCCATGTGGGGGTAATAAGCACTGATATTTATATAATAATAATTTGTGATAATATAATACTTTACTATTTACAAAGTCCCTTTTCCACAACAGCCTTGTAAGGTTGCTATTGTTTGTCCTTCACTTTTGAAAGAGGACCAGTAACATCATGGGGCAATGTCTTGACTTGGCTTAAATTTGATTTAAGTGAGGCAGCATTGTGCAAAGTCATAAGCCTTACTCTCTCTTTCAGAGCCACTGAAGTCCAGTAACAGGACAAAAATCAAAATGACTGGCAATGGCCCAGGATGCAGTGGAGGACGTTGGTGTCTTCAATGTCTGACCAAGCCCTTAGCTCTCCACAGCACCTGCTTCAGCCACCTTCATGATCACTGGAACAAATTGTTCTCATCTGCCCACTCCACCAGGGGAAGGCTTCACATGCTTGGATCAGAAGTCCTTTAACTTGCCAACAGGTTTGAGGCCTGTCCGAGTTTGTTTTATCCCACCTGCAGAAACCATTTACCATTGTAGTCCCAGTGCTATTATTATCCCTTATTGACAAATCAAGACTTGCCCAAGGTCACACAGGTTAAAAAAAATTTATCAAAAGAGGAAGTTGAAACAGAGTCGATATCAGAGGGAGGGTTGAAAAACTCAAGTCATCTTACTCCTACTTTAGTACTACTCTACTATTTGGGAGGGCCATGCAGGGAGGGGAGGTGCTGGGGCATCAGGAAACATCAGAGATAGACTATATCTACTTTGCAGTTTTGCCTGGTGATGCCTTTAAAGCCTGTTCTCTCCCTCTCCATTCCTTTTCACATGTACGTACAACCATTAATGAAGCCACTATGGGAACCCTTGAAGTCCATGAGTCATTTCAAGAATATTCACTCCTTTTGTTTACTACAGGCTGTCTCCCAGAACAGAGGCTCTTGACTTGATGTTTATGAACTTTTAAAAAATATTTTGATAACTATATGCCAATATAATTGGTTTCCTTTGTAATCTTGTGTATTTTATGTTATCCATTTAAAAACATTGTTTTGAGGAAAAAGTCCATAAGTTCACCAGACTTCCAATGGGGACCATCACACACACACACACACACACACACACACACACACACACACACACAGACCTTGGTGTGGACCCTTCAGACCCACAGGGATGTTAGCTTCCTAGGCAGGAATATAAGTAGTTATGGGCTAAAAGGAAAAATGCAGGGAGCCATGACTGAGACAATTAAAAAGGAAGACTGGGCATCCAGGACCAAGTGCACAGGTAGTGAGTGCCTAGAATCAAAGAAATTCCTTCAAAAGAACAGTTTTAAGGCATTTTAGAAGGATACATTTTGCTAATTCTAAATATGCTAATTACAAATGAATCTTACCTTTGCCCTAAAAGAGGTGCCTTAGCCCTTTAAATCGACAATTCTTTATGAGCCATTAACTTATAGTACTTTGCTTTTTAAAAGGTAATTCCAAATCTCTTTTTAAATATTCTAGTGTCAGACTTCCCAGTGACTTTGTCTGTCCTTCCCTCAACCATTTGAAAAAAATAACATTTCTTTATATTACAAGCTGCTGCCACCTAGTGTTTCAAACAACTCCAGTCCCTCACAGCCCCAGCTCAATGGCCATTTTACCCAAGTCTTGGTAATGGGCAGATGCTTCCAGCTTAATCCTAACATAGGGAAGTTTATTTGAGAACTTGTCATGAAAAAGCTATGAATATATCATTCAAGAACTGCTCCACCGTAAAAGAAGAGACGGAGTCTCCCCCTGCAATATGCACACTATAGATGTGAATTTGCCTGCCTCAACAGTCCATCTTACCTTGATGTGTTTGGGGTATAAAATTAAAATTAAAGTATAAAATAAATAAGTTGCTCAGGGTCACATGGAAATTTAGGGAATAAATGATTACAAAGAGAGTAGCATATGCAAATTTGGAAAAAGTAACTACATATATGACACCATATGAGTGATAGATATATAGATATAGATACATAGAAATAGGTATAGATATAGATAGATACCCTCTTGACATATAATGTCACTCCACAATCCCTTTCACCTAATCTCTTCCTTTTAAAAAATATGCTACTCTTCCCTAGCCACATTCCAGTCAGAAGCCCCATCCCACCAATTCTCAATGATACTTACAATGCTAAGCTTATCTTTGTGGGTTAAGATGAAGTGTGTCAGAATATTTTAATCATAACACTAGAACTGAAAGGAATCTTCAAGGTCACTTACTATAATCCCTTCATTTTACAGATGCAAGGACTGGGACCCCACGGGTGTTAAGTGACTTGCTCAAGGTTCCACAGGTAAGAAGTATCAGAAATAGGATTTGGGCCCCAGATCCCCTTCTTCCCAGGCCACTACTCTTTCCAGGGTACTGTACTGCTTTGATTTATTATTCATCTCTGTTCATTGGGTGTAATCATCTCAGGTCATAGCTATCACTTCTCCTCCCCATGAATATTGTTTCCTGTGAATTACTAATCTTCTATACTGACATTCTTCCTCCTACAATGTAGGACAATGTACTGTGACATCTCTCATACTGCATTTATTGGCAGTTTTCTCCCTCTACCACACCCCCCTTCCAGTTTAAATCCCAATTGATCAATGAATCAAAAAATAAATAAGTTGCTCAGGGTCACATGACAAGGCAAAGGTAATGTCAGGGCAATGTTACTAGGCATCGAAAAATATAGAGCACTATACAAATGGAAGGGGTCATTAGCATTAACAAGTGGTTCCCATCTTCCTTTTTCTGTTATGTTTTCTTCCTGCTGGTTCCATCTGCTCTCTCTTTTCTAAGGTTTTATATGATATTTTTTTCCTAAGGAATTTCAACTTCAGAATCATCATAATTAAAACCCAGTGTTAATGGTTTCTATCATTTACTTCAGAGGTAGTAGAAGTCAACCACCTTTCAGCAATGAATAAGCCAAGTCCTGGTCCCTTGCCTTCTGGAGAGCCAGGATGCACTAACGAAGCCATGACTGCTGACTGTCATTGACTCCTGATTGTCACGAGTCAGGGGGAGCCAGGGAGGATGACTGTGTAGTTACAGCCAGCTCTATAAGCATATCATTCCAATAACAGCTCTCACAAGCAGCATGGAGTGGCTTATGGTAGCAGGCTACTGAAAACCAGCCCATATGTCTCCATTGACATGTAAACCATCGATGTCCAGGACTAATGTTCTGGTATCACACTTTGTCAATGACTATCTATCCTTCCCTCAATCATTTCAGATGAATGACATTTCATTATACTACAAACTGCTGCCACCTAGTGTTTCAGGAGACCCTATTCCCTCATAGTCCCAGCTTGGTGGCCATTTTACCCAAGTCTTGGTAATGGGCAGATGCTCCCAGCTTAAATCTGACACAGAGAAGTCAGTTTGACAGTTCACCATGATACTAAGAAAATCACTCAAGAATTGTTCCACCTGGGAAGAAGAGACTGAGTCTCTGATCTTTAGTGTGCATTTATTTGCCATAGTTTCTTTCACAGTGTGGGCATTCTATTATTATCAGTTATTTTTCCACAGGGAACTTTACTTTTCTCAATAGACTCAAATGGTAAAATTACATGCAAATTCTAAGAAGGCACTTACCATCTTTTGCCATTAGCCTCTACCATATCTGTCCAAGAGAGAACCACAGCAAGAGAAGTGAAGGGCACACCCAATCAGATGTATTTCTAAGACATAGAAGTTCCATGACATATCACTTGGGTCTCCCCTTATCCCTTAAATTCAATTTGTCTTCCCTGAACTTCAAATGCTTCCTCCACCCTTTAAAAGAAATCTGCTTTTCAAGGGTGAGGGGAAGTAGCATGGTGTGGGTAGTTGAGGGTATGAAAAAAGGTCATTCAACGTGCAGCCTTGTAGTCATAAATTTAATCCATGTCATGGGTCCAGAGTTCACACAGATGCTTGATATTTTTCAATCTAGACTTTGTTGAGGCCCTGGCCAAATTGGAAAATAAAACAGTGATTCATTTCCTTGGGCTTGTTTAGCCTTAGGATTCAGTGCAGAGGACAAATTCATGGAGAAAGGTCAAGTACAGAGTATGGATCTCCATGACTTTCCTATCAAAAGGAGAAAGTAAAGGGGAAATAGAGGGGAAGAGAGAATGAATACACAGAAATGAAATGATGCACTATGTCCATAGAATTGAAGACCCTAAATACTTTAATTTATGACTTTTTAAAACTGTAAATACTAACAAGAAAATTAGGTGGGAAATTGTCAGTGATGGAAAACTTTCATATGATAATAATATCAAAGAAATGATAATTTATTTTTATATTAGTATAGAAGATGGTAAGTAGGGAAAAGGATAAAAGATAACTTGAACATTTTAATAGTGGCCTGACTGGGAAGAGGGTGGAGGCAGACAGGCCAGAAAACTGTGCCTATTCATCTAATAATTACAGCAACTTTTAAATATAATGCTTGAAGGTTTACAAAGATGTTTACACACTTTATATCACCTGATCCTTACAACAGCCCCATGAGGTAGATTATATTATTATCTCCTTTTTTACAAAGAGGAAACTGAGGCCCAGGTAGGTTAAATAACTTGCTAGGATCAGATTCAGAAAGCGTGAGGCAAAATTCGACTTCAGACTTCATCTGCATCAAATCCAGATTCTGCCTAGTTTTCAAACCTCTCCATGACCTTCATCCTGCTCATCCAAATTTATTTTCTGTTCTTCTCTCACCTGGCCCCTTTACTTCATCCAGGCCAGGCTATTCACTCTAATGCATTAATTGCATACTTCCCATCCCCATCCATTGTTACCCTTTGGACCTATCTAAGATTCAGGACTTTCAACTTAAACTTAAACCACAACTTCCTCCATGAAGCCTCCTATGATTACTCTAATCTGATTAGAGAACCTCTCCTCTATCTGAATCCTTGTTGCCCTGAACATATAAACCCTCTAACATAATAACATTCAATCATACCTGCATAATATCACTGCAGTAATTGAAATCTTGAATTAATATTATTTATATTTAATATTTATTAATATGACTTACAATTACTAAACTATAAGCAAAGATTTGTGATTTTATTGGAGTAAGTATTCCTCCATCATCAGAGATCAGAGCTCCAGCTCATAATCAGTGTTTTTCATGAACCTAGTTAACCAAAAAACATTTCATGTTAATGAGAATCTCTGAGATGAGGGACTATTGGTCTATCAATAGGCTTATTTATACTCAAAGACTATATATATGTGTGTGTGTGTGTGTGTGTGTGTGTGTGTGTGTGTATACATATACACACATATATATTAGATAGATATATTATACTCAGTAGGACCTGTCAGAACTTACATTGGTATGATATTCATGAACACAACTTTGATAAGACCTAAGAACAGGATTAGGTGGATGATTATAAACAAGCCTCATGCTAAACATGATACAATTATGACAGAATCAGGGAATTCATTTATAAATTATCTGAAACTGAAGAAGATACCAAAAGCTAGAAAAAAATCTTCAATCTTAATACCAAAGAAAAGCAATTGGGAGAATATCAACAATTACTGACCTATATGCCTACTTTCCCAACTGTACAGTTTTTCCCATTTTATGTTTACTTGTTAACTAACATTTCTTTTTCTTTCCTTCCCACCACCATTCTTCTAAATGAAAAAGAAAAAAATACCTAACAAATATATATATAATATACACATATGAATATAATTATATATAATATACATATATGCACATATATATATGTAGTCAAGCAAAACAAATTCCCATATTACCCATGTTCAAATATGCATGTCTTATTCTACACTTTGAGTCCATTGCCACTGTTAGAAGAGGGGTAACATGCTTCATTATCAGTCTTCTGGAATCATGTTTGTTTATTTAAGGAAATTAGTTTTTAAGTCCCTCAAAGTCATTTGTCTTTACAATATTTGTTACAGTATACATTATTCTCCTTTTTAGTGATTCTGGTATACACATAGATTAAGGACATCTTTGATGAGAGTATGAGTGAATAGAAAGGCTTTTGAGAAAAATTAATTTTAATGCTGTATTATTTGATTATTAATATTAATTTATAATATTCTGTTCACTGTTCAAAAGGCCATCTGTTATATTAGCTTACAAAGAAAACTCTCCTGGCCCATTGTAGCTGAGGAATATCATTACATTCCTGTCTCTTCCAAGGCCCGGCCTGGACATTTTTGTTTACCCTGTAAACAGAAGCTAACCTGAGCTAGTGGATACTATTTGTGTGCCCTTGCTCCCTTCATTAAAGTTCAGAATAACCTCGTCTACAGAGGAGAAACATACCCATAGAGATCCCAGTCTGGATGTCTTCCCTTGCCCAAATTGCTAGAGGCTGCTGAATCTCATAACTATACCATGTGTAGCAGCAAGCACCCTCGCATACCCAGGATGGCTGCTAGCACAGGTTCTTTAATCTGCTTTCCTAAAGGAAAGCAACTCAAGAGGGGTTAACAATCTTACTTTAATCAAACATACATATCATTCACACAGTTCAGGTAAAAATGTCGCACCCTGAACTTCAGAAAATACAAATAGAAATTATAAGCAGACAAAAAATGCAAACAAAAATAACACAATTCAACAGACCAACAGACAAGGCTTCCAGCTGTCTGACCATTGCATCCATACCTAATTAGTCACCAGAGAGAGAAGCACCAACATCTGGGTTTTCAAAGCTGGGGGGGCTCAATGGCTGCCCAGAGTCTCATCTGGCCAAATCACACAACTCTTCCCATAAGTGAGCCCCAAAGCAAAACCTCACCTCAAGGGAAGAAAAAAAAAAATATATATATATATATATTTATATATATATATATATATATATATGTTATATATATATATATGTACCCTTCTTCAGGGTCAGAAGACAAAATAGCCTTCATGAGCCACTGCCTAAATACAAAGTAACAAAAGCTGTGGGTCTTCCTGAAAAACAAGCCTCCCCTAAGTAAGCTTCTCATATTGGGCTCTGAGTGAGACCTATTAAGGGGCAGGGAAGATCTTCAAATTCTCATAACATGTTTTCAGCTTTCATTCCTTCCTTCCAACTCTAAGCCTACTTCCTCATTAAATGTCCACCAATCAGGGTTGCCTTTAGATTGTCAGGAGAGGTCTGTCAGAAAGAAGATACCAGATGTAAAGTGGCCTCGAGACTCTATTTTCATCTTTGGTCATCAAGAGAGAACACTGGTCTTAATTTATTGATTATTGGATAACCTAATTAATAAATTGAGTTTTTCATACACAGAACTTTGACCTCAGGACTTTTATTTGCAACTGTCATAATTGACAGTCTTCAGTAGAGTACATCTTTACCATCTCACAATTACCTGAATGATGAAGGCTCATTCTGCTTATTGTTTATTATTTTTAAAATTGATCTAGCAGAACAAAATGTCACCTTACAAGTTCCCTCTTAACTAGGTGTATCACATATATCAAAATTATGTGAGATTCCCTGAAAGACATAATAGCTATAACCTTGTTGTATGACCCTCTGATGACTAAATCAGGAATTGTATGCTTGTCAAAGAATGCAAAGATCATCTCTACTGTCATGAAAGGGATCTAGCACAGGTTTCAAGTTGAAGAGAGATTTTCTAGGGGGTCCTCTAAATCAAGAGTTCTTAACCCAAGGTCTATAGAATATTTCAGGGGGTCTGAGAACTTGGATGGGAAAAAATATTTCTTTATTGACACTAACCTTTGGTTTGCTTTGTAATCCTATGTTTGATAATTCATGCATTCAAAAACATTTTGAGAAGGGATCTATGGGCTTCTCCAAATTACCAAAGGAATCCACAATACAAAAAATGGTAAGAACCCTGCTATAGATTTCACTTGTTTGTGGGTGACATTGTGTTGTATTCTTCAAGACCCATGACATTGCAGAGTCCTCTGGTTGAGATTCATAACCATTCAGAAGAGTTTAGTCTAACCATCTACACAAAAGTAACCAAATGAATGAAAAATGGCTATTGTTGAATCTATGACATGCAGTTAGATGGACAACTTCTCTGTTTCAGGTCATCAAACTATTTCTTTTCACCCAGTAAATTCTCTCCTGGATTTTCTTGAATTCTTAGTTGCTGGCTCTAAAGTTCATCCTAGTTAACAGTTTGGGGAAAATCTCCCAACAAAAGAAATTCTGACCCTGGATAGTCTCGTCTAGAGGGCAACACCAAATGCAGCAACAGTTTGTTTCTTTGATTTTCAGAATTCCCTTAGTTTTCTCCCTCTCTGGCTTCTGTTAACAGCCTTTCAAAGTGCCAGATTCTGAGCTTCGCTTCAGTAGAGATAAATTGACTTTTCCAAAGTTACAAGGTAGTAAACAGGAGAGCTGAGATTTGAATCCAAGCTTCTGACTCCAAGTCTAGAATTCTTTCCACTTTCTTAATTCTACAAATATTAATTAAGCACCTGATATGCTCAAGGCACTATGCCAATTATCCTGTTAGGGAAAATAAAAGATTTAATAAACTCATTCACACTGATGTGTTCATGTCAAGTGACTACCCTCCCATGGTGCATTTGCATTTTGACTTGAGATAATTCTTTAACCCAAAGTGATTACTCCAATCCTGGTAAAAGGTCAGGTCAGTGGGAGAGCTATTTTTACCAAAATCTTTCCAGTCCTAAAATCATCCCCTGCCTAAAACACCTTGAAAAAAGGAAAAGATCAGTATAAGTGAGACGAGAAAAAGAAAAATCTAGCCAAATGCTCCACTCTTCTGTGTGGTTCAGAAATTACTCTGTTGAGTTCAATAGAGTAAGGATAATTGTTAACACTAAAGAGGAGAGGGGCTTAGTTTTTAGATGTTACAGTCCATTGCATAGTCCCTTGGGCATAATGAAGAAGCATTTAACTTCCAGTTTTATTTTTTTGTTGTTTTTGCTTTTTTAAAACTTATTTTCTGATGTTAAATGAAATTGTGCATGTCCCATCTTTTCCCCCCACTTTCTATCTATCCTTCCCCTATTTTTTTTTTTGTATTTTTATCACTTAACAGCCTCACCACCTGCTATTCTCCCACAATGAGCACCTGGCCACCAGGACACTGAGGGTTTATTTGTTTCTACTCAAGGGCATCTGCCAGCACACTGATTAGTCTGGAAAGGAATCTTAGCTGCTAGTATTTTGTGGTTCTTTGGTTATCTCCCTGGGGTTGCCTATTTCTGCCGATGGCTCTCCACCTTTAACTGTCTTTCTTTATTATCTCTTTGTCTACTTTCTCCACCTGTCCCTTTCACTGTTATTTCTCTCTTTCCTCTTTTTCTCCACCTGTCTCTAACTCCTTCAAATGTTTTTTCCCTCTTTCTCTTTGTATATTTGTCTAATTTTTATTGTTCTTTCTGTCTCTCCAGCTCCTTTTCTCTCTCTAGGTGTGTGCATGTGTGCCTATCTTTCCGTTCTTTTTCTTCTGCGTTTCTCTCCCCTTTGTGTGTGTGTGTGTGTGTGTGTGTGTGTGTGTGTTCATGTGTTCAGAAGGAAAGTAAGAAGGGAATAAGTCTGGATTGAAAGAGACAAAGCAAGAATTCTAGCACCATGAAGATTGTCCTATCTCTAAACCTACACTTTGAAAATTATTGCTATTCTGAGCAATTTTTTAAGACCCCTCACTGTGTCTAGCCATTTTAGGCAATTGAGGATTTTCTGAGCAATTTGGGAGAGGAGGGGGATAGGAAAGAAGCAACACTTTGGCCTCAAAATGGAAAGACTGGACCATCTGTTATCTGCCTTGCAGCAGGGAGAGGCATTTATAGTGAATTATCATTTCAACCTGGCATGGCCCAGGAGACAGATGATCTCACCTGGAGCCCAGAAACTACCTTTTAGCCACACTGTCATAATAGATGGATGGCACTGATGACCCACCATCCTCAACCCAATAGAGATAGAAAAGATGCAAGAGTTAGGGGTAGGCAGGGTATGGAGTGGAGGGTGGAAGAGTGATGTGAAGAGTACTTGCTTCTCATTTTAGCACATTCCTTATAAAAATCACAAAGCCAAAATTTTTTCAGGTATTTTGTGGATAAGTTTATAGCCTGTTAAATATTGCTTTCCAAATCTTATCTAAAGTCCTTTTGGTTACTGAAGGAAAAGATATTCTAAAGTCCCAGGAAAATTAAAGCTGACAGCAATGCGGACAGTTATTAGGATTTGTCTAAAGCATGGTTCTCAAAGTATGGGTGAGGGACCACACTTTTTTTAAACCCAATTTTAAAAAGGAAAAAGAAAAATAATCACAGAGACCAGATTAAGAACACCCAATTGAACGACAATCTAGTCCATTCAACCCCAACATTTTAAAGATGAGAAAACTGAAGCCCAAAAGTTTAAATAGCATTATCAAGATCATACAGTCAATAAGTATCAAAGTTAAAATTTGAACCTATGCTCTCTAAAATTCTATTCTGGTGCCTCAATTGGGTGCAGAGGTAAGCCTCGGCTCCAGAATGGAGGCAATGGAGACAAAGGTTTTTCGGGGATTATCAAATGCAAAAGGCTTCCAGTATAACCCAGAAACATGCTGTGTCTCTCTTGTCCAAGAGCCATAAGAAAAAAGTTTGTAGAATGTTACCAATATCACAGTTCATCACCAAATGAACTTCTAACTGGAAGTTATCTTCAGTATACAGAAGTCCTTTTTTTTTTCATATTTGTATGTTTGTACTGAGCTAGGACTTTCCCTTGATAGACCATGTGCTTAATAGTTCTCAACTTAAACTGGGTTTATATTTTGGTTATTGAGCTAAGAATTTTCCCTGTTGAGCTAAGAATCCCTAAGAATTTTTCCTGTCAGTTCCATACACCTGATAGTTGTCATTAAATAGCATGTTCTCTCCCTCTCTTTCTTCCTTTCTTCCTCTCCCTTTTCCTCTCCCTCCTCCTCTCTCTGGAAAAATAAATCTTAGTCTGCAGTCCATGAACTTAACTGTTTGTTCATCTTTTTCAATATTTATATCTATATTTCAATAAAGCTGGTTTCCTTTATAATCCTATGTATTGTGTGCATTTAAAAGCATTGTTTTGAGAAAGGGTCCATAAACTTCACCAGACTGCAAAGGGTCCATGACTCAAAAAGATTAAGAACTCTGCCTTGGCAGAGATAAAACTTTAATTAAGAGAGGCATCATGGTGCAGTGGATAAGGCGTTCAACTTAGAGGCCAAAAGATGAGTCCAAATTCTACCTAAGACATTTACTATCTGTATCACCTTGGGAAAGTTATTTAACTCTTTTGAAGGCCTCTGTTTCCTCCTCTATAAAATGACGGCATTAGACTTAAGGTCACTTATAGCTCTGTATCTATGATTTTAATTAATGGAGTTCAGTTTTCCAGGCACTCTTGATTTCTGACAATATCCTAGAAGATCCTGAGAGTATTAGCCCCTGCTAGCTCAAGAACAAGAAGCTCATCACCAGAAACTTGGCTATTGGATGATGATTTTTTTTTACCGCAGCAACCCATAGAAATATCTACTAAGGCATGGATTTTTTCATTCAGGACACCTGGCCTCCTTGGTATTTAAAAGTCTTGGCTCCCCAGCTTAAGAAATCTGCCATACATCCCCAATTATTTTTCCCTTTTCTTCAGTCATTGCCACCATAACTATATGCCCAAGCCTTCTATCTACTACATCTTTCCCTTCTTACCTTCATTGACCATACTCCAGATCATGAGACTGGGCTTCTTAGGATAAATTTACAAGAGGAGAAACAATAGATACATTAATAAATAATACAAAGAAAAATTTTCAGTCCCAGACTGTATGGTACTCAAACTTCCTGAGTATGTCTATCCAATTATATTTATTCATCATCTTAGCCCATCATGATCCTCTCTGTGTGTCCAACTAATTTATGCCCCCCAATAGATATATGTGTCTTCTACTCCCATCACATTCCCTCATGACAATCTAAGACTCACCCATCAGTATATTCTGGATGAAGATGGTTATTCCATTCTAAATCCCAGGTTCTATCTCAATTCATCTGGAAGCTTTCTGAATGTACATCACATGGGAAAATACTCTTCCTATGTTCCTATTTAACCATTTGCCCCTCCTGGAAGCCAGGGAATACATCTTATACTTCTTTTTACTTCCTATATTATCTAACCTAGACTTGGATATGCAGTAGTTGCTCAATACTTTTGTTTAGTCAATTAGAGGCTAGACTATGACATAAACCCTACAGGACAACATGACCTTTATTGCAAAAAGGAAGCCAAAAACTATATTAAGAATAATATATCTCAAAATATACAGAGGACTGAGTTAAATTTATAAGAATGCAAGTCATTCCCCAATTGATAAATGGTCAAAGGATATGAATAGGCAGTTTTCAGAGGAAGAAATTAAAGATATCTATAATATTTGAAAAAATGCTCTAAATCACTTTTGATTAGAGAAATGAAAATCTAAACAACTCTTAGGCACCACATATCACTGGTCAGATTAGCTAACATGACAAAACAAGAAAATTATAACTGCTAGAGAAGCTATGGGAAAATTGGAATACTAATGCATTGTTGGTGGAGTTGTGAACTGGCCCAACCATTCTGGAAACAATTTGGAACTATTCCCAAAGGGCTATAAAAATGTGCATACCCTTTGACCCAGAAATACCACTTTTAGGGCTTCATCCCAAAGAGATTTTACAAGTGGGAAAAGGACCCATATGTACAAAAATATTTATAGCAGTTCTTTTTTGGGTGGCAAAGCATTAGAAATCAAGGAGATGCTTATCAATTGGGGAATGACTAAACAAGCTGTGGTATATGAATATAATGAAATACTATTGTGTTAAAGGAAATGAAGATCTGACGGACTTTATAATAATCTGTAAAGACTTATATAAACTGATGTTGAGTGAGGGGAGCAGAACCAGGAGAACATTGTACACGATTACAGACACATCGTATCTGTGATTACTAACTTTGATAGACTGGGCTCTTCTCAGCAATGCAAGCCTATAAGACAACTCCAGGAGATTAATGATGGAAAAGATTATCCACACCCAGAGAAAGAATTACAGAGTCTGAATGCAGATTGAAGCAAACTATTTGCTCTCTCTTTTTTGTTTTGTTTTGTTTCTTCTTTCTTGTGGTTCATTCCACTGATTATAATTCTTCTTTACAACTTGACTAATGTTTAATATGAAGGTATATGTAAAACTTATATCAGATGCCATCTTGGGGAGGAGGAGGAGAGAGTGGGGGTGAGAAAATTTGGAACTCAAAAATTGTGGAACTGATTGCTATAAACTAAAAATAAATAAATTTTTGAAAATAAAAATGAATAATATATCTCCACCTCTGTTCTAGGGTCACCACAACAAATTTCCTATCCTCTTAAGACAAAGGTCTCTGCAATAATGAGGTTTCATGTGGCTCACAGAGTTTCTCTCCTCTACAATTCACTGACAACTAAATGATACCGTAGATAAAATGGGTTTGGAGTCAGGAAGACCTAAGTTCAAATCCAGCCTCAGATAACTGATATTTGTATGACCCTGGGTAAGTCACTTAACCTCTATTTGTCTCTATTAGAAAATTGGAATAATAATAGCACCTATCTCCCAGGATTGTTGCAAAGATCAAATGAGATGGTATTTTAAAAGTGCTTAGCCCAGTGCCTGGCACATAGTAGGCATGATATAAATGCTTATTCTTCCCCATCCCCAATTTCTTAACTTATTTACTTCACATGACTTATTCCTCTGCCTCACCTCACACAGACACACAGAGGTGGCAACACCCTTGATCTTACCATCATCTACAATGCAACACTTCCATGTTCTTGAACTCCAAAATTCCTTGACATAATTATAATTTGTCATTCTACCTCTCTCTCTATCTTGCAATCTCTCCAAACCCTATTCTTCATCATCATCCTTACCTCTTCCATCCAGTTCCTTCCCAAACCATAATCCCTTCTGTACTGGTTAGACTCTCCTCCTTTCCCTAGCCCTTGGTGAACTAATAAAACTCTGCACTGTCCTCTTCTCTCTCATCCCCTGCCTTCTTATGCTATCATCCATTTTGTCTTGTCAAGCTTTAGGATTGGATTATCCCCTCTATCCCCTGCCTTTGCTACCACTCATGTGTTGCTGAATGAAACTGGAGAAAATCATACAACCATGTAGACTGAGTCCTCTACAAATTTAAGTCACATAATCTCAACTGAGCACTATGACAAGACAATCCTTTTATATCTTTTTCTTTGATTTATACTCCCACACACCACAGTAGCTTTTCCAGAAGTTTTCATCCTTCCTCAAAACTCTAATGGTTTCTCATTGTCCTACACTCTCAGCTGATGACCTTATCTCATATTTTACTAAAAACAATCGAAGCCATTGACTGAGAATTATCTCTTCTTTCCTCCTGCTCATCTCACATCAACCAGATGCCTTTGGCCACTATCCTTCTTCACTCCTGTCTCATGTGAAGAAGTGGACCTTTTCTTTGCCAAGGCAAATCCTTCTTACATACACAAATAACCTTATTCCATCCTATCTTCACCAGCAGGTGCCTATCATCCCCATTCATTTATCTTTAATCTCTCCATGTCTGTGGGCTGCTTCCTTATTACCTACAAATATACCAAGCTCTTTCTCATCTTCAAATAACCCTCACCTGATCTGTCCATCCCCACTAGCTATCATCCAGTATTTTTCCTACCTTTTGTAGTTAAACTCCTTGAAAAGACCATATATAACTGATGTCTCCACTTCCATTCCTCTTATTCTCTTTACTCTTTACTGTATAGCTTCTAATTTCATCATTCAACTAAAACTACTTTTTCCAAAGTTACCAGTTATGTCTTAATTATAAAACCTATTGGCCTTTTCTCAGTCTTTATCATTCTTGACCTCTCTGGCATTGTCATTCACCCTCTTCCTTGATTATCTCTTATCTCTAGGTTTCCATTAAGCTACTCTATCCTGTTGTTTTTTTTTCCACCTGACAAACCACTTCTCAATCTCTTTCACTCGATCTTCATCCATGTCACATCCACTACCTGCAGGTGCCCCCTAAGGCTCTGTTCTAAGCTCTCTTCTATGTGTCCTTCAGCCTCTAAACTACTTCATTTGTTGAGCTCATCAGTTCCCATAGATTCAATCATTACCGCTATGAAGATGATTCACATCATTTTTGTATAGCTCTAACCTCCCTCCCTCCCAACAGTTCCCATAGATTCAATCATTACCGATATGAAGATGATTCACATCATTTTTGTATAGCTCTAACCTCCCTCCCAGTATCATATCAACTGCCTATTGCACAAATTGAAGTGGATGTCCTATAGATCCAACATGTCTTTGGACAGAAAGATCAAAAACTGAATTCATTATCTTTCACTCCAAACCTTCTTCCCTTTTGAATTTTTCTTCTATTGTCAAGGACACCACTGTCTTCCCTGTCACTCAAAATATCCACAAGGCATCATCTTATATCACTATTTTCCACATCCAATTCATTGCCAAGTCTTATCAATGTCTACCTTCATAAAAGCTCTTGTGTAAACCCTTCCCTCTGACACTGACATCATCCTGGTGCCGGCCTTCATCACCTCATGCCTCGACTTATCACTATAGCCTGCTGGTTGGTCTTGCCTCAAGTTTCTCCCACATCTTCCTCTCAGCTGCTAAAGTGGTCTTCCAAAAGTGAAGGTCTGATTATGTCATCCCAACCTCCATTCAATAAATTTCAGTGGCCCCATAGCTTGTTTTTGGATTCTGAGAGTACCATTGGCCTCACATTATTGATTATTTGCTAACCATAACTAATAAATTGATCGCTAATTACTCAGAAATTATGTCTCTCGGACTTTTCATTCATTAGACCTCTCTTTGTCTCAGTTTTCTCAATCAGAAAATGGGAACAATCATAGCTCCCAAGGTTGTTGTGAGGAATAAATAAAATAATATTTATAATGAACTTAGCAGGGTACCTGGCATGTAGTAGATGCTATATAAGTGAGAGTTGCTATTATTACAACTATTATTAGTATTATTAAGCTCCTGATGAGCTCAAGTAATGTAATGGCAAATATCTAACAACAAGGTTGGGAAAAATGTATGCACATATACTTATAAGTTAATTTAAGTTAATAAGCTGCATTTTAAATACTTTCTTAAGTCTAGACTATCAACAAAAGAATAAATCATGCCCTGGTTTGTAGTGATTGCTGATTGCTGAGGTGTGAATGATCACACTGAAAATTTAACAGTTGGCTTTCAAAGCCAATTGGAGCTGGCTCTAGCACATTCCTGTCTAAGGTACATATGAGTCTTAAATGTATGATCTTATGCCCTCAAGCAATTACTTCTTAATCTGTAAAATGGGAAGAGGATTCTCTTTACCACTTTCCAAAATTGTTGTAGGAAAGCACTTTAGAAACTGTAAAGCATGTCACTTGTTCTAGCTGGTTAACATTATGATCACACCCAGTTTGGAAGGATTCTGCCTGGCATTTGACATTTCGAATTTCTTCATGATCCTATTATTAATTCTGTGGTGTTAATCATATACTATTGAACACTTTGTGAACTGGTTTGATGCTAATGCTCTATCCTGCTCTCCATCTCCCCATCTCCTATGCACAGTCCCATGTTTTCAACCAAGTCCTAGCATTTAGTTGATTGCTTATAGATTGGTGTATTAATGAAGTCTGTGTTTGTTCATGTGAATAATGTTTCCTAAAGGCTGATGGTAGTAAATATTAAAGCACTTTTGACAGTGTCTCTGCTTCTCTTTCTCTCTTCCCTACTACCATATCCTTCCTCCCCCAACCTTGAGAACAGCTTGCACTTACTAAGCAGTTCTGAACAACAGCACTGATGGACACCATCAATAGAGCACACTAGGAATCATAGAGCATGCCAGCTGATATGTCTCAAAAGAATATAGACATTCTGCTGTCTCTTTTCTTCCCTAACTTCCTTCAAGAATTGTTAACCAGTGCGCCTGACACATATTAGATGAAAATTCATTTATTTACTTGTTCACAAGTTCCTATCAATACTGTCTTAAATTCAGTCTGACCATAATCTGCATTATCTAGTTTCAACTGGATTTTCACTACAACAAAGCTATCTTTTCACTTCTCTCTAATTTATTCTCTATCCCACTCACCACAGCTACTGTTCCAACTTCTCTTCTCTTCTCAAACCTCCCATATTACCTCCCCACCCCCTCAGCTAAAGACCTCACTTCAGCATAGAACATTGGGCTTAGAGGCAAGAAGTCACAACTTCTGTCTGCTTCAGTGTCCTCAATTATAAAATGAGGACATAAAAAACACCTACCTCCCAGGGTTGCTATGAGTCTCAAATGAGATATGTGCTCAGCACATAGTAGGTACTTAATAAATGCTTGTTTCCTTCCTATCCTCACGAGGAAAATAGAAAGCATTTATTATAAGCCCCTTCTTCCATTCTTATCTTATTGCCCTTGAATTAATTCCTCACTGTTTCCTTATTTACTCCATTCGCTAATATACTGGTGACCCTTCTCTTCAACAAAATCAACACTTTTACACTGATTTTTGACCCTATCCCTTACTGTCTTTTCCAGAAGATTGTCCCCATTATCATTGCTATTATTTCTCTAATCTTTACTATCTCCCTATCTACTGATTCGCTGTTGCCTAAGAATACTCCCAGTTCTCCCTATCCCTTCAAAAATTTCACTAGACACTACCGTCCCCCTTAGATATCTCAGTCAATCTTCTCCAAAGAGTTGTTTGGACTCTACCTCCATCTCTTCTCCTCTCCCTCTCTTCTAAACCATTTGCAATATGGTCTGCAATATGCAGCCTCATACCTCAACTGATATTGCTCTCTCCAAAGTCACCAATGATCTCTTTTGCAGTAAAAAAAAAAAATCACTTGAAACTGAATCCTTCCTTAGCCACATATTAGCTACATGATCCTGGGCAAATACCTTAACCACTCTGAACCTCATTGTCCTCAACTAAAAATGGAAATAATAAAATCTACTTAATTGAACCATGAGCATCAAACAATTTTATACAATGCATATAATATATTCACATACATACACATGTATACATATACAAATATGTGCATATATACATATATAAACATTTATAAATGTCTATGTTTAATGCTTTGTATATCTTAAATCACTATATAAATGTAAGTTGTTGTTATTATTATTATTGATAACAAAACTGTGAAATTGTCTCCTGCCACTTCCCAATTACTCTTTCTTTTTTTTTAATTTTTTTTGTTTTTTGAAGGGCAATTTGGGGTTAAGTGACTTGCCTAAGGTCACAGGGTTAGTTTTTGTGTTAAGTGTCTGAGGCTGGATTTGAACTCAGGCCTGACTCCAGGGCCAGTGCTCTATTTGCTGCGCCACCTAACCACCCCTTTTGATTCCTCTTTCAATAGAACTTAATCTTTACCGTCTTGGTCTATGGACACAAAGCTGCAAACAGCTCCTTGGCAGCCCAGACCCTACCACCCAAGCATCCTCTTCTTAAACAATACCAAAACTCTAATCCATACTCTACTTTCCCCCTATGAAATTATATTTATAGTATGTATACATGGAGCAGTTCCTACCTTGGAAAAGAGTCCATTCCTTACAAATAAATAACCATCGCCAGCACCTGTATTGAGATGTTCATCCTATCATATATAGTTTAATATTTTATCTACCCCAAGGTGATTGACCTTTTAATTGGGGAGGATACCTGTTCTCCAAGAAATGAATTTCTGAAAATGGCATGTGAAAAATCCTTTGGGATAGGGGCCCAATGCTGTTTACAGATGGGCCATATGCAGTAAAATGCCCTGCACACTCCTCCAGTCTCCTCTTAGTTTACTATGAGGGTCTTGTGGCAGGGCTGCTGTTCCTTTGGTGTTCCAGTTTTTCCAGAAATAATTCCAAGAACAAAAGAAATAGCATAGTACCAGGTGCTTAATCATATTTATTGTTATTGAATTCCAAGCAGGGGAGTTTAGATTTGGTGCAGTAGGCTATAGGGAAGATGACAGCTTCTGGCAGGTGACAGTTCTCTTAGCAGGTAACATCTCCATATCAAACGACTACCTACACTCTAATTAATTGCTCAGTGGTCCAGGAGGCTGAAAGCCAGGAAAATCTATCTGAAGGATGAAAGACTTCTCCAAGACAGTGCACAATTGAATACCTCATCATATACTGTTTTATTCCCTGGTCCAGGTCTGTTTTGGCCATAAACAATATTTCACATTTCCTTTGTATTTCTCAGAGCAGCTGGCACAGGACTATTCATGCAGCAGCTCCTCGAATACATCATACTCTATATATTACTAAGTCAGCCATAGGTTCCTTATCCATCCCCCCACTGGCTCAGTGGTTAGCAAATAAGCTTCCTAACTGGTCTCCTTGCCTCCAGTTTCTCTTTTATACAGCTGCCAAATTGATATCCCTGGGGACAGCTAGGTAGCTCAGTGAATAGAGCACCAGCCCTGGAGTCAGGAGGACCTGAGCTCAAATCCAGCTTCAGACACTTGACACACTTACTAGCTGCGTGAGTTTGGGTAAGTCACTTAACCCCAATTGCCTTGCCTTCCCGCCTCAAAAAAAAAAAAAAAAAAAACAGCAACAACAAATTGATATCCCTAAAGCAGGGGTGGGGAACCTGTAGCCTTGAGGACCTTTGATTGAATCCAAATTTCACAGACTGAGAGAAATTTGGATTCAGTCAAAGGACCACACTTGAAGATCTAGAGGGTCACACGTGGCCTCTGGGTTGCAAGTTCCCCACCCCTACAGCCTAAAGCATAGTCAGACCATGATACCACTACTCAGGAAGCTTCCTTCAGTGGTTCCCTCTTGTTTCCAGTGAAAAATAGAAGATCTCGTTTGACTTTTAAAGTACACATAATACTCTAGATCCCTTCTTCCTTTCCAAGCTTACCCTCTTTCACACAGAGGACATTCCAGTCAAAATTGACCTGTTTTCTGTCCCATCATGGTTACTTTGCATAGGCTGTCACAACTGCCTGAATGCATTCCTTCATTTCCTCTGTCTCAGAGAATCTCTTTGAGATTCAACTCAAATGCCACCTCATACAGGAAGCCTATTCTGATTTAGCCCCACCACCCAGAATTACTTTGTATGCATTTTGTACTTCATTTTCTATGTTGTTTCACCCTAATAAAATGTGAGCTTATTCAATTCAGGAACTCTTTCATTTTTTATTTGCATTTCTCTAGTACTGAGCATGGTGCCTGGAACACGGTAACATTTGTTGAATTCTCAGTCTCATCCACAGGAATGTCATAACTCACTTAGTCTAGTAGAAAGAACATGGGAGTAGTAGTCAAGACCTGGGTTGTATTTCTGGGTAGCTATGAAGTAACTGCTTCTCCTTTGACAAGTTGCTTAGCCTGTGCCTCAGTTTTTCAATCTATAAAACAAGGAGTTGGTTTCTAAGCTCCTTTGCATTCCTATCATTCTATGACTCTATCATCCTATGGTAACCATTGGGACTAAGGCTATAACTTACTGATATTTAAGTATCTTGTGATGTAAAGAAAGCCACGTGTTTCTCAGTGAACGAGCTACCCTAGATTTTCTCTTAAAGAAACACCAAGACTGTTACCTACTAAAGGCCAAACTCTGGCATTGTCTTCCCACATGCCTCTTGAATCACTGGACTTCTGAGGAAATATCTATACTGCTTCTACAGTGAATAAACTTGCAGGTACCTGTTTCACATTCTACCTTCATCTTCTATCCAAAAGACAGCTGTCTAGAAATATTGCTGCCTCTCAACTCCATGTCATCTTGAAGATTACTAACCCTCCACACACAGCTGGGGCAACACTCAAGACTCATCTCCATGAAGCTTTCACTTTCTTTCTTGTTTGAAAAACCTGTCCTCTCTACAATTAGAGTGCTGAAGTCACTTGTGTTAGGATAAGACATTGGAAAATTTTGAGTGTAGGATAGGCAAGTAGTACATGTTAAATATGTCAATATTCAGGTAAATTTAATTGAATGTGATCCACCATAGCAGATAAGAAATAAGTGAGTTCCTTGGGAGATAAAACAGTATCCTTGAACTTATAATCAAGAAATTAGTATCCATATACTTTTCCTCTTACAAAACCAACCCTGAGAAGGTGGTGGGAGATCTACCTAGGCACGACTCATTTGGAATCTGTAATTCCTAAGGCATAGACTGATTGGAACCACATCCAGAAAGTTACCAAATTTTGTATAACCTTTGATGCAGCTATACCACTACTATACCACTAGTCAAAGAATTTTTTAAAAGGTTGGGTGGAGAAGGATTTATGTATACAAAACTATTTATAGCAGCTCTTTTTGGTAACCAAAACTGGAAATTAAAGGAGTGTCATCCTGTTGGGAAATGGCTAAAGACATTATGGTATATGAATGCATTATTATGCCACAAGATATGATGAAATGAACAATTAATTTCAAAGAAAACCGAAAAAGAAACTTTTTCTGAATTGAAGCAGAGTGCAATGACCAAAAGTAGGAGAACAATATTAATCATTATAGAGAAAAACAACTTTTGACAACTTCAGAACTCTGACCAACTCAATGACTTGAATAGAAAACAATGAAGAAGTACACTATCTGCATCCTGACAGAGAGGTAATGAACCTAAGAAGCAAAAAGAGACATTGATTTTTAGGTATGGCTAATGTAGGGACTTAGTTTTGCTGTCGTTTGCATCTATGGAGGAGTCTTTCTATTCTTGTTCTTTTCTTAATTGCTCAGGGCAGGATATTGGGAGAAAGTTTTTTTTAAGCTTGTTAATTTAAAAATAAGCTATTAAAATAAATTTAGAGATATTAAGATATTAATACAAATCTATGTTGATACTTCAATTTTTTAAGAGACATGTTGTACTGGTTTATCTCTTTGCTAGCTATAATTAAGAGGTTTGCCTCAGAGTGATGGTGCAAACAAGATCACAAATAACTTACTTAAGAGTGCTCAAGAATGGAAACCCTTTGAAGGCAGGGACTATATATCCTAAACAACACCTAGACCAGGGCTGGACATATAGGAAGGCCTTAACAAAGACTTGTTGCATGACATGTAGTTTCTTACCTCAAAAAGGTTGAAGACTGAGATTCCCTTTTTCTTTTTTTTTTTGTTTCACAGAATGGGATTACAGCAGAGCAATCTAAGGCTATTATGGCACTGGAGTTTTAAATCCCTAGAATACTTCACAAACTGTCCATATATTAACCATCAGATCAGTTGTACAAGTATTAATGAGTTCAAGGGTTTTCTTGAAGGAAGACACACAAACCACTTATGGTTAGTAGGGGCATAAATTTATTACAAGGATACAAAGGGCAATTCAGGCATTCTGTAGTTCCCTCATAGTGGAAGAAACCCTGGTCAGCCCACTTAGCATAGTCTCTAAGGGAGATCTATTTCTGCTCTCAGGGGTATAATAGGTCCTGGACAGCCAAGATGAAGGGGAGACCACTAGCAGAACATGTCTCTCATGTCCCAAGTGACTCATATTTCTCTGGTGCTGAGGAGTTTATACCCCTCAGGAGGCTCAGATTAAAAGACACCAGTAGAAGCCTTTTGACCTGACTAGGAGATTTATTGCTATCTTATTTCCCAGGAAATCCTTGTGCAAGGCACCTCAAAGGGAGGCAAGTACCGGGGAAAACTTGACAGAATATCATAGGATCATAAGTCTATAGCAAGGGTCCTTGACCCTTTTGTATGTCATAAAACTCTTTGGCAGTCTGATAAACCTATGAATACCTTCTCAAAATAATGTTTTAAATGTATAAAATAGAATACATGAGGTTTAAAAGGAAACCAGTTATACTGAAATACAATTACTAAGTTAAAAAAAGTTTATAGACCCTGAGTTATGAACCTTTAGTCTAGAACTAAAGGGGACCTGAAAAGTCATCTAGTCCAATCTCCTCATTACATAAATGAAGCAACTATAACCTAGAGAGATTAAATTACTTGCCCAAAATTAAAGAAGTACTAAGTCAAAGATATAGTCTGAACCCATCATCCTTGATTGTTGCAGGAGCCCAGGACAAAAAGTATTTGCCTGCTACACTGTTGTAAGGAATAG
The DNA here is from genome assembly GCA_011680675.1 of Gymnobelideus leadbeateri. Classification (NCBI taxonomy): domain Eukaryota; kingdom Metazoa; phylum Chordata; class Mammalia; order Diprotodontia; family Petauridae; genus Gymnobelideus; species Gymnobelideus leadbeateri. Next base: position 376,187 of record WOXC01008810.1, read on the forward strand.
CTGTTGCCCTCAGTAGCCCTTATCAACTAAGACTTGATTGGATAGGTCAAAGGATTTGCTTTACTTGATACTTCTTCAGTCTTTTCATCTTTTACCTGAACCCATTTAACCCATGTGTGCAAGTTTAGCCCCTCTCTAGACTCTTTGACCAGTTATTTCTTTGGTCAAGAAAGATTGAAGAAATCCTAGCTTAGAAGTTCCCCTGATTAACACAGGATCGTAGGATCTAGGAAAGCAATCGCCTTATTTTACAGGTAAGGAAATTGAGGTCCAGTTTGATAAGATGACTTATCAAAGTTCATGCAGGCAATGATCTATAGAGGAGATTTAGATCCAAGTCACTTGACTCCAAATGCAGCCAATTTTCTTCTTATCCCCCTCTGATCCTTTACCCTTCTTGCATTCGTGACACTCTTGTCTTTTTGTTTTATCACATACTTCCTCATATCCCATCTCCAGTGATGAATCCACAGTTTTGATTTCTGGTACTTCAGTTCCTCTGATAATAGAGTCCTATCTTGTTTTCTCCTATTTAGTCCTGTCTCTTTAGAGCACTGTCTCTGAACTTTAGTGTTCATACCTGGTTCCCTGATACCTGAAGACCTCTTCAATTTCAACCACCTGCCTTCTTACATACCCCACCATATAATGTTCTATTTTCTTACTGGAACATCAACCTATTGCCTTCTGTAATTACTGAGTATTTCCTTTCCTACTTGAATAAGTTACAGGAAATGATGTGGTTCAGAAGAAAGAGTGATGAATTTTATTCAGAGGACCTGAGTTCAAATCCTGATTCTGCTACTTACAACTCATATGATTGAAGGATAGTCACTTAACTTCTCTGGGCCTCAGTTCCTCAAGATAAGGGTATCTTCCTCCTAGCTCTAAAACTATGTTCTTGCCACCTGTTTCTGACATCTTCTCTAATTTTCCTCTATGCCCCAGGGTCTTAGTCATCTTTAACATGCCCAACTCCATCATCAACTGAGCCCTAATTATTAAAAACACCATGACACCAGTTTCTTCCACTGTTAATGAGAGGGTTGTACTAAATAATCCCTAAATTTCCTTCAAGTTCTAAATCTTGTAATTTCATGACAGTAGATTAATGTGGGGTTTCACATATTGGAGGATATTTTCCCCTTCCTCACCTTTTGAATTCTTCAAAGGAAAATAGATAAAATTATTAAGGGTTTTGTTTGTTTGTTTGTTTGTTTGTTTTGGTGGTGGGATAGTCCACCTCTTCTGGGAAGTTTTCCTTAACAAACAGAAAGACTGGTGTTGACTCTCTTTTATTCTCCAGGCTGCTCAGTGCACTTTGTCCTCTGTTTATACTTTGTGTAAACACTTAATGTATCTCTAGCTTATGGATTTGTCTGCATTGGCTGCCTCTGTCCAAATCATTATTGTCTGCCTTAGAGGTCAGCCACTGAGTGTATTCCAAAAGGGAGTTTGTCCAGTACCTAGGACAGCACCAGGCTTACAGCAGTTACTAATGATTGAACTGCTGCTGATGATTATGATGATGATGATCTCCCCCTTCTGTGACCTACTATAGCAATTACAGTCTCACCACACAATCTAGCACTGAATTATATACTGTCTACTCTTATTCTTTTGTCTACCAATCATCTTGGCACTTAATCATAGGCCTTCTTGTACTGCTGCTTAACTGTTTCCTGTACATTGGTCTTGTCTCCCCAAGGCAATTGTAAGCACTTTAAGAACAGAGATCATGTCTTCTTCCATTCTGCTTCCTACAACAACTAGAACAGCACTGGATATGCAATATTTTTTTTCAAAAGCCATTTGTTGTATTGGATGGAAAATCTTATTTACAGAATCTCATACTTAGGGACAAAAGAACTGGGTTTGAATCCCAGTCTACCATTTATCTCTGTGACCTAAAAATTGCTTGCTATGAGTTGCTTGCTACTTCTGAGTCTGTTTCTTTGTCCATAAAAGAGAGAGCAAATGAATAATCCTATCTACCATACAGGATTATTGTGAAGAGCAAATTAAAGAATGTCTGTAAAACTGCCTTTAAAAACTTAAAAGCATTTCTTTCCCTCCCCTTCCATCCCTATCCTTACCTCTTGAATTTCAAAATCATAACTATACTGACCTCTCATCCTGAAATTTCCCTCAATGCCTGGGGCTTCCTTACCCTGGAATATTCTGCCATCCCTGAAACCTGCTCACCATTAAGTAATCCTCTGCAAGACCTTCCCCTCTTCTCCCATTGGTGATTTTCTCCTGGAGACTCCATTTTGAGAAGGATCCTAGGCCAACCTACCTTCATTCCTTTCCTGTCCCTGTTCCTGACTTTGTGAACTTCAAAACCATGCCTGAACCACTGTCTCCTCCTGGAACATCCCACCACTCCTTTTACCTGTTCACCATAGAATATCCTTCCACAAACCATTCCATCCCCATTCCTAAATTTCTGGACTTCAAAACCATGTATCTGTACTTTTATCTCCCCCATTCCCCTGTTTTTCAGCTCCCTTCTCCCATTACAATGTGAGCTCTTTGAAGGTAACAATTGCCTTTATTTTTCCTTGTTTTTCCAGAGCTTAGTGCAATACCTAGAAAGTAGGAAGTGCTTAATAAATGTTTGTTTCCACCCCTCGTCCTTCCATTATACTACTATAGATTGATGTGTGTGTGTGTGTGTGTGTGTGTGTGTGTGTGTGTAGCATATATTACCTCACAGGACTATAAGTCCCTTGACAACAAAGGACTTCTCTTCTATCCCATAGTGCCTTGCACAGAGCTATGTCCACAGTAGTGCCTCAGTAAAGATGTGATTATAAATAATTTAGATATTAGTCACTTCTCTGAGTAAGAGCTTGTTCTTCCTTTGGGGTTTCTCCAATCTGTAATTGTGGAATTTTGACATCTTCTGCCAAAAGAATGAAAAGTTATACAGATCTGTTTCATGTACATCCTGCCTCTTTGATACAAGTTGTATCTGACTTCTATCAGGGCCAGAAGTCATCCTTCATTGCTGCTGCATGAGAAGCAGTGACAAGAGATCTCCTTCACTATGCAGAGCAAACAAGAAATTCTGGGATTGGACCTCTCTGCTTTTTAAAATCATTCCCAAATGGCAAAGAAGCCTTTGGAGCTTTAGGGAGAGAGTATAGCAATAGGTCCCAGTTAATTATTGATGAGCCAAGCACAGAACGGCATGACTTCTGGCTGCCTCCTACCCCACACAGCCCTGCCAGCCTTGGCCAGCCTGGGGAAAGCAGCCTGACGTTATTAATAAAGACGCATCTCAGGCCCTCCAGGAGCTGCTCTAGCAGAGTTTAAAGCTCCAGAGCATATTGTACAATTTGCTAAGAGAAATTCTGTTTTCCCTAGAAAATCAGATTATCTTTTTTTCTTCCTGCTGCTCCTCTTTTTTTCCTTCCTCTTTCCATTCCCAATACCCTTCTAGACACAATGAAAACACTTCCTATTTGGCATTTTTCTCATAGGTACATTCTTGAAAGGATATTTTTTCTTTAGTATAAAAATTATTTGTTCTGCCTAAATCATTGTCCTTCACATCCAAGAACAATCAATATTGCTTTCCCTCTCCTTTGAGCTCCTATAGCACTGAAAATTTAAACTGAATAATTCAGGCTTTGCTTATATCACATATTGCAAATCACTCTATATCTCCCAACTAGTCTGTAGACTCCTTCAAAGCAGGGAGTATTATTTATTTCTTTTGTCTTCCTACAACACTGAATACATGGTAACCACTCAAGAAATGCAAATGGAATGATTTGAGATGTTATAAGAAAGGGTGACTTGGGGTAGAATGAGTTGGGATGGGACTGATGCCCCTGGTAGTGTATGCTTGTGAGTGGGACAAAAATAGATTAACAGATATTTTTCCAAATATTTTATTTTTCCCAATTACATATAAAAACAATTTTAACATTCATTTTTAAAAACTTGGAGTTTCTAACTCTCTCTCTCATTCCCTTCTTACCCTCCGCCCTCAATGAGAAGGCAAATAATTCAGTATGGGTTATACATTAGCATTGTTGCAAAACATATGTCCATATTAGTCATCTAATGGGCATTTTAAATTTTTAGTTCATTCCCCAAAAGATAATGCAGGTTGAAAGTCAAAAAGTATCTAGTAATGCATTGATAAATGATAGCTTATAACACAATTAAAAAAAACATTATCCCCCTTCTTGTTTCACTTTTTAGTCATTTATAATCTAATGGTAGATTTGTTATTTCAACAATGTATGTATTTCTTCCAAAATTGTAATTTACAACCCATCTATGCCTAGTTATCCTATATGACTCTCAACATCTTACCATAAAACCACCACAGAGGTTCCACTCAACATTTTAGATGCCCTCCTTAAATTCTCTTGACAATGCCTGGAGACCACTGGAGCCGATATGTTGTTCATTAGTAATCTCTCACCCTTTTACGTGACCAGTCAATCTCTCAAGTTATTCATTTCTTTCATAATATCCTGTATACCAGTGATGTAAAACAAAAAAAAAAAAATTGGGCCATCCAGCCATACATAAAGATCCTTGTGGGCTGCATATGATTTAGAAAATTACATACTAACATTATCTATATTCTATTGTATTTTAATCACTTTGTTAAATATTTCCCAATTACATTCTAGCCCAATTACATTCTAACACTCAGTAGTGCTTCAGGTCATATATTTGACACCTCTACTTTATACAACTCTTCCTGTATACTACCTTGTTTGTAATGCACTGCAATCAGTTCAAGCTTACCATGTTCTTCTACATTGCCCTCAGTTTTACAAAAAACTGTATCCCTGATGATGCTTAAATATGTGAAATAATAAAATAGAAAAAATAAATCCAAGAGAAATGATTGCATATCAATCAGTGAGTGAAGGGGTTCATATGTTATACATCAAAAACAATCACAACAGGTTTTGCTTAGGAAAAATGGAGATAGTCCCTAGCCACCAAAAACAACCTACATGGTACTTATCAAAAACAAACAAACAAAGGCAGGATTGGGAATGTGTGTGGATGTAAGTTTTTTTTTGTTATTCAGTCATTTTAGTTGTGTTCAATTCTTCATGATCCCATTTGGAGTTTTCTTGGCAAAGATACTAAAGATACTTCTCCAACTTCTCCAACTCATTTTACAGATGAAACTGAGGCAAACAGGGTTAAGTGACTTGTCCAGAGTCACACAGCTAGATAATAAATGCCTGAGGCCAATTTTGAACTCAGGAAGATATCTTCCAGACTTCAGGCCTGGCACTCTATCCACTGTACCACCTAGCTGTCCAGGGAGCTATTAACAGGTACTCAATAAGTACACATTAATTCATTTGAATATTTTGGATATATCTCTATAATTTAAGGTTGATGTCAAAGAAAACCATGCTGGCTTCCTTGAAAACATTTAGTCTATACTCTGCCATATACAGAATTCTTGGTTGGAAGAATCATTCAAGGCAACCTGAGGGAAGGGTAGGGATATCTTGTATCTCAGACCTTTGACCCTAAACCCAATCTCTACTTCTCAATAGATAAAAAGCATAGGATGCTTGCTTGGGAGAAACAGCAAGGAGAGAAGACCAGAGAAAGATAATGACGATGGTGAAATTTCTATAGCATAATGTAACATTTACATAGCATTTTAAGGTTTGTGAAACACTTCTTATCTCATTTTTTCCTCACAACAATCCTGTGTGGTATTTGTTATTATTATGCCCACTTTACAGATGAAGAAACTAAGCCTGAAGAATGTGCCCAGAGTCATGCAACTAGCATTCAAGGTAGAATTTAAATGAAGGTCTACCTGACTCTAAGTGCAGCACTCTCTCCTCTACATATAACTCTTTGCCTAGAATATAATGAAGACAAAGATGTTTTTAGTAAATGAAGATTACATCCCTTGCCAGTCAAGGAACCATTTTGCATTATATCTCTAAAGCCAGGGATGAATTTGTCACTTTTCCTGATTCCCCCCAACTGCTAGTGCCTCCCCTGCCCCCCCACAATCACTTTGAATCTATTTTATATAACTATGTATGGATATATATGCATGTATGTGCACACATGCATATATACGTATATACATGTATATGTATGTGTGTATATATATGTATAATTTCTCCCCTGACTAGACTGGAAGTTCCTCAGGGACAGGGACTATTTCACTTTTTTCTTTCTATCCTCAGTACCCACCACACTTCCTGACACATAGTAGGTACTTAATAAATGCTTGGTGATTGACTCATCATCTCATACTTGGACCATTGAAATAGCCTGCTGATTGTTCTTCCTGCCTCAGTTCTCTCCCTAGTCCAGTCAATCCTCCACTTAGATGTCAAATAAATTTTTCTGAACCACATGTCCGATCGTGTTACCCTCCCCACCATTCATTAAACTTCAGTAGCTCTATATTACCTCTAGGATCAAATATAAAATCCTCTGACATTCAAAACCTTCAAAACCTGGCGCCCTCTTACCTTTATAGTATTCTTACACCTTACCCAGACATTCTCTGTGATCCATATCCACATACTCTATGGTATTCTTGCTGTTTCCCCCCAATAAAACATTCCATCTCCCTACTCTGGGCATTTTTACTGGAAATCCCCAATGCCTAGAATTTTCTCCTTCCTGATATTTACCTCTTCACTTATTTGGCTTCCTTCAAGTCCTAGCTAAAATCTCATCTTTCACAAAAAGTCTTTCCTATCCTCCTTAATGCTACTGTCTTCCCTTTGTTAATTATCTCCAATTTATCCTATATATGACTTGTTTATACATAACTGTTTTCACATTGCCTCCTCCATTAGACTGTGACCTTCTTGAGGCCAGGAATTGTCTTTTGCCTTTCTTTTCTATCTTCATTGTTAAGCACAATGCGTGGAACATAGTAGGCACTTAATAAATGCTTGTTGACTTAAATAAAATAAATAGGTAAGATTCCTGGTCCCCTTACTTCTGAATCTATATTTATCCCCTTTAAAAAGAGAGAAACGGGGTGACTTTTTTTAACTCCAATATTCAATTTAAGAAATCCTATGAGGGTATCATGAATGATATTCCTTCAAGTAAACCATTCAACTCCAGCCAATATAAGCCTACAGATGGCTGACACAGCAATAGCCAAAGCACAATTTTCCCATCTCCCAAAGCATTCCCCTATGAGTCAGGAATAGTCCAGGAACCGGTGGCCTCAATGCCATTAATGTGGCTGAAGCAAGAAAATTGTAAGCTGCCAGCCAATCTACTGAGCATCTCACTGCCAGAAACTGCAGCCCTGAGGTTCTGGGCCACAGGGGAACAAATTAAAGAAGGGAACTCATGCCTGTACTCTCTCGGGGAAAAAAATGCCTCGACTCAGAAACAAGATCCCAGGAGAAGCAGTGCAAATCTTGCTCACTGACTTATTTTGGTCATTTCATAAACAGGCGAAGGAAAAAACCTGCAGTGGTGACAGGAGGATAGGGAGTCATTGGACACTTCTAGGGGTTCCTGGAGGAGGTGATCAGCGCTAATATGCTTTTGCTGACTTTTATTGCGTTGATTCAAGGATATTACAAACATTTTTTCAGTGAAACTCCTGAGCCCATGCAAACATTTTACTTCCTGAAGGTAAAACTTAAAAGGGTATAGAATTGAGCCTAATCAGACTGCTCTCGTCTTAGCCACGATCAACCAAACTAAAAAAATATTTCCATCACATATGAGGCAGGGAACTGGAATGAGGAGTAAGTGAAAAACAAAGCATATGGGATACAGAGGACAGGACAAAGTCACATGCAACACCATGGTGGTTGGAGGCTTTGGGTTATTGACCCATTTGGAGAGAGGTAGAGAGGGACCACCTGAATGGGGAAGAGAATTATATAAAGAGCTGGAAACTCTTGTGACTTTGCTTTTTTCACACATTTTCCATGGACCAACACTGCACCTAGATGTAAATTGGACCGTGTGTGTGTGTGTGTGTGTGTGTGTGTGTGTGTGTGTGTGTGTGTGTGTGTGTACTGGTAGTGGGATGAGGGATAGGCATTAAGAGATGCTAGGTCCTGACCCTGCCTCATTGCTCTGTCGTCAGTTTCCCAGGGCAGGAGGCTCTTTGAGGTTTTTCATTTTGGGGGGTTTAACCTAGACGCTTTCATCTTGCTCTCCTTACTAAATGTCCCTACTGTTGAACCCCTAAACTCTACTCACTGAGTTATTTGACCTTCCTGAGTTTCTAAGCCAACTTTGCTCCCTGAATTGCCTGTCTGAAACCCTAACAACCTGCCTCCCTGACTCTTCTGCCTCTGCCACTACTTCTGGAGCCACTTTCCACATTACTTTCTACCTCAAGTCACCTTTGGTGCCTTTGTATACCCTAGACTACAAAAGGGATGTTTTCTATGGTTTGTTTATAAGGAGAAAGAGAATATGTAATTTAGAAATAATACATGGTAAAGTAAAGAAAGGCAGAATATCATAATGACAGGTAGGTTCTAAGATCAGGAAGATCTGGGTCCAAGTAGTAGTTCTGACCATGGTTGTGTGACCACAGGCAAGTCATTTAACCTTTCATTGCCCCCAGGCAACTCTATAAGACAACAAATTATGAAAAAATCATTAGGCTATATTGGTGGAAAGATTTTCCACTCCATAAAGCCTTCCTCACACCCTTACGTACACATACCATTAAAATCATAGTCCAGATTTTGGAAAATGTCAATTAGAAATAAATCTACTCAATTCCAGACCAAACAACCTTGAATCTTCTAAACTATCCTGTCCTTAAGATTCACCAGACCTTGACCACCAAGGTTGATTTCCCCTTAGGAAGAGTGACATGTCACTTCATCCACTTCCCTAGGGCCTTTAGATAAGAATGGCATTGTTTCTTCCAAACATATATGACCTGAATTTGGGAATTCACTCACCTCTGGTCCAAGATTATTGGCCTATTACAGAATCACTTGGTTCAGGCTTGCATGGCCATCAGAAGTTGCCTAGTCTTGTCACTATAAATGGGAATCTTGTCTTTGACGTCACAGACAAGTGGTAATCCAACCTTTACTCAAAGAACTGAAGGGTAACATACTGCTTTTTGAGGCATCCAACTCCAATTTAGAATCTGTCTAATCATTCCATGTTTTCCTTACATTAAGACAAAATTTGCATTTCTGTGTCTTTCATACTTTGCTACCAGTTCCATTAACTGTATCCAAGAGAAACAAGTCCAACCTAAAAATCTAATATTTTTATTAGGAAATCAGGGAGTTTTCTGATTCCAAATAATTTCATTAACTGGATATCTAGATTTTTTTCACCTCTACCAAGGAACAAACTGCTACTACAAACAGGAAGGCAAGGAAATCAATCTATGGGGAAAGGAAGGAGCAGGTGTAGCCAATAACCCTAAAGACACCAGCTTTTGAGGCTTCCTGCAAGCAGGTTATGATAGCAAATCTACCCTAGGTTTGGGACTGGTTCTTCTAAATCAAGACCACTAGGTGGTGCAATGACTCGGGGGTTGGGCCTGCCATCAGAAGACTGGAGATCCAGCCTTATACCAGCTGTGACCCATGACAAGTCATTTCTATCTCAGTCCCCCCCCCCAAAAAAAGGGGTAATGATGGGACCTACTTCACTGGATTCTTTTGAGGATCAAAGGAGACGATATTTGTAAAGCTCAGCCTATTGCTTTACATCCTAAAAACTTATTACCTAAAAATTGAAGCATCTTGTGCATAGATACTTACTGTCTTCCCTTCATGCTACAAAGCTGACTGTGTTGACAAAAGGCTGTGAGCAAGACAGCCCGGACATCCTCTGGGATGCAGAGAATAGCCTGTAGCTGAAGGGTGGAGAGGGAGGAAATGCAATTACCTAGATAGATTTCCCAGCATTGTCTGGCTTTGTGCACCCCTGTGTCATATGTGTCCTGAGGAGGGCAGAGTCATACAGTGAGCTGAAACCCAACAAACTCTTAAGTCAGAGCACACACCAATAGGACTGGGCACTAACAACACTGTGGTCCAAGGTCAGCAACAACTTCATCCTTGAAAATATCTTCTAAGCCTTCTCATGTCTTCTCAAATATGCCTGTGCCTGAGGTCACAGGAACTTGATAGAAACAAAGAAATACAAATAAGTACCAACCATATAGGACAATTCTAAAAGTTCAGCATATAATCATTTTCAACGAGAGGAAGTAGGAGAGAGTTGTCAGCAAGCTCACAGAAATCCAAAATAAGACTGGTGGGGGGGATAAAATAAAGAATTCAAGGGCTGTGGGTGTCTTGGGCATCTGGAGATCTGTTCCTGGTAGTGCTTAATGTTTTTTAAAAAAACAACCTAGGGAATTGTACTCAAAAACATTTTAAAATATATGGCAACATTTTAAAAATGGAAAATGGGCTTGTTCTGTTATTTACAATTTATTTTGGCATTTTCATTTACATTTTAAGATTGACATAAAAAGCATTAATACAGCTCTATTTTCAACATAACCAGACCTTGTTAGAGCAGTAAAAGACAAGCTAGACTAAGAACCTACAAAAATTACATTGATCATAAATTGAATGAAATTATAAATATAAAGTCAAATAAGAAAATGGCAACCATTAAATGAAATGAAAAATCTTGACAAAACATTTTCCACATAAAAATATTTTCATCATAATAGCTTCACATGTAAAATATAATGATAATGCAAAAAAAAACCAGGGAAGAATAGAAGGAAGAGTTATTTCTTTAAGTCATACAAGGACAAACAACAGGTACAGATGGAAAATTGAAGGGTCCCTTCCCTTACAGAGTTTATATTCTATTCACATAGATGAATAACTATAATACAAAATAATTCATTATGTTGTGGAAGAGGGATGAGATCAGAAGCTGGAAAAGGTAATTGCCCATTGAGGGGATCAGTGAAGCCTTCCTTGAAGATGTAGCACTTGAATTGGGCTCCAAAGGATGGGGAGAAATCGAACCAGCTCTCAGGGGCTGAGGAAGATAGTTCATGCATAGGAAATGTTGTAAACAAAGGCATACAGTGGTGGGAAACTCTGGGCAGGGAACGCTCCTATTTAATTGCAAAGTAGAGAGTATTTGGTGAGCAGTATATTGAACTAATACGAAATATATAGGAAGCAACAGTTTTGGGAGTACCTTGAATGCCAGGCAAGGGAGTTTGAACTTCACTCAGATAGGAAGTAGGGAGTGCCTGAAGGATTTTTAGCAGGGATGTGACATGAACATATCTGCGCATAAGGAAAATGTATTTAATCTTGCCTCTGACGCTGCCACTACCATGTTGTAGGCCTTATCACCTCATGCCTGCACTGTTACAGTAAGCTGCTAGTTGGTTTCCAGTCTAAAGTCTCTCTCTCGATTCTATTCAGCCTCCAGTCAGCTATCAAATTAGGCTTCCTAAATCACAGGTCTGGCCATGTCACCAAACCCCTCTATTCAGTAATCTCCAGTGGCTCCCTATCACCTCCTAGATCAAATATAAATTACTGTTTGGTGTTCATAACCTTCCATTGCCTGGCCTCCACCTACTTTTCCTCTCTTGTTATTCCTTACTCCCCTCCACATATTCTATGACTCAGTGACACAGGCCTTCTTGCTATCCTGTGAACAAGACACTCCATCTCCCAGCTCCAGGCATTTTCACTTGCTGTCCCCCATGACTGGATTACTCACCTTCCTCTTCTCCCTCTCCTTGCTTCCCTGGCTTCCTTCAAGTTTTAACTGAAGACCCACTGGGAAACATTTCCTAATCCTCCTTATATCTACGTGCCTTTCCTCTGTTGATTATCTCTAATTCACCCTGTAAATACCTTGTTTTATATAGTTGTTTGGATTCTGTTTCCCCCATTAAACTATGAGCTCCTTAAGAATAGACTCTGTTTTGGCACATAGCAGGTTCTTAATAATTAATTCTTTTTTTTTTTTTTTTAAAAGCAATTGGGGTTAAGTAACTTGCTCAAGGTTACACGGCTAGTCATTATTTATGCGTGGGTGCTCATTTTCTGAGGCCGGATCTGATCTCGGTCATCCAAACTCCGAGGCCGGCGCTCTTACTCACTGCGCCACCTAGCCGCCCCTTTAGGGCAATTGGGGTTAAGTAACTTGCCCAAGGTTACACGGCTAGGTTTTTGTTTGTGTGGATTAAGTGATCCTGAGCCAATCATTTAACCTCTGTGTACCACAGTTTCCTCACTTGTAAAATGAAAATAATAATAATACCTATCTTCCAGGATTGTTGTGAGTTTTATTTGTAAAGCATTTTACATAGTGCCTGGCATATCATAGGAGCTAAATAAGTGTTTCTCTTTTTTTAGTGCAATCAATAAACATTTATTAAGCACCTGCATAGTCCAGGCACTATGCAAAGAATTGGGGGTACAAAAAAAGGCAAAAAGACAGCCCCTGCCTTCAAGGAGCTTACAACCTAATGAGGGAGACAAAATGAAAATGTAGCTAGCTACATATTAGATAAATAGTAAATAATTAACAGAAGGAAGGCACTAGAATAAAGGGGATTGGAGAAAGTTTCCAGTAAAAGACATGGAGGGGAAGATGAAAGGCACCCCAGGCACAGGAATGAGAAAGCGGAAACTAAAGGGATGTTACAGGTAGAAAGTAATCATCAATAAAAGCTGGTATCTAGTTCTCCCTACCAGAAACAACACAATGTAATGGAAACAGCATTAGATTTAGAGACCAAGTTCCCTGCTCAACCGCTACATCTTCTCATTCTCCCTGACCTCTGTGCAACCTTTGACACTATTGATCACTCTCTCCTCCTAGATACTCTCATCTCTCTAGGTTTTCAGACCACCACTTTTACCTGGTTCTCCTCCTACCTATCTGACCATTCCTTCTCTGTCTTGTTTGCTGGGCTCTCCTCTGGATCATGTCCTCTAACCACAGGTGTCCCTCATGCTTCTGCTATGGGCCCTCTTGTTTTCTCCCTCTATACCAGGGCTTCTTAAACTTTTCCCACTCCTGACCCTTTTCACATTTCAGCGGCATTTGTTGGGGTTATATGGCCTGAGGGTACACACAGTGCAAAGTGTACATGTTTTGTGTTCAGAACCAAGGCTGCAATCAAGTTGCATGTGAAAACTTAGGCAAGCACTATCAGAAACACCTTGGATTCATTATGTGTTTGATTTTTTTTATTAAGTTTTTGTCATTTCACATTAAGAAACTTTTACTGTTGACAAATTTTTTGAGATCCATATGGGGTCAAGAACAAAAGTTTAAGAAATGCTGCTCTATACTGCTTCCCTTGGTGATCTCATTAGTTCCCATAGATTTAATTATAATCTCTATGGCAGCTGGTTGGTACAATGGATAGAGGAAATCAGGGAGACCAAATCCAAAAGTTCAAATACAGCTTCAGTTCCTAAGACAGTGACCCTGATCAAGTCACTTAACCCTGTTTGCCTCAGTTTCCTCATCTGTAACATGAGCTAAAGAATGAAATGGCAAATCATTCCAGTATCTTTTTTTTTTGGAGGGTAATTGGGGTTAAGTAACTTGCCCAAGGTCACACAGCTAGGTTTTTGTTTGTGTGTGCATCAAGTGTATGAGGCCAGATCCAAACTCAGGTCCTTCTGACTCCAGGGCCTATGCTCTACTCATTGCACCACCTAGCCACCCCACATTCCAGTATCTTTGCCAAGAAAATCCCAAATGGGATCACAAAGAGTTGGATACTACTGAACAAAAACAAAAATAGAAACATGCTGACCTACCCATCCTGTTCCAAACTCTCTGCTAACCTCCAAACTGGTTTTCCAATATACATCTCAAACTCAGCATATCCAAAAACAGAACTCCTTGTCTTTCCCCTTAAACTTTCCTCCAACCTTCCCTATTATTGTAGAGAGCAATATTATATTCTCTGTCCCTCAAACTCACAACCTAGGAGTCATCCTGGAAACCACTGTCCCTCACTCCTCACTTCCCATATCTAATCTGCTGCAGAGGCCTGTTGATTTCAGCTTTGCAATATCTCTCCAATATACCCCTTTCTCTCCTCTGATGTTACTCTATTTCAGGTTCTCATCACCCCACTCCTAAACTGCTGTAATAGACTACAGATGGGTCTGTCTGCCTCGGGTCTCTTCCCTCTGCAATCCATCCTGCCAATCCATCAGCCACTAAAGTGATTTTCCTAAGGCACAGATCCAATCATGTCACTCACTACTCAATAAACTCTAGTGGCTTCATTTTTCCCTCCAGGAGTAAATACAAATGCTCTGTTTAGCATTCAAAGCCCTTCATAACCTAAACCCCCTCCTACCTTTCCAGCCCCCTTACACCTCACTCCCTGACACATAATCTTCCAGTGACACTGGCTTCCTCGTCATTCCACAAACAAGGCACTTACTTCATGTCTCAATTCCAATCATTTTCTCTGGCTGTCCTCCATCCCTGGAATATTCTCCCTCCTCCTCTGTTCCAACTACTGACCTCCTTTAAATCTCAACTGAAATCCTACCTTCTACAGGAAGCCTTCCCCAAATCCTCTTAATTCTAGTGCCTTCCCTCTGTACACAACCTGCTTTGTGTATATTTGCTTACTTGGTGTCTCCTCCATTAGACTGCAAGCTCCTTGAGGGTAAGGCCTGTCTTTTGCCTCTTTTTGTATCACCGGCACTTAGCACAGTGCCTGACACATAGTAAGTGCTTAATAAATGTTTATTGATTGATTGATTTTGCCAAGTCATTACTTTCTCTAGGCAGCTAGATAACACAATGAATAAAGCACCTAACTTGGTCAAGAACTGAGTTTATATCCAGCTGTGGATACTGATTAACACACAGCCTCAGTTTCCTCATTTGTAAAATAATGATAATAGCACCTACTTTGCAGAGTTGATGTAAGGATAAAATGTAATAATATTTGTAAAGTGCTTTGCAAACCTTAAAGCTCTATATAAATGCTAACTATTATTATTTTCTTTGGGCCTATGTTTTATTATGAATTCAAGTCACCTTGTTCCCTTTCCCAGGGACATTTGGATTTTATGTCATTAATTAAATCCAACATTTATTAGCACCGACTATAGTTTCCCCTATAAAAAGTAGAGATAAATTAGGAAGGATCTCTTGGTCCCTTCCTCCTCTAACATTCTAAAATATAATGATCCCATTTTCATTTTCTACCTCTCTACCACCTTGAGCCAAGGAATGGGTCCTATAAACCATCTCTTCTATCTCTGCTCCAGGTTCTTAGGGCATTCAAACCATCCTGCCTCTCCTAACCTAGAAGAAAACCAATCTCCTTTCATTATAGTTCAGGCCAATATTATAATCTTGACCCCTAGTAAAAATGTAAGCTCCTTAGAGGAAGTGACAATTTAATTTTGTTCTTTCTGTCCCCAAAGCATATAAATGGCAGTTAATGAACAGAATTTTAACAGAATTTAAAAGGATCTTTCTTAGGACAACGGAGGAGTGGAAAGGAATTATAGGATAAAGGGAGACCAATTTGCGGAATCCTTACCCTGTAATAACTGGATTCTACCCATGGGTTGGTCGACCATGGTCCACAGTATTTTTCCTTCCCTCAGTCTTGACTGGGTGTAATGTTACACAGAGCTCTCAGACTCCAAGCTTGAGAGGATTAAGGTAGATGCTGATGCTAAGTTTATGGGGATTCACAAAACCTTCCTCCTAGTTTTTCCTATAGGTATGGGCTCCCAGGACACGTCCTTCTGATTCTTAGAAAAGCTAGACTTGTGCTCTGCATCAGCCATTGCCCCTGTGCCCCCGTGAAGGTCCCTGGAGGATGATGAAGGGGCTTAGTCCACAGAGCAAGGCAGCTTCATGTACTATATAGAGCACTCTACTTCTTCCTGTTTATTGTCATTACTGTTACCAACGTGGGAGTCATTTCAGAATCAATTGCCTGTGTACACTCATATCATTGACTGTTCGAGCAAAGGTCAAAAGTAAAAACTAATTAGGGGAAAATGCATAAAGATGGAAAGATGTTAGGCAAAATTAAAACAGATCTACCCTGAGCTAGTTAAATAAGCTATTGACTCCAAAAAGTGGATAAAGACATTCATAGGACAAGAATATTTAGAGCTGAAAAGGACCTTAGTAATTATCAAGTTCAAATCTTCACTGTTACTAATAAGGAAATAGCCCCAGAGAAATTATTATGTATAATGTTAAGTAGTCAAGCTGAGATTTGAACCTGGGTCCTCTGAATATAAATCCATGGAACACTGTTAGTAAAGAGATTGACTTTTATTAGGGACCCTACAATCCAACCAAGGGAGACAATTAAGTTGTGCCCTAAGCTTGACATCTCTAATCTCTGTGCTAGTGAACAAGCCACCCACCGTGTCTGGAATATACTCTGCCCCCTTCCCCATCTTTCAAATGGAAGGCTCAGCTCAAATTCTACCACTTCAGAGAGCCATTCCTCATTCCCCAAGTTATTAGCATTCTCTTCCTCCTCAATCTACCCTGGATTTATTTATTTGCATTCACATCATATCCCAAGGTAGAATTTAAGCTCCTTGTACGAACTATTTTGTTTCTTTATATACCAATCATACAGTATAGTGTCCATAGGAAGTGTTCAATCATTTGTTTTCTTCTAATTCAGTTGAAGACTGAGAGCGCCAATTTCTCTGAGAGAAGGCAAACCTTTTTTGGAAACAGGTTCAGAAAGTTTGTGTGGAGGAATGAGGAAGGAATGAGATCCCAGATGTAGGAGTAGAGGAGGTTGGACCAAAAAAGGAGGAAAGAGGCCCAGAAACTTAGGGAGGGGATGTGGTAAAGATCACCTTGTCCCACTTCACTACATACTACCTGGGGTCAGGTTTCCATTTTCCTGTTCTTTGAGCCAAGGACTTCCTGCATAGTCTCATCCTTTCTATTCAAGCTGCATTCAGTCTCCACCAAGGTTTAACCGCATAAAAGTTCTTCAAACCTCATCCCTTAGAGCCTTTTGCTCTCTTCCAGCTGCCAGCTGACTTGCTGAATCAATTAGATCACCACAAAGGGCAGATTTATGCCCCAGACCACCTGAAAACCTCTCCCTGAGACAATGGCTTTTTTTCACTTAAGACAGACACTGCTTTAAATCTATGCCACTACACTTTATTAAGGGCCAGGTTTGCCTGTGCCATTAAAGGGGGAAAAAAGAGAGAGCATTTTAAATGGAGTGTGAAATAAGGTAAAGAAAAGTTTAATGGGGCTAAAATCAATTCGGCGAAGTGCCTTTATTAATAGTTATTTTATTCGTCGTCACATTGCTTATTAAATACCATGCAGCTCAGAAACCTGGCTGCTCACATCTACAGGATGATTGCTCCCTATCTGGTGACTAAAGGGCTATTTGCTTCCAATTATGTGCTGAATCTAACAGCACCAGCTTGGACTTGGTTTTCTCTCTTCCCTTGGCTTCGATTCTTGTTCACCAGGTTGTTGGGTCAGGTCACTTCCCATGCCTCATTTTCTCTGTTTCTCAGTAATGGTTGGCTTATCACCCACATGCAATGGGTAGATTGGGATCTTTCTATAATATATACATATATACATATATATATATGTATGTGTGCATGTGTGTGTATATATATACATACATATATGTGTATATATAACAAGCACCTTGTTACATGAATATAGATAAAAAGTAGATGTATATGTACACATATAGTATATATGTAGATACCACATATGAGATATATAAATTGTTATGTGGATTGTTATATGCATTTTCTGTATGTGAGATTTGAATTTTACATACACACATATCACATATATCTCTATATAACAGAAAGGTAGTGTGTTGTAGTAGATACAGAGTTGATCTCAAAACTAGGATAACCTAAGTTCAAGTTCCACTTTTTTAATGAATACTGACTGTATGACCCTGGGCCTTTCAGTGTTCTAAGCAACTCTCTAAGACTGTGAGTTGAAGTGCTAACCTACACCTGTAGTTCCCTGTATCAATGAAATCACAGATCTAGTTCTTATCTCCTATCCTTATCCATGTGACACCTAACAAACTGAACCTCCAAAGGCCATGTGTAAGTAACTTAGTTCTCTAGATAAGTTGGTCCACTCAGTAAATTCAAACTCATCATCCATTATATCTAGCAGGTGCCCAGACCATTCTTCATATCCCATGCATCCATATCAGTCTAGACTTCAGCCCATATTTCCCCTACCCTTTACTATTTCTTGCTCAAGAAAGAAAGAAAGGGAGAAAGAGAGAGAGAGAGAGAGAGAGAGAGAGAGAGAGAGAGAGAGAGAAAGGGAGGGAGGAAGGAAAGGAGGAAGGAAGGGAGGAAGAAAGGGAGGAAGGAGAAAAAAAGGCCACCATTGCTTATGAAATGCCATGACACTAGCTGTTTATGGATCTATTCACCATCCCTGTGACAGTCAAGGCTAAAACTCCCTTTCCTAGCCACTAACCCCCAAACATTTGAGCTGCCTAACCCATTATAGTGAGGACTATTTTACTTTTGTATTTACACACACACACACACACACAAAAACACACACACACACACACACACTCAATTTACCTAGTACAGCACCTATTACATAGTATATTGGCACTTAATATATCCAGCCTTTGAAAGCAAAAGAGTTGTGAAGTGGGGCCTCCCCTCTCATCATCTGACTTTTTGCCTCCTATTTTACATTGCATTTGCCTCCAGTCTAATATCCAACTTCTTGCCTCCACTCAGTGATGATTATTCTCACATTTGGTCATCCTTTCATTATCCAAACCCATCCCCCACCAAACCCCACCCCCACCACCTAATTCATTTCCAGCCCCCTCTACCCTCTCACCCAAAAGTTTCAATCAAACATCTCCCAGCCCTTACATTATACCATCTGGAATTTTTGTTTAAGGAGCAACAAGCTTCACATCATCTTTAATCTTTTCCTCTCCACTCCTTCTCTCTAACTGTTACTGAAACCTGGTTCTCCCCTAATAGCATAGCTTCCCTGGTTAAAAAAAAAAGTAACCCTTTCTGGTACTGGTGCACCTTCACTCATTCTCCCCAGCCCACTGGTAGAGGTGGGGGAGTTAGAATACTTGTTGCTCCCTATGGCTACTTTCAGGTTCCACCCCCTCACCCCCACTCCAGCCAACCCTCATCACTCAGTAACTTCTTTTCCTCTAAGGTTCACACTATTCATATCTACTACCTAATCAAAGTACTGTTGATTGTTGTTTATAGACATCCCCCTCAGATCAACCCTTCCTTTCTTCAATGACTTCCATAGCTGGTTCACAATTATTTTTCTCCTCCCCAGTCCCTGCCCTCATAACTAGGGGACTCCAACATACATATTTATTCTCCCCTTAACTCCCCTTAATCACTTAGTTCCTCCACCTGCTCACTTTCTGTGAGCTACTGGTCCACCCCACCTCAACCACACACAAAAATGATCAGACTCTTGATTTTGACATTACCCACAGATGTGCCACCTTTATGTTCAAGAATTCTGAAATTCCCTCCTCCAACCATAATCTGTTGGCTTTTCACTTTTCCCTCTGCTTCCCTTACAGAACCTTATTCTTTATCCACATCATAACCTTCAACTACTTGACTCCATTTCTCTCCCTAACCATCTCCCTTCCTTTGCACTTGACTAGTCCTTCTCTCTTCCTCTCCACATTTTGAACCTTTGGTGAACCAATTCAGCTCTACCCTATCCTCTTCTCTTCTCTTGAATATTTAGCCCCCTTATATCACCAATTATGTCAAACCAAGTTTCAGTTTTGGATGACTCCCACTGTTCACTGACTTCACTGCTACTCATATGCTGCTCAACAAAGATGGAGATGGGGCAGCTAAGTGGCACAGTGAATAGAGCACCAGCCCTGGAGTCAGGAGGACCTGAGTTCAAATCTGGCCTCATACACTTGACACACTTACTAGTCATGTGACCTTGGGAAAGTCACTTAATCCCAATTTCCCTGCCTTCCCCCCCTCAAAAAAAAAAACAAAAAAAAAAAAACCCAAAAAAAAAAAAAAACCCAAAACAAAACAAAACAAAAAAAACCACAAAGATGGAGAAATCTTTCAAATGTTCTTATTGGGTCCACTAATTTTTTTGAATTTATTTATTTTTAGTTTTCAACATTCATTTCCACAAGATTTTGAGTTACAGTTTTTTCTCCCTGTCTTTTCCCTACCCCCACCCCAAAATAGCAAGCCTACTGAATACCCCTTCCCCCAATCTGTTCTCTCTTATATCCTCCCCATCACCCCCTAACTTTCTAGTAGGGCAAGATGGATTTCTATACCCCATGCCTGTATATTTTATTTCCCAGTTGCATATAAGAAACAAATTTTTTAAACATTTCTTTTTAAAACTTTGAGTTCCAGATTTTTTCCCTTCTTCCCTCCTTACCTGCCCCCACTGGGAAGATAAGCAATTCAATATAAGTTGTACATGTGTAGTTACCCACATCATTTCCATAATAGTTATATTGTGAAAGACTAGCTTTATTTCCCTCCATCCTATCCTGCCCCCCCTCTTAATTTATTTTCTCCTTTGACCCTATCCCTTTTCAAAAATATTTGATTCTAACTACCTTCTCCCACAATCTGCCCTCCCTTTTATCATCCCCCTCTTATCCCATACCCCCTATTTTCCTACAGGGGAACATACCCATTTGAGTGTGTATGTTATTCCCTCATTAAGCCAAATTCAATGAGAATAAGATTGTCCCATTCCCTTTCACTTTCCTGCTCTTCCCCTCCTTTGTAACAGTTTTCTCTTGCCTTTTTTATATGAGATAATTTACCCTAATCTATCTCTCCCTTTCTCCTTCTCCCAATATATTCCTCTCTCACCTCTTAATATTATTTTTTAGCTATCATCCTTTCATATTCAACTTATCCTGTGCCCTCTATGTATACATGAACATACATATTCCCACACTCACATATATTTTTATATATACATACACCCTCCTATACCTACATATATATGTATGTATAGATATATATTCCCTTCAACTAACCACATACTGAGAAAAGTCTTATGAGTTACAATTATTGTTTCTCCACATAGGAATGTAAATAGTTCAACTTCAATAAGTTCCTTATGATTTCTTTTTCCTGTTTACCTTCTCATGGTTCTCTTGCTTCTTGTATTTGATAGTCAAATTTTCTGTTCAGCTCTGGTTTTTTCATCAAGAATGCTCGAAAATCCACTATTTCATTGAATAACTATATTTTCTCCTGTAGTATTATACTCAGTTTTGCTGGGGAGGTGATTCTTGGTTTTAGTCCTAGTTCCTTTGACCTCCAGAATATTATATTCCAAGCCCTTCAACCCCTTAACATAGAAACTGCTAGGTCTTGTGTTATCCTGACTGTGTTTCCACAATACTCAAATTGTTTCTTCCTGACTGCTTGCTATATTTCCTCCTTGACCTGGGAAATCTGGAATTTGGCTATAATATTCCTAGGAGTTTTCTTTTGGGGATCTTTATCAAGAGGCAATCAGTGAATTCTTTCCATTTCTATTTTGTCCTCTGGTTCTAGAATATCAGAGCAATTTTGCCCAATAATTTCTTGAAAGATGGTTTCTAGACTCTTTTTTGGATCATGGCTATCAGGTAGTCCAGTAATATTTAAATTATCTCTCCTGGATCCATTTTCCAGGTCAGTGGTTTTTCCAATGATATATTTCACATTGCCTTCTATGTTTTCATTTGTTTGGATCTGTTTTATAGTATCTCAATTTCTCACAAGGTCATTAGCTTCCAGTTGCTCCAATCTAATTTTGAAGGAGTTATTCTCTTCAGTGAATTTTTGAAATTCCTTGTCCATCTGGCAAATTCAGCTTCTTTATATATATATATTTGAAACATTTAATGTTACGAACTCAAATTTCAGATCCATTTCCTTCCTCCCTTGTCACCCATTCCTTCTTGGGAGATAAGTAATTCAGTATATGTTGTACATGTCTAGCTATGCAAAACATTATCATAGTAGATATATTGTACAAGGCTGCTTATAATTCCCTCCCACTCATCCCACCCCTACCTGGTCCATTCCCTACAAGATCCTGTCCCTCTTCTATAGTGGGTACTTCCAACCTCCCCTCCCCCAAAGGATGCCCTCCCATCCATCATCCCTCCTCTCATCCCCCTTCCCCCTATCCTGCTGCAGGTTGAGATATCCCATTTAGTATGTATGTCATTTTCTCCCTGAAGCAAATTCAATGTGAATGTGGTTTTGCCTTTTTAGCCTTCCTTATTTTCCCCCTCTTTTGCAACCACTTCCCCTTGCTTCTTCTACATGGGATAGTTTACCCTACCCTGTCTCTCCCCATCTCCTCTTGCCACTTTCCTCTCTCATCTCATAATTTCATCCCTTGAGTATTCTCCCTTCCCAACAAATTCAACCTATGCCCTCTATCCATATATAATGGTAACCATATACACACACATTCACATATGTATTCATATGACCACACACCCTTCTTCCATTATTTTCATAGTGAGAAAGATATCATCAGTCACAGTTATTGCTTTTCCATATAGGAATGTAAATAGTTCAACTTTGATAAGTTCCTTTTGATTTCTTTTCCCTGATTACCTTCTCAGGCATCTCTTCCCTCTTGTGTCTGGATGTCAAATTTTCTGTTCAATTCTGTTTTTTTCCTCAAGAATGCTTGAAAGTCCTCTATTCCACTGAATGATCATATTTTCCCCTGAAACAAAATACTCAGTTTTGCTGGGTAGGTGACCCTTGGGTTCATTCCCAGTTCTTTGCCCTCTGGAATATCATATTCCATGCCCTTCGATCCCTCAGTGTAGAAGCTGCCAGGTCCTGGGCTATTCTGATTGTGTTTCCACAATATTGAAATTGTTTCTTCCTGGCTGCTTGTAGTACTTTCTCCTTGATCTGGGGATTCTGGAACCTGGCTATAATATTTCTGGGAGTTTTCTTTTTGGGATCTTTTTCAGGAGGTGATCTGTGGATTCTTTCAACCTCTATTTTGCCCTCTGGGTCTAAAACATCAGGGCAGTTTTCCTTGAGAATTTCTTGAAGGGTGATTTCTAGGTTCTTTCTTGATCATGGCTTTCAGGTAGTCCAATAATTTTTAAATTGTCTCTCCTGGATCTATTCTCAGGTCAGTGGTTTTTCCCATGAGATATTTCACATTGCCTTCTAATCTTTCGTTTGTTTGGATCTGCTCAACAGCATCTTGATTTCTCATAAAGTCATTAGCTTCCATTTGCTCCAGTCTAACTCTGAAGGAATGAATCTCCTCAGTGAACTTTTGAGATTCTTTTTCCATCTGGCAAATTCGACTTTTAAGGCATTCTTCTCCTCATTGCCCTTTTGGGCCTCCTTTGCCATTTGAGTTAGTCCGTTTTTTAAGGTGTTGTTTTCCTCAGTCAGGCTGTTGACCCTCATTTCATACTTTCCTGCATCCTTCTCATTTCTCTTTCCAATTTTTCCTCCACTTCTCTTATTTGATTTTTAAAGTCCATCTTAAGGTCCTCTATGGCCTGCAACCCGCTCATGTTTTCCCCTGGGGCTTTTGGAGCAGGACTTCTGACCTCACAGTCCTTTTCCTACTCTATGCCCCCAAAATAGGAGTCTAGGGTTGCATTTTTCTGTTTCCTTTGCCTTGGCATGTTGCCACTTAATTGCTTGACTTTTGGGCTTGTTGCCACACTATGGCTTCAAGGCCAGATAGAGGAATTTTCGTCCCGAACGTGTGGGGGGCAACTTCCGTTTCTGGCAAGCTGTAAACCCACCCACAACTTCCACCCTAGATCACAATCCAGATCCAGGGAGGTTAAAGCAAGAGAGATTACCCCCCAAGACT
Source organism: Gymnobelideus leadbeateri (assembly GCA_011680675.1). Taxonomy (NCBI): domain Eukaryota; kingdom Metazoa; phylum Chordata; class Mammalia; order Diprotodontia; family Petauridae; genus Gymnobelideus; species Gymnobelideus leadbeateri. The sequence goes on from WOXC01008810.1 coordinate 400,043, forward strand.
GATCACTGGATCTCCCTACAAATTTACAGGCTGGGAGCGGGAGCTGCCTCTGAAGACTACAAAATGGAGTTTGTCCTCAGCGGCTTCTAGCCCCCAAGGGAGGGAGCTAACGCATTCCCCAAATACAGGTCCCAAAGTCCATAGGACACTAACCTCTTACTTTGTCCTAGGCATGTCTATGTTGATAATTCTGGAGTCGCCACAGCTCCTGGTGTTCTGGGGTTCCTCCAGCCGGCTGCTGGCCCTGCCGCCCTGGGGCTAAAACCTCGGCTCACGCAGACCTGGGCTCGGCTCGGCTCCTGCGCTCTGCGCTCTGCGCGCTGCCAGGTCCCAGACCTCTGCGCTGCTCCTTCCTGCAGGGCTGCTGGGCTGTCCTCAGCGGGAGGTTAGCTTCTCTGTGTCGTTCTGTGGGTGCTGGGGCCCCAGAAGTTGTTCAGAGTCCCCTTTTACATAGTTTGGGGGGAATCTGGGGGCAGAGAGGCTTGGACGAGCTGTTTCTACTCCGTCATCTTGGCTCCGCCCCCAAATTCTGCTTCTTAAGGCATCCTTTTCCTCGTTGGCTTTTTGGGCCTCTTTTGCCATTTGAGTTAGTCTATTTTTAAGGTGTTATTTTCTTCAGTGTATTTTTGGATCTCCTTTAGCAGGCTATTGACTAACTTTTCACGATTTTATTGCATCATTCTCATATCTCTTCCTAATTTTCCTCCACTTCTCTTATATGATTTTCAAAATCCTTCTTGAGCTCCTCCATGGCCTGCAAGCAATTCATATTTTTCTTGGAGGCTTTTGAAGAAGGAGTTCTGACTTCACTGTCTTCCTCCCACTCCATGCCTTAATCCTTTTTGTCCCCCAAAAAGGATTCTATGGTCTATTTGTGCTTCCTCTGCTTGCTCATATTGCCAGCCAATTACTTGACTTTTGAGCTCTTTGCCACAGTAGAACTCTGCTTCCAGAATGGAGAGAGCTTTGTCCCAAATCGCTGGGGTTTTCACAGCTGCCAGAGCTATTAGAAGGGCACCCTCTCTACAATCCCCACAAGTTCTGGCTCACTAAAGCCCAGGGCCACCACCCAAGACCATGATCCAGATCCAAGTAGGTTAAAGCAAAAGCAATTACCCTCTGAATGGTCCCTTGGTCCCCCTAAGATGTGCAGGCCAGGAGCTCCTGAAGCAGTCACAGGGTGGCAGCTGCACTGCCGCTGTACCTCCGCCACTTCTCACCCCAGGGACAGGGGCTAGACCATGGTCTTCTGTCCCCGCCCCCGCAGTTTCAGCAGAGTTTAACACTGACCTTTTACTTTATCTTTGGTGTTTATGGGTTGAGAAGTCTGGAAATCACCACAGCTACTGGTGATTCACTCTCCTGAAGTCTGCTCTGGCCACAGCTGGTCAGACCTCCCTCGGGCCAGAACCTCAAGGCTCCTGTGGGACTGTGTTCAGCTCTGAGCTCAGTATGATAGGTCCTTCCTGTTGGCCTGCAGGTGTTCTTTCAGTGGAAGATTTGTTTCTCTCTCTCTCTTTTTGGGTTCTATATCTCTAAAGTTTGTTTAGAGTCATTTTTTACAGTATTAGAAGTGATTGGAGTGGGAGCTCACACCAAGTTTGTGCTTCTACTCCACCATCTTGCAGGTCAACTACAATTTTATGTTGCATAGCCTCAAGTGGGCCCTTATTGTTGCTAGACATCCCTACTATACCTCCCTAACCAATTCGTTATCCCACTCCACAGCAGCTCTTCCAAATCTTTTCATACCTCCTCATACCTTCCATGGTTCCCCCTCCCCATACTCTCTCAGCTTGGAATCTTGACTCATGTTTTACAGGGAAAAATTGAAGCTATTTGCCATGAGCTCTCTTCTCCCTTCTTCATCTCATCACTCAGAGGCTTTCTGCCATGATTTTCTCTTTCATTCATCTCTGATGATTACTCCTTTCCAAGGCTAACCCCTCTACTTATTCAATCTATCTTATTCCATCCCATCTCCTCCAACAGAATGCCCCACTCTGTCGTCCCAACTGTTTTACTTATTTTCAATCTTTTCCTGTATGATGGCTCATTCTCTACTGCCTATAAGTATGCCTGTAGCCCATGACATGTTTGTAGACAGAAGCAAATGAGCCAGATAACCACACCATTGATCATTCTCCCTTTCTTGATATTATCTTCTTTCTAGGTTTATGGGAAACCAATATCTCCTGTCCCTCTCCTACCTATCTGACTGGTACTTCTCTGTCTCCTTTACTAGATCCTCATCCAGATCATAGCCTCTAATCATAGGTGTCTCTCATGGTTCTGTCCTGGACCGTCTTCTCTTCATATGCTACTTCACTTGTGATCTCATTGGATTGGAATTTTGCAACATCTCAAGTATTCCCCCTTCTCTCTTCTGACATTGCCACCACTCTATTCAGACCCTTATCATCTCACTACTGGACTATTATAATAGCCTGCAGATGGGTCTGACTGTCTCAAGTCTCTTCTCACTCCAATCCATCCTCTGAGATTCAGCCATAAAGGTGATTTTTCTGAAGTGCAGACCTGATCATGTCACTCTCTTAGTCAACCTTTCACTTAATCCTTCCAATCTTGCTATCATCCTATATCTCTTCTGCCCTTTATATCTAAACTCCCTAAAAAGGCCATAAACAATAGATGGCTCCACTTTTTTCCTTTCATTCTCTTGTAACCCCTTAAAATTTGGTTTTCAACCTTATCATTCAGCTGAAAATTTTCTCTCCAAACTTACTAATGATCTCTTAGTTGCCAAATCCAAGGGCCTTTTCTCAATCTTCATTCTCTCTGCAGCTTTTGACACTGTTGCTGTATCCTCTCCTCTGTGATACTCTCTTCTCTTTAGGTTTTCAGGATACCAGTTTCTCCTGGTTCTTCTTTTACCTGTGTGACTTCCTCATCTGTCTCCTTTGCTGAATCCTCTTCCACATCATGCTCTATAACTGTAAATGTCTGGGACCCTCTTCTCTCCATATATTACTTCACTTAGTAATCTCAACAATTCTCACAGATTTAGATGCTAATGATTCTCACATCTACCTATCCTATACCAAACTCTATGCTGAACTTCAATTTCACACTTCCAACTGCCTTTCAGATATCTCAAGCTGGATTTCCAGTAGACATCTCAAACTCCACACATCCAAAACTGAATTCATTATCTTTCCCCCTAAACCCTCCACATCTCTCTACCTTCCCTATTGCTACACAGGGTAGCACCATACTTCCAGTCACTCAGGCTCACATCCTAGAAGTCATCTTTGACTCCTTACTATCTCTTACTGCCCCACCCCACCCCCATCCAATCTGTTGCCAAGGACTGTTGATTTAACCTTTGCAGCATCTCTCTAATACACCCCATTCTCTCCTCTCATATTGCCACTACTCTAGTGCAGAGGCTCATCACCTTGTGTCTGAATTATTACAATAGCCTTTCAGTGGGTCTCTCTACCTCAGGTCTTTCCCCTCTCCTATCTATCCTCCTTTCAACCCCTAGAGTGATTTTTCTAAAGCATGTATCTGATCATATCATGCACACTTCCCCCTATTCCATTCAATAAACTCTAACAGCTCTCTGTTGCCTTCAGGATCAAAATGTTGTTTGGCATTCAAAGGCCTTTATAACCTAATCCTCTCCTACATTTCCAGTTTTCTGGACTGGATTAGATTAGATTGTAAACTCCTTGAGGGCAGGGACTTTATTTTGCCTCTTTTGTATCCCTAATAATTAGCACAGTGCCTGACCCACGGTAGGCATTTAATGTTTATTGAATGATTGATTACTTTTATATCTATATCCTAGCACTTGTCATAGTGCCTGTCACATAATATGCCAGTGCATAATGATTCTTAATTAATTCATGGTTATATGTAACTCCAATCCATGCAACAAGGTACCATAATTGATGTGTGTATATACATATATGCATGAATGTATTCGTGTGTATATATGGGATAGTGTTGTATAGTATTTAGACAGCCTTGAAGTCAAAAAGTCTTGAATTCACATCTAGCTTATGTAATGTACAAGTTATATGACTATTGCAAGTCATTTCACATCTCAGGATCCCTGGCAACATGTCTAAGACTATAAGCTGAAGATAAGTTGATGCTCTATTTTGGTGGATGAAGTAAATAGAGCAGGAAGAATCTTATCAATAACTATCTATTGAATGATTACTAAGTGTTCATCCTCATATCATCCCCGTGATAGTAATAATAACCTATTCTTATATATGGCTTTAAAGTTTCCAGAACAATCCAGTGAGTTCTGTAGTACAAGTATTATTAAATGTGTTGTTTTAGATGTTTTATTTTTCCCCAATTACATGTTAAACATTTCTAACATTTTTTAAAAGTCTTGAGTTCCAGGTTCTATCTGTTCTTCCATTTCTGCCCTTCCCCCTCCTTGAGATAGTAAGCAATCTGATATAGGTACAATCATATAAAACATTACCATATTTGTCTTTTTGTATAAGAAGATTCAAACAAAATAAAAAGAAGGAAGGAAGGAAGGAAGGAAGGAAGGAAGGAAGGAAGGAAGGAAGGAAGGAAGGAAGGAAGGAAGGAAGGAAAGTGATAGTATGCTTCAGTCTGTATTCAGGCAATATCAGTTCTTTCTATGGAGGTGGACGGCATGTTTCATCATGAGTCCTTTGGGATTGTCTTGGATCTTTGTATTGCTGAGAACAGCTAAGTCATTCACAGTTTTCACTGTAAAATATTGTTGTACAATATTCTCCTGGTTATGCTCATTTCACTTTGCATCAGGTGATGTAAGTCTTTCCAGGTTTTTTTGAAAGTATCTTACAGGTCATTTCTTACAGCACAGTAGTATTCCATCAGAATCATATATCGCAACTTGTTCAATCATTCCCCGATTGGTGGGGAATTTCTATTTCCAATTCTTAGCCACCACAAAAAGAACTGCTACAAATATTTTATGCATATGGATCTTTTTCCCTTTTTTATGATCTCTTTGGGATATAGACCTAGCAGACCTATTGCTGGATCAAAGCGTGTGCAGTATGATTGCCCCTTGTGCCTAGTTCCAAGTTGCTTTCCAGAATATAAACCAACTTATTTTTGAAACAAATCAACAAACACTTAGTGAAACAGTTCAAGCACCCAAGTGATATAGTAGATAGATAAATGAAATTAGAGTTGGGGGAACCTGACTTCAAATCTTACCTCAGACACTCACTGTGTGACATATCATCAAAGTGTTTGGAGAAATTTCAAGAAGGAAAGGTCACTTTCTCCCAAGAGAGTTGAGAAATGCTTTGTAAAGGAGGTGTCATTTAAGCTGTATGTAAAAGTAAAGGAAAGACACCAATTTTCAAACATGGAGAGAAGAGTATGATGGAAAGATGAAGAACATGATGGAAGAAAAAAATGGAAAGGAGATGGAGCAAGCCAAGAATGGGGGACAGAGATTAGTCTGATTTGCCTAAAATGTAGAATACATAAAAGAGAATAATAAAAATAACTAAATGGAACATGTAAAGTAAAGCCAAATTGTGGAGGATCTCGAATACCAGGATCAGGAGCTAAATGTTATGCCATAAGTAATAGGCAGCTACTGAAGGTTTTTGAGTAGAGAAGTGACTTAAAATGTATTAGGAAGATTGGCTTCAGAGAGTTATTATGAACATCCATTCGATGAAAGAAAAATATATAATTTGGCTTGATAATACTATGGAAATTTTTATTTCATTTTAGAATGTGGGACTTAGGTCATCTCTCTTGAAAATTTTGGTTAATATTAACCTTACACAACCAAAACTTGTCTCATGGGATGACAAAATTTACTTAGAATCTTAAATATCTTTAACGAAGAAGCCAAAGGAAAAATTTCAATTGTTCCTGACTGCTTGGCAACATGTAAATCCTCCTCCTCAATCAGTCTATTTTTGAATTCTTTAAATGTTGTTTAATCTGGAACCTGACTTAATTTACCCATAGAGTTTGTCTGATGAGGCTTATTTCCTTTAGGGATGTATAAGATTATGACTATGTTTGATTAAATTTATTCACCTTTCATGACATTGAAGGAAGTGTAGGATTTTAGATCTATCTTTAACTATTATGACCTAAGAGGAATGTACAAGATTGCAATATGTAAAAGAATTATTCCTGTCACTCTGACCTAATTTTACCTATAAGAGGATTTGTGAAAGTCCTTATCACCGTTAAGGTTTTCTCTGAGGGTTTATTCTATTCTTGGGCATAATAATAAAACCTAGGTTTTTACCTCTATAATCTCTGTATTGTAGTAAATATAAATTTGGCAGCAATAACCTACTACATGAACTCAAAGAGGAGATATTTCTCCCATAACAATATTATGCACTAATTCTTAATATTCATGTTTAAATATGTAGCAAATGCATGCAGAAGAGTTGACTCTGCAAGTTTATAAGAATACAAGTAATTTCCCAATTGATAAATTGTCAAAGGCTATGAATAGGCATTAAGGGAGATTGAGAAGGCTTCTTATAGAAAATGGACATTTTAACCAGAACTTGAAGGAATACAGTGAGTGAAGATGAAAAGGAAGCAAGTCCTGGAGATAGAGGACATCAGATGAAAATCTATGGAGTTGGAAGGTGGAGTATCTTGTGCAAGGAACAGCAAGGAGACCAGTGTCACTTAATAAACCAAAGGGACTGACTATAAGTATCTCACATGTGTCCCTTGACTGCTAGATCAGTGCTCTTTCTACTATACCAAGAATCTCCAGGAAAATCTAATGAAATCAAACAAACCAGGACTGGGAGCTGTAACTCTAAATAGGGTATGAATCTCTGAGTTAGAGGACCAAGAAAGAATGACTAAAGAAATGGCTCAGAGTTATTTAGTTTTTACATATCTCTCTACCTAAAGACAGTGCTTAGAAATGGCCAGATAAGAAATTCCTATCATCCTACATTTGATATTACTCTTGTTTTTTCCCCTCTCTTTCTCTCCCTCTCCTCTCCTCCCCTCTCCTCTCCTCTCCTCTCCTCCCCTCCCCTCCCCTCCCCTCTCCTCTCCTCCCCTCTCCTCCCCTCTCCTCCCCTCTCCTCTCCTCTCCTCTCCTCTCCTCTCTCCTCCTCTCCTCTTCTCTCCTCTCCTCTCCTCTCCTCTTCTCTTCTCTTCTCTTCTCTTCTCTTCTCTTCTCTTCTCTTCTCTTCTCTTCTCTTCTCTTCTCTTCTCTTCTCTCTCTCTCTCTCTCTCTCTCTCTCTCTCTCTTCCCTTCCTCCCTGCTTCCCTCCCCCCCACCTTATGGAAAACTATCTCAAAAGACAGAGAAAAATGGCACCGTTTTAATGAAGAACAAGAAGAGAGCACAAAGCAGTTTACTAAATTTCAGGCTGGCATTTAAAACTACTCGTGTGGTTCAAACTCATTTACTTCCTCTGAAGTTTGGTGACAAGAACATATATTTCCCCCAAAATTTCCCCATTGTAAATAAGCTGTATGAAAAATAGCACTTTTATTTACATGAAGATTTACCAAGTTCCCAGTCTTTTCACATTGGTTGGCTGAGTCCTCTGCTCAGTGTGGGACTTGGTGTGAAGGAGTCATTCAACCCTATCTTTGACCAATCCTCAGCTCATACATCTCCCTGAAGACAGACCTTCTGAAGATCTGAAGACAGACATTAAGCTGCCTCTTTTATGCTTGGCTTGTATCTGATTCTTACAAGAGAGAGTAAAAAAAGAAAGGTTGACAACAGCTCATAGGAAATTTTGAGAAGTTCTAAAATCTCATCCAGGGGAATATTAAGGCAGTATGGTATAGTGCAAAAGATGCTGGACCAGGAGACAGAAACCTGGACGTCTATTCTTGCCTGCCACTATACTAGATGTATGACCTTGAGCATGTTACTTTACTTCTCTATGACTTGGTTTTCTTATCTGTAAAATGGACATAAGAACACTTCCCATTTCTATCTCAACAACATCTCACAGAGCTTAAAAAAGATAATGGATATGAAAAGATGCCAAGTATAAAAAAGTTATATAAAAGTGAGCAATTAATAATAAATATTACATTAAAAAATAAGCCAGTTTCCATCCACTCCTTAGGGATGAAGACTGGCTTATTTATCTATTTAATATTATATGCACATACCAATATATGTGCATTCAATATCCCACATACCAAGTATACATGTGTGTATATAATATTATACAAAAAATTGGATTTGTGTGTGTACCCCCCCACAAGACAACCTGAGAAAAAACACAAAGCAAAATGTCAACAAATACATAACAATCTACTGCCTATTGAATATGTGAATACTAACAAGATGCAGAATAAAGAAATTATTATGGTGCTGGGGAACACAGTCAGTCCAGAAGAGCTTTCCAGAGGAGGTGTATCAATAATTATTAATTGCTGCAGCTCCTAAATTTATCCCTTCTTTTTCTTTCCCCTTCCACCTCAGATTCTGGTATCCAAGAGCCAGGAGAGTCTCTAGTGAACACTACAATAAACTGCTAGGCAGAGAACATATTCTTCCTTATCCCTCTAGAAAACATGAACTTTAGTATAAAATGTTGTCTCCTTTGGCATTCAAACCCTTAATAAGCTGTCTCCAACCTAGCTATCCAGGCTTATTAAATATTTCTTTTACAAACTTGACATCCCAGACAACTGACTTACTTGTTATTTCTCATACATAAAATTCCACTTCCCATCCCTGGGCCTTTGCACAGACTTTTCCCCATACCTAGAATGTACTTCCTCTTTACCTGCCTCTTAAAATCCTTAATTCCTTTAAAACTCAGCACAAGGTCTCTTAGGTCTTTCCTGGAAGGACAATTTTGGTCAAAGTTTCATGAGAAATCTGGATCCTCAATTCACCAGCTCCTACCTAGTGGCTCCCCTAAATCTTCAAGT